>PYHX02000494.1:68621616-68979554 GCA_004302925.2 Cochliomyia hominivorax
TGAATTAAAACTGATTTAGAACTGAATTTGAACTGAACTAGAACTGAACTGGAACTGAACTGGAACTGAATTTTTCGATCTATTTCAATTATTTGCTAGAAAATCAATTGACAGTTTTTATCAGAAACCCATTGTGGATCCCATATTTATATTTATTTCAGTGTTGATAACGTTCTGTCATAAACTTAAGTGAAAACATTTTATTTGATTTTCATTAGAATTTCTCATAGTTGTCACCTTTTTTCACACACTAATACACAGACCCATACCTCTGCACAATAAATAAAAAAAATACATTTATGTGTATGTGTGAAAGTAATATAAATTTAACTACAGTATTTAATAATTTATTTTATAGCATTTTTTCTTTCTAATGTATTTTTTTTCTCTATTTCACTCTTTTTTTGTTGGCTTTTAATTTTAATTCACATCATTTTGTTTGATATCTGATGTCATCATGTATTAAACGAACATTCATCACTTGTTTTAAATTCCATAAAATATAAATGATGAGGATGATGGTGTTCATGCTGATGATATTGTTGTTATTGTTGTTGTTGATGGCAATGGCGATGATGATGAGGAAGATAATGTGTTTCATGTATATCCCTGATGCAGATGTTGCTTGTTGCAGCTTTCTCTCATGTTCATGTTTGTTTTTCACTGCCGGTTGTGTCAGTAATATTTTGCATAACGGCAGCAAAAGGGAAAAAAGGTCACTTCCGTGCTAAACACAAGACTTTGACTCAAACGACTTCTTTTCTAGTTTCTAGCAAAAGTTGAGGAATTTAAAAAAATTGTAGGGAAAATAAGATAAACTAAATAAAAAGGTTTGATGGGACTGATTGTGGGGGAGAAAGAAAAAACACTCAAAAATTTTTAGTTTCAGAAGTTTGTGTAAATTAGTTTTTGGGGTCAAAATTTATTTTTCGCATAAAAATAGTTTATTTTAGTGTAAAAGAAAACATTTTTAGTGTAAAAATTTAGTTTAAATGTAAAAATACATTTTTAGTAAAAAAAAAATACAGTTTTAGTGTAAAAATATATTTTTAGTGTAAAAATATGTTTTTAGTGTAAAAATACGTTTTAAGTGTAAAAATACGTTTTTAGTGTAAAAATACATTTTAAGTGAAAATAGATTTTTAGCGTAAAAAAAATTAGATTTTTAGAATTAAAATAAATTTTTTATGTAAAAAGTAATTTTCAGTGTAAAATTAAATTTTTGTGTCAAATTACCTTCTTGTGCAAAAATTCATATTAAAAAAAAACATATATGTGCATTTTAGTATATATAAAATGTACAAAAAATACCTTTTAGCGTAAAATTACATTTGAGAATGCAAAATATAAATATAATATAAATAAATAAATAAATAAATAAATAAATATAATCAAAATTGTGTAAAAATTTATTTTATGTAAAAATGTAATTTTTGTGTAAAAATTTTAATAAAAATATATATTTTTTTTTTTTTTGTAAAAATTACATTTTTGAGTAAAAATTATATTTTTGTGTAAAAGTTACATTTTTGTATGAAATTAACATTTTTGTAAAAAATAAATATGTATTTTAGTGTAACAATTACATTTGAGTTAAAAATATATTTTTATGCAAAAGTCTCATTTTTGTGAAAAAATACATTTTTTGTAAAATTTACATTTTTGGGTAAAAATAACATTTCAGTGAGAAAATTCCATTTTAGTGTAAAAATTAAATTTTTAGTGTAAAATTACATCTAAATTAAAAGTCAAATTTTTATGAAAATGTTATAAGAGTAAAAATTACATTTTTAAGTAAAAATTACATTTTTAAGTAAAAATTACATTTTTAAGTAAAAATTACATTTTTAAGTAAAAATTACATTTTTAAGTAAAAATTACATTTTTAAGTAAAGATTACACTTTTGTACAAAAAAAAATATATTTTTTTTGTGTAAAAGTTACATTTTTGGGAAAAACTAAATTTCTGTGAAAAAGTTAAATTTTTGTGTAACAATTATATATTCGTGTAAATATTATATTTTTGTGTAAAAAATACATCTTTAGTGTAAACATTGCATTTTAAGTGTAAATTTTATGTAAAAATTATATGTTGGTGTAAAAATAACATTTTTTAATAAATTTTTTTTCCTAAAATACGTTTTTGTGTAAAATTGTAAATTTTGGTGTAAAACATTTAATTTTTGTATAAAAATTACATTTTTATCTGAAAATGGAATTTTGAGTTAAATAACATTTCACTGCAGAAATTACATTTTTTTGTATAAAAATTACATTTTTGTGTAATTTTTTTTATTAAAAAATGTTAGATTTGTCTACAAATATCTTCCTCAATAAAGATGATGTAAGTATAAATCGTTACATTTTTCGAGTGTAAAATATCTTCTGCTATCGTATGAGCGATTATGTCAGTCTTGTTAAGAGCTGGTGGTAACTAGATATTTTTTTCAAATAAGTTTCAGACTACAGATGCTGATGATGACAATGATTAAGATAACTATGATGTTAATGTTATTGTTGTTGTTTTTGTTATTATTATTGTTGCTGTTGTTATAGTGGTAGTAGTAGTAGTAGTGTAGTGTTATATAGTATCGTGGTAGTGGTGGTAATGATGTGTGGTATAAAGTTTCATTTCACAATTTGACTCAATAAAAATGTTTTACTTCATTTGATTACAACAAGCGATTAAAGTATGTATGTATGTGTATATGGTTGTATGTATGGCATAGCAACAGCTACAATAACAACGAAGGCAATAATGTATCCATGGGAGGTAAACAATTTATTTCGAACCATATTTTTAAGTAATTCCAATTATTATTGGGGTTTTTCCTACTTTTTGCCTGAAGTCATCTAATGTTTGCATGAAAGTGTGACAACAACCTTTTTAAGTGACTGACTGACTGCTGTGAAGATTAACATAGTTTTTTTTCTCTAAATAAAGTTTGAGTTAAAGGTCTTTCTTTCTGCCTGGGAAAATGAAAATAACGAGGAAGAGAGAAATATGGAAGTAAAATTTTAATTTTGTAGGACAATTTAGGTGGAAGGAAACTTTTTAAGTTGTGTTTTAGGAAAATCCTTTAAACATATGTTCTCTTTAAGTTTATTCGTTGGAGGTGGACTATTTCAAGGACCAACATGTTTGTGAAAACATGTAATTTTAACACCATAATGTAATTTTTGCAATAAATGTATATTTTACACAAAAATGTATTCTTTTACATCAAAATAGAATTTTTTAAATTTGGTTTTGTAATGTAAAGATGTAATTTTTAATCAAAAATTAAAACTTTACACAGAAATTTAATTTTTACACAAAAATGTAATTTTTACACAAAAATGTAATTTTTACACAAAAATGTAATTTTTACACAAAAATTTAATTTTAACACAAAAATTTAATTTTTACACAAAAATGTAATTTTTATATAAAAATATAATTTTACACAAAAATGTAATTTTTATATAAAAATATAATTTTTACACAAAAATTTAATTTTTACACAAAAATGTAATTACAAAAATAATAATAATAAAAGTTACATTATTTTGTAAATATTTTTGTAAAAGTTTAATTTTTATACAAAAATGTAATTTTTACACCAAAATATTATTTTCACAAAAAATGTAATTTTTACACAAAAATGTAATTTTACCAAAAAAATGTAATTTTACACAAAAATTTAATTTTTAAACAGAAATGTAATTTTTACATAAAAATATAATTACAAAAATAATAATAAAAATAATAAAAGTTACATTATCTTTTAAATATTTTTGTAAAAATTTAATTTTTATACAAAAATGTAATTTTTACACAAAAATTTAATTTTTTCAACAAAATGTAATTTTCTCACAAAAATTAAAAAATGTAATTTTTACACAAAAATTTAATTTTTATACAAAAATGTCATTTTCACATAAAAATGTAATTTTTACACAAAAATGTAATTTTTACAAAAATATTTAATTTTTTCACCAAAATGTAATTTTCTCACAAAAATTAAATTTTACCAAAAAAATTTAATTTTACACAAAAATTTAATTTAAACACAAAAATGTAATTTTTACATAAAAATGTAATTACAAAAAAATAATAATAAAAATTACATTATTTTGTATAAAATTATTTTTAATAAAAAAATGTAATTTTAACACAAAAATGTAATTTTTACAAAATAATGTAATTTTACACAAAAATATAATTTTTACAAAACAATGTAATTTTTACACCAAAATATTATGTTCACACAGAAATGTAATTTTTACACAAAAATTTAATTTTTACACCAAAATTTAATTTTTACACTACAATGTATATTTTACACAAAAATGTAATTTTTTCTTAAATATATAAATTTTTTCTGTTTCATCACTGCGGTGAACCAATTTATCTTGGATTTTCAACACCAACATACCTACACACACACAAACACTTCTTCGTATTGAAAACATATTTACATTCTTTGTTTTCATTGTCTATTTGTTCTAAATATTTTCTCTACAAACTGCAAACAAAATGAAACCATCGAAACGACCAATCGAACAACAACAATAGAAACTAAAAGCAACAACAACAACAATGACAACTAACTCCCATTTAATGTCACAATGGACAAACAAATGTGAAGTTTAAACTGTTGATGACGGCGACGATGCTGATGATGACGATGATACAGATGAAAGACGAAGATGAAAATGAGGAAGAAAATGATGGTGAATGTCGATAACCGCCAGCAGAATTATGTGAATTATACCACACCATTTGCTAACTAATACACGGAACACAAACAAACACCCATACATACAGAGACACACATACACACACACAAAGACATACAAATATTTGTATAAAGTGTATAAATGTCAAATGTATTTTTTCTTCTTTTTGTTTTTGTTGTAGTTTTTTGTGTTTTATTTTAAACAATTTGAAACTTTTCCTTCTTCGAAGGAGTGTAATAACACTCCTATTGATGATGACGATTTTATTCGGTTTTACACAATCTATTTATGGTTGGTAGCAGGATGGAAAAGAGTGAAATCATATTATTCTACCAAAAATTTAATTTTACACGAAAATGCAATTTTGCAGGCAAAATAAAACTTTTTCATAAAAATGTAATTTTACAGTAAAATTTAATTTTCACATATAGATTACATTTTTTACATATAAACTAAAATGGAGTTTTAAGATGAAAGTGTGATTTTTTACACAAAAGGAAAAAAATAAATAAATGAAGTTTTTACACAAAAAAACATATAAAAATGCTTTTTCACACAAAAATGTCACTTTAATAAAAAAATGTAATTAATTCACGAAAGTGTAATTTTTGAATAGAAATATCATCATTTCATTTTTTTACACAAAAATTTAAAATTTTTACTCAAAATTTAATAAATCTTTACACTAAAGTTAAATTAAATTTTTACACAAAAATGTAATTTTGATAAAAAAAATCCAAAACAATTTTTTACACAACCAAAATGAATCTTTCATCTGGAATGTAATTTTACACTTAATTTAAATCTACATTGAAATACTACATTAAGAATTAAATAATAATAAAATTTTAAAACATTTAATTTTACATAAAATTTTTTCTTAAAAATATAATTTAAACAAATGAAGTTTATTTTACACAAAAACGTAATTGAACAAAAAATAATGAAATTTAAAAGAATGCAATTTTGTGATTTTACAAAAGTCGTAACCATATACAAAAATAATATTTGAAAGAACTTAATTTTACACTGAAACATAATTATACTCTTAAACGTAATTTTACTTAAAATTATATTTTTACCAGAAAAATTTTAATTTTACACAAAATTGATTTAACACTGAAATCAAATTTTAAAAATTGTAATTTTATACTTTAAAACTTCACATACTCTTAATGTAATTTTACAATCAGTGCAATTTATGCATGTGGGATAGTTTTATTACAAAGTTTGATGACTTTGATTAAAACACAATTCTTTAATAGATTTTAGTTTATTATATATTATATATATTAGGCTTAAGTCTAGGGGGTATTTATAGTTTTAATTCAACAATCAAATATATTTATTCACTTTGATTTTAAGACACTTTCACAACTTAAATTTATCACTTGACTTCTTACAACTTTACAACTTAACAACTTAACTCTTTCAACTTTAGACTACGACTGTCCTGGACCAGTGCTCAAACTCAACTATAGACGGAATTGACCGTCTATTGAGATCTAATCGTTACTCGTCAGTTTTTGTCGATTCTAGAATATTCTTGTCATATACAGTCATCTCTCTTCGTCCTATTCAGTCAAATACAACGGTCGTTTCAATATTAGTTTTAACTGCCATCAGTCTTAACCCTTAGTAGGGTCTACCCGATCGTGTGCGACCAGGCTCCAATCCCACATTCGGCCCTCCTGACGAGGTATTCGACTCGAATACTGGCGTCCACCGTTTCATATACTCAGCCACTGTAAATGTCCTACGTGGGCCATCGACTTCGCCTACTTTTTCGACTTCATATCGGCCATGATTCATTTTTCTTATCACCTTGTAAGGACCGTAATATTTTCCCTTTAATTTCAAACCGACTCCATATTGGGTGCGTCTTATAGCGACTAAATCGTTAATCTCATACTTCTCCTCATCTCTGCGGTTTGCGTTGAAATGCTTCTCTATCTCTTTCTCTTTCCGTTTGCATTTCCCGTAGAATTTGTTCCTCCATAATTTCCTTAATATTAGGAAAGTCTTCGAGTATTCTCTAAAAGCGTTAGAAGTGATCAGAAATTATTCTCTTCGGGTTACCAAATACAGCAACCTGACGTTCTAACCGATCCATAACAGCATCTGTCCCAGTATCCTTGGTGGGATACAACCAAACAAATTTTGAAATTCCATCTACGACTATAGGTATGTGATTATATTGTTTGTCTGTCAATGCCATGGGTCCTACGTGATCCTCGGAATCTTCCTGCAACAGGACTGCACCGTATCCAAATTTACTAGCGTCTGTATGGACCTCAGTCAAAGCCTTCCGATTATATAGTTTAAGTACCGGATCTTTCGTCAATGTTATTTTAAGTTGCTCAAGTGAAGAAATCACTTCATCATCTATCTTGAACTCATTGCCCTTCCGCAACAAATCAGTCATCGGTTTCGACAATACAGCATAACCATCAACAAATCTACGAAAATATGACGTTAAACCTGGGAACCGTTGTAAACTCTTCCTATCGTTGGGTAGTGGAAAATTCTTGATCGCCAAAGTTTTTTCTTCCGAGAGTCGAATCGTTCCGTGTTCTTTATCAGTTACTGTTTTTTCATCTTTTTCTATATTCAAACATAGATCTTGGAAATTGCTAATACGTTCCAAAGAATCATTTCTCTTGAAAATCTCATCCGGCTTATGTTCAATACTCATGGTTGATTTAGGAAGAAATTTCACCTCATCTTCGCTGAACATTAAATCGACAAATTGTAACAAATTACTACCCAAAATTGCCGGATAGTCGATATCCTCCGCACGCACCACATAAAATCTCAATTGCAGCTGAATATTTTCAACAATAATCGGAGCATCAATGTAACCCTGGGTATAGAATACTACAGCACCAGCACCTTTTAATCTTCTATGTTCTGATGTCATCTTAAATACGTCACGTAACTTTTCATAAACATCGCTCCTTATCGTGCAAATACTGCAACCGGTATCAATAAGCCCATAAATATTGACGTCACTGATTCGAAATTTCTTGAATATCATTCCTGGCTCAAAAAGTTCCTTATTATAGTCCAACATGTTCATATTGCTGCGCGGCTCCAGTTGGACTTTCTTTTTATTCTCATTACAGTCGGCTGCACGGTGTCCAGGAGTATTACACTTGAAACACTTGAATTGAGTTTCTCTACAATCCTTCGCCAAATGTTTGGGATTTCCGCATTTAAAGCATCTTCTGTTCTTGTCTGTCTTCTCCATCTTGGTCGTAATTTTCACGTCATTTGAAGAATAATATTTCCTGTTACCCCTATCTTGTGGAATACGAATCTTCTCGTAAATCTTAATTTGTTCCTTCATCTGTTCAACAGTTTTTGCCTGGTACAAAATACTCTTATTAAAACGTGAATCTGGAATACCTTCGACGAAATAATCAAGCAAACTTGGAACGTCCAAATTTATTGGTTTGCCTATCTCCATTAAAGCATATAAGTATTCGCGATAGCTCTCACCTAGATGTTTGCGACGGTTTCTCAAAACCCTGTGTATCTCCGACGACGATAATGTTTCACCGAATTCTTCAATCAAAGCATTTTTCAATGCCGACCAATTCTTCAATCCGGACTGACTTGCAACAAATAATTTGGCCGCACCCTTTAATAATTGTTTTCCATAAATAAATTTCTGCACAGAATTCCACCCTACTATTTCAGCGTTCTCTTCAAAATCTTGTACCCAATTTCTAACTTCCAAAGAATCAGTCCCACTGAATGATGACAGACTATCTGCAATGTCCTTCAAGGTGAAGACAGGACCACTAAGGCGAAACTCCGGATGTGTCCTAGCACTTACATCCTGATACTCAGAATTTAAAGATTCAGAGTCATCCCCATCGATTTGGTGACCGAAATATTGGAGGAGCCTGTCGCGTAACACTGCCTTCAAACCTGTATTGTCCAATCCTAACTCAGTCAATTTTCTCCGTAAAGCGTCACAATTCATTGCCATAATGCTGTTAACGTCCATGATTAAAATAGTCCAGAAACACTCTTACAAAATCAAATATTCTCGAATATCCCTACTATAATAATTAATTAATTATATAATAAATTATACAATAATCAATATATTTATAAAAAAATCTTAATGATACACTTGAAAAAGAAAAACAAAATGTAATAAATTCCAAAGAGAAAAAATAAGGTAATTAATTCATCGTATGAATAATATTTGTCAACAGAAACTTTTCAAGAATTCTATAGTAGTAGAAAGTTACATACAAATTCAATTTAACGGAATGTAAACATAAGAAAATTAACATTAAGCTCTAAAATTAACATTGAATTAAACACAACCGAACAAAACATAAAATATGAATTAGAGAAAATAAGTTACATTCATATCATAGAAATTAAAAGCTTACAAATTAATACATATACATACAAAAATGTTAAAACTACTTATCTTATTGTAATACTCGTTCAACCTCTCCCCGAGAACATCAGCTGCTCAGTCTCTCCTTCTCAAAGCTCTTTAGTAACTAACTTCCACATGAGATAACTAGCACAACTTTTACTCGTCGTTTTCCTCTCTTGAATTATATGATCAAGTTCTCCACTGCACTCGCTTTATCTTATCATTCTTTTGTATAAGCTTTTACTAGTTTAATTTAACGGTCGTTTTCAGCGATTAAACACATTTCTCTGAAAACACTTATGCTCTAAAAGCACTTATGCTCTGAAAACACTTACGCTGTTCTATATTATTTGTGTGCATAAATGTTTTTGCTCTTAATTTTAAACTTGTATGTTAATGTTTATGTTATTTTTGTTATCTCTTAAGTTTTTTTTATGTACATAAATACACTTTTATATAAACGAAAATTAAATATTTTCTTTCTAGAACTTTTTAGAGATTTTACACTTCTCATAAATACTCTTTAACTTAAAAGTCCTCTTTTTCTGTTCTCTTGTAATTTAATTAAACTTGTGTTTTTACATTTCGTCTTTATGGGTACACATGTTTTAATATATTTATTATTTCTCTTATATATAGCAATTTTAAATTAACTTCAACACAGTTCACCAAATTTAAATTTATAAATTGTTTTTCCAACTATTTTTTTTACACTTTTCACTGGCACAATCCCGGACGAGTCCCCAATTTGTGGGATAGTTTTATTACAAAGTTTGATGACTTTGATTAAAACACAATTCTTTAATAGATTTTAGTTTATTATATATTATATATATTAGGCTTAAGTCTAGGGGGTATTTATAGTTTTAATTCAACAATCAAATATATTTATTCACTTTGATTTTAAGACACTTTCACAACTTAAATTTATCACTTGACTTCTTACAACTTTACAACTTAACAACTTAACTCTTTCAACTTTAGACTACGACTGTCCTGGACCAGTGCTCAAACTCAACTATAGACGGAATTGACCGTCTATTGAGATCTAATCGTTACTCGTCAGTTTTTGTCGATTCTAGAATATTCTTGTCATATACAGTCATCTCTCTTCGTCCTATTCAGTCAAATACAACGGTCGTTTCAATATTAGTTTTAACTGCCATCAGTCTTAACCCTTAGTAGGGTCTACCCGATCGTGTGCGACCAGGCTCCAATCCCACATGCATAAAAAAGTAGTTTTAAGAAAAAGGTATATTACACAAATGTGCAATTTAATACCATAATGTTTTTTTAACTTAGGTGTAATTTTACACAAAAATGAAATTTACACAAAATATAACTTTACACAAGTTTTTAAATCAACACTAATATAAAATCTAAGAAAATGAAAATTAATATTATATTTACACAAAAAATAGATTTTAACATTAATTCTACAGCAAATTCAATATAATATGAAAATTAATTTTACATATTACACAAAAGTGTAATGTTACAAAAAATATATATTACACGTAAATGTAATTTTTGACTCGAAATGAAATCTATCGTAAAAAGTACATCATACTAAGTGCATTTTAACTCAAAACACAAAAATGTAATTTTGCGTAAAAATGTAATATTGCGTTTAAATGTAATTTTACACTATAATGCAATTTTACACTATAATGTAATTTTGCACTATTATGTAATTTTTCAATATTATTTATATTTTTTAAATTAAAAAAATATAATGCTACAAAAATGTAATTTTACACAAAAATGTAATATTACAAACAATTTTTATTTTAAACAAAAGTGTAATATTACACAATATTGAATTTTACGCAAAACTAGACAAAAAATTAATTTGACACAATAGCAAATTTTAAAAGAAGATCGTTTTACTCTAAAATAAAATTTTACGCTAAAAATTAATTTTACTCAAAAAAGTATTTCTGCTTTATAAATGTAATTTTACACAGTATCGTAATTTTTACATTTTTTTTTATTTAAATCAAATTTTTATCCTTTTACAAAAATTTCCTTATTTTCATTAGATGAAAACTCTGCTTATGCACATTTTTCCACCTTCTTGTTGAAAATTTTGATCATTTATTTCTTTGTTGCTCCATTTGTTAGTTCTTGTTCATTTTGTCTTCTCTAAATTTATCTCTGTGGTTGTTATTGTTGTTAAGTTGCTGTTTTCAACTGCTGAAGCTGTTGCTGCTTAAATTCATTCATTTTTGTCTTTCCTGCTGTATTAAATAGAAAAATATAGAGCCGTGTGTATTTGTGTATGTATGTGTGTGTGTGCAAGAGAGTTTTGAAAATTCCTATTCTCATTTGTCCTGCAGGTGTCGTAAAAAGGGGTTACGATGCTAATGAAAATTTATTGATAATAAATTAAAGTTGACAATGTTTTGTGTAAATTTCGATTAAAGTTTATGCTTAGAGGACACCTCACACACACACACATATATACATAGAGTAATGAAATTGGGGAAAGTGTGGAAGAGGGAGAGAAGAGAGTTGTGAAGGGTGGATAAAAAGGTTATTATGACAAAAACTAAAACTGAAATAGTTTATCTTTTGGTGGCTTAAACTCAAAAAAAAAGGATGAAACAATGAAAACAATATGAGACTTATGAGAAAATAAAAGAGAGGGAGGAGGAGGACGGGATTAAGATGGGGAGTGCAAAAAGTAAACGATATTTTATGAAATTGAAATTTATAATTTAATATCTTCACTATGAAATTTTAAGAAATAAAACTGTTATTAGTGACTCAATGACAAAATGAAAGTGACAGATATTTATAAAACAAGACATCGTTTCAAATGTCTGTATTAACTCTTCCATATTTCATTTTAAACCCCAAAAGAACTTTTTAATTTAAATTATAGAATTTAATAATAAATTTCTCATATTTCCGAATTTTCCCACATATCTGCTGAAATATTGTATACTTTTCTAAATTAACTCAATTCTTAGAAATGCTTGTAAACATATAAGGACTGAAATCGAAATATTCTTAACATACATATTTATATATTTATAAACTAGGAAGTGTGTATATATGTACGGTATGTATTTATGTATTTATGTATGTATGTATGTATGTATGTATGTATGTATGTATGTATGTATGTATGTGTGTATGTATTTATGTATGTATGTATGTATGTATGTATGTATGTATGTATGTTTGTATGTATGTTTTTATGTATGTATGGTATGTATGTATGTATGTATGTATGTATGTATGTATGTATGTATGTATGTATGTATGTATGTACTTATGTATGTATGTATGTATGTATGTACTTATGTATGTATGTATGTATGTATGTATGTATGTATGTATGTATGTATGTATGTATGTATGAATGTATGTATGTAACGTATATATTCCGAAACGGCAGAGCCAATTTTGATAAAATTTTGGACAGAATAATCCTCAATTACCCGAGAGTAACGTATGCTATAAAATATTCCGATAGGACCAGCGGCAGTAATACCCCGCATACAAAGTAAATATTGGTTATCGAATATCTTAAGAACTACAACAGCCAGAGTTCTCAAATTTGGTCATAACAACTTCTTTGAGGAATTGTTTTACTGTCAAATCGTTGGACGAGTAGGACCAGGGGTACTCCCCATACAAAACAAATATTGATTATGGGAAATATATGACTTATATGATCAGGGCGAGAGGTACCCCCATACAAAGCAATTTTAAAATACTTTTAATATTTTAAATCGTATGATTTTAGGGCCACGCCCTAAGTATATAGTTTGGCAAAACGAAGTATTATTCAAGGGCTTGTGTTCCATAGTGACGGGATGTCAAGTCAGGCCAAAAATAAGTGGACACACTGTGAAGTTTTATACATGATAACAGCCTTTTTGTAAGAATTCCATGGTTTTATTAACTGCACTTATGGATCCTGTTGTAACAAATGATTACGGCATATTGCTTGTCATATCAAGAACTCTTGGGAAAAGTTTGAAGGTTGCGAAGAATATGCCAGAGAATATTTTTATTAAGAAAACTTGACTTCAAATTCCATTCTCTGCTTTTGAGCCCTAAATTTTAAGTAGCATATCTGTCAGAAACTATCTGAGATTGTATGTTGTTAGAGCTGCATTAGCTTTAACTTTTTATACCAAATAGTCCGAGCACTGAGCTACCGCATGTGTGGGGAGCTCTTTTAAAAGCGCTTTATATTTTTTTGACTTTAGAAATATCATGTGGACCGTTACTTCTACCTAAACCAATTAACGGACAAGTTCTTCTGATACCGTTTAATAACATTGGAAACCATTTGATGGCAGACTTTCGAACTTTGCTTGGCCCACATTTTGTAGAACTAAGAAGTGTTTTCTTAAAAATATTTAATAATTTTAGCACGCGCTTACAAAGGTGACTTGATCCATGAAAAAGGAATCAAATTATACTTGATTTTAAATGAAAAACTTGTGTTAAGAATTGTTTGATCTCAGTCCTTATAATATTTTTCAATTCTCCCTTAATCTCTTTCCACCTTCCTTTAATTTTCTTCTTATTGTCCTCTCTTACCCCTTCCCATGGAAGCATTTCGTAATCATCTTCTATATTACAGATTTTGCTTACTTTTGCCAGTTTGACAGTAAAACAGTAAAACGACTACAGATTTCCTGTTTCATACAAAAACAAAACAAAAAAAAAAACTTACAACTAAATTATAAATCATATTTTACTTTCTTTACTCTTAGATTTCCCACTATACACATAAAGTAAATAATAAATTTTTAGTATATATGTATGTGTATGAGTGTGAGTTTGTGTGTATTTTAGTTTGTTTGTGTTAGTAAACAAAAAGTTATATAATCATGCAACCGAAAATTAGCGTCATTCACAATGAATTGAGAAAATACTCATACTAAAATATTAAACGTGTATAGTGGGTATAAAACTAGAGAAATTCTCTTAAAAGAAGAGAAATTTTGAATGAAATTAACTCTCAAAATAAGGTAAATTTTCTAATAGAAATTATAAGGAGAAATTTATATTTACAAAGAGAATTTTCTGATAGAGCATATTTTATAATAGAAATTTTAGTGTAGAGAGAGAAATTCTCTATCTCTCTTTCTTAAATCTTGAAATAAAATTTATTCTCTTAAATTTTAAGGAATGTTTACACTCTTAATTTTTTTGTTAAAATTTATAATCTCAAAATTAAAATGAATATAAAACATTTTAAATTTTCCCTTAATTTTTATTGAAAAGTGTTTTCAATTTTTATTGTGAAACGTATAAAAAGTTGAAAAAAAATAAAAAAGTCCTCTTCAGGAGAAATATTTTCTCTCTTACATTTTTTACAAAAATATTTAATTTAGTTTAAAAATTATCTACGGAGAAAAATTTACTGTCTACATTTTTTTATTATTTGTTGTAAACAAATTATTTTAAAAAATAATGTTTCGAAGAATAATTTTTTTGTTGGGAATTTCTTCCTTGTAAAATTTTCTCTCTTAAATTTTTTTGTAAAAAAATTTTTTCTCTTAAATTTTTAATAAAAAATTTTCTCTCTTAATTTTTTTTTGTTAAAAAAATTTTCTCTCTTAAATTTTAAATAAAAAATTCTCTCTTAATTTGTTTTAAATTTTCTCTCTTTCAATTTATTTGAAGTAGAAATTTTTCTGTTTAAGTTTTTAAATAAAAACTTCATTACTTAATTTATTATTAAATTTTACTTCTTTTTTTTAAGAGAAAAAATGTCTCTCTCAAAATTTTTTAATGGAAAACTTTATCTTTTAATTAATAAAGAAAATTTTTAAAACAGTCTTCTCTTGAATTTAATATATAATAGAATAGAATAATAGAATCAAACATCTTGAAAAAAATGTTAAAAAAATTACCTAAAAAATGTTTCCATAAATTTTTGAATAAAAAAATTTTTTAAAAATTTTTTGTAGAAGAAAGGTTTTTTAGAAAAATTTCTGTCTTAGTTTTCTTTGCTAGAAAAATTCCAAAAATTTTATATCGAATATATTCTCCCTTATCTTTTAGAGAAAAAATTCTCTTAAATCAAAAGAAAGAAAAAATTCTCTTTGATTTTTTTTATTGAAAAAAATAAATTTTAATTTTTTAATAGAAAAATTAGTGTCTTAAATTCTTAAATAAGCGTAATTGCTCTCTTAAAATGTTTAATAGAAAAATCTATTTCTCAATTTTTTTGATAGAAAATATTTTTCCTAAATTATTTAATAAAAACAATTTTTGTCGTAAATTTATTATAAGAAAAATTAAAATTCTTTATTTTTTGCCGGAAAGAGTTCTGCCTAATTTTCTTTGTTTAGAAAGTCTCCTCTCTTAAATCTTTAACAACGAAATTTTTTCTCTTATACGAAATTTTTTCTTGTATACGAGTAATTTTTCTTACATTTTCTCTTGAAAACTGCTTTAACTTTTTTATAAATTTTTTTATTATATTCACCAACACAAGTGGGGAAGAGGGTTATATTAACCTTGTCAATACGTGTTTAACGGTATTCATCTCAGACTCCATAACTCTTGTATAAAAGCAAAATCCGAGTCGATTTAGCTTTGTCCGTCTGCCTGTTGTTTTTCTTAAGAAAAAGATTTGTTTATTGTATACGTTTGTGTACGTACATTCAATACATGGCTTTGTAGTGGAGGTTATTAAATTGTATCATATATTTACCTAAATTTATCAAACTATGACCCACAGTGCAACAATACAATAATGATGATGAAAACAATGTAAACACATACATTTAAATACTTAAAAATGCATACATTCACACATACGTACTCTTGCACAAACACAATCACACTTAAACACACAAATTCACTAATTTAAACCGAAACTGCAATTTAGGTCAAATTGATAAAACTTAAACTTAAACAAGAGTTGCAAAGACAAGTGTTTTTATTCTGTTACCGAAGAGTGTAAATTTTATAGTTTTTGGCTGTGAAAATGTTCAAAAAAAAAAAAAAAAAGAGGGAAAAACTTTTCCGAGAAATAAACTATCAGGCGAAGACAGGAATTCTTAAAATAACATAAATTTTATGAAGACAAAATATTAAGAAACGGAAAAATGAGCAAAAATATTTAAACAGAATTAAAAGAGAAACAAAAAAAAAAAAAAAAAAAAAAAACTAAACATTAAAAACTTTAAAATCATTTTACAAGACATTTAACTTAAATATAGAAAATGTAGAACAAACATTTTTTGAAAAATTCTATTAAAAAACAAAAACTACAAATGTGCAACATAAACAGCAAAAACAACTATAACATACAGTAGAGTGATAGATTAACAATACACAGTGGTGCTGAATTGATATTTTTAGGAAATAATTCAGTATTTTTTGAACCGTTTGACATATTTTAATGAAATTTTACACGGTGAGACCTGAGGTGTTTTTGAGTTAATTTGGAAAAATATAGATCCCTATCTCTTCAAGAGCCTGGTTTGTGACCCTTCAAAGTTGGCCATCTCGGTTAGATTTTTTTAAATTCGCCAAAAATTCATTTATAAATTAAAACAAAAGAAATTTTTAACATATAAAGTCATAGTCAATCTCTCTGAAAGCATGGTTACACTTCAAGGTTATATCTTATAGTTTCAAAGATATTCAAGTCGGGGCAAAGATCTGTCCACAAGCTCTATCCAAAATTTTCGCAATTTTAGAAAAAAATATAATTTGTCTGTTAAGTTCTCAAATCTCGAAGTCGGAATTAAATTAAAATTATCTTAAATATATATCTAGATAAAGAAAGTATATATCCAAAAAATACTTTCTGCCGGAAGGCCCATATAAGGTCAGAATGAAACCTTGATTTAAGTGCAAAAAATCAAATTTTTAATCATGATTTACACGGGTGGAGATTTTGGGTATATCAGTACGAAAGATTGGGAATATTTTTAACTCCCTGATTTATAGACAAACTCATATCTATAATACCGAAATTCCATATAAATATCGTTATTCGTTTCAATTTCATTTAAGTTCAAATATT
Source organism: Cochliomyia hominivorax (assembly GCA_004302925.2). Taxonomy (NCBI): domain Eukaryota; kingdom Metazoa; phylum Arthropoda; class Insecta; order Diptera; family Calliphoridae; genus Cochliomyia; species Cochliomyia hominivorax. The sequence continues at coordinate 68,638,758 of PYHX02000494.1, forward strand.
TATTTTACTTAAAAAAATAAATATTGATAAATCAAAATGTTAAATTCCTCATAAATTTTTGACATCAAATCATGTGCCGACTTCCTTTTCTTTAAAAATTATGAATCTCCAAATTCTAACGTTTCCATAGATATCAAATATTGATGCAAAAAATTTATGCTCTGAGGGAAAATTCGACCTAAACACGACTTCCTCCGGTCAAATTTAGATATTTTCCATATATTTGTACAAACAAAATCAAAGTTCCAGTTTCGGATTAATGTAACTTTTTGATGGACTCAAATATTGCTATCGTTATTTCAGCAATGTCTTTTAGAATTTTTTGTGGAATCCAGTTCATATTTTTAAAGAATTTTAGAACCAATTTTAAGTCAACAAACTTAAAAAAATTAAGAAAAATAAGGGTATTAAAACTTTATTTCGACCTGAATATCTCCGAAACTATGAATACAACATGGTCACAGGAACATGGTCTATCAGTAGAGCTTTTTTTGTCTTAATTCAAAAATTTATTTTTTGGCGATTTTTTGAAAAATCAATCGACCCAAGATGGCCAACTTTGGAAGTCGCTGACTATACCACTGGCCATTTAGAGGCTTTTACTCATCCAAATCAAATTAAAACAAGTAAGAATGCTATATTCGGCTATGCCGAATCTTAAATACCCTCCACCACAAATTCGTGTAAAGTTAATACGTTAGGTTCCATAGACACACGTATACTCACAAATGTATATAACACAGAAATACTTAATTAGTCATAAAATTAGTTACAATTTAAGCTATAAAATTTTTCTATTAACTGCCTTTTTTCTACCAATTTTCATTGAGCTCTGTTAATTTTTGCGGATGTGAGCAGACAAAGAGATTGACGAAAATCGATTGAGATTTTGACTTGATGCAAGAATATATACATTATGGGGTCTGAAATAATTCATTCTTAGCGTTACACACAGAATGACAAAGTTAATATTCTCTCTCTACCACTTGTACTGTGGAGCGTATAAAAACAAAAAATATGATTGTTATAAGCTCAAAACTATTCTCCGGGAAGGGGTCTTATATGTAGCTCCCATATAAGACCCCTTCCCGAAGTTTGGACCAAGATTGTTCATATTTATAATATACTTTTATTATAGTTAGAAAAATCATTGTGCTAAATTTTAATGGAATTGATCTTTATTTAAATGTTTTATAAACTCTAATCCGTTTTCCGGAAAATCCCGTTATAAGGGAGCTATAGGAAAATTTGGACCGATACAGGGCAAATTAATATAATATCTTCAGAACAGTTAGCAAAATAATTGTGTCGACTTTCAGTAGAATTTTTCTTTATTTACTCGAGAAGGGGCGTTATAATGTAGCTATATCATAATATGGACCCATATTAATAAAGTTTACAACATATATTTAAAATAGCTAGAAAATTAGTTGTGCCAAATTTCAATAGAATTGGTTCAAATCTAAAAGTGTTATAAGCTATAAATCATATTCCGGGAAGGGGCCTTATATGGGAGCTATATCAAAATATGGACCCATGTAAATAAAACTTATAGTATATATTTAAAATAGTTAAAACAATAATTGTGCTAAATTTCAAAAGAATTGGTTCAAATTTAAGAGTTTTATGAGCTATAAATCACATTCCGGGAAGGGGCCTTATATGGGAGCCATATCAAAATACGGACCCATGTGAATAAAATTTATAGTATATATTTAAAATGGTTAAAAAATTATTTGTGCCAAATTTCAATAGAATTGGTTCCAATTTAAGAGTTTTATGAGCTATAAATCAAATTCCGGGAAGGGGCCTTATATGGGAGCTATATCAAAATATGGATCCATATTAATAAAATTCACAATATATATTTAAAATAGTTGAAACAATAATTGTGCCAAATTTCAAAAGAATTAGTTGAAATTTAAAAGTTTTATAAGCTATAAATCATATTCCGGGAAAGTCCTTATATGGGAGCTATATCAAAATATGGACCCATCTTAATATAATTTATAACATATATTTAAAATGGCTAGGAAATAAGTTGTGCCAAATTTCAATAGAATTGGTTCAAATTTAAGAGTTTTATGAGCTATAAATCACATTCCGGGAAGGGGCCTTATATGGGAGCTATATCAAAATACGGACCCATGTAAATAAAATTTATAGTATATATTTAAAATAGTTAAACAATTATTTGTGCCAAATTTCAATAGAATTGGTTACAATTTAAGAGTTTTATGAGCTATAAATCATATTCCGGGAAATGGCGTTATATGGGAGCTATATCAAAATATGGACCAATGTTAATAAAATTTATAACATATATTAAGAATGGTTTAAAAATTAGTTGTGACAAATTTCAGTAAATTATCTTAAAAATTGCGGTCCATATGACACAAAGAGTTTGGGGTGTATCAAAATTTTGCATATTATAGCCTATAACTTTTTTCCGGTTAATCAGATTTTGATAATTTTTGGCACGATGATGAAGCACGTGTAATTGTATGCTAAAATTAATTTTTTGTTTAAGTCCAATTACATTTTTAGAAGAAATTATAAGAGTTCATTTTTGAAATTTTGAGGTTGTTTCAGATATCGGTCTATAACTTTCTATAAACCGATATAGCTGGTTTTAAATAGCAAACTGCTTAGGACAATAACAAATAATGTGGCCAAGTTTTATTGAATTCGGTCAATTATTCTAGGCGTGAGAATGTTTCCAACAGACAGACAGACGGACAGACGGACATAGCTAAATCGACTCAGTTTTTGATTTGATGCAATAATATATATACATTGTTGGGTCTGAGATGATTCCTTCTTGGCGTTACATACAGAATGACAAACTTAATATACCCTCACCACTTGTGGTGGTGGAGGGTATAAAAATACCTAAACCCAATTCATGTGAAACTTCGTTAAGATATTTAAAGTTCTCAAAATTACTTCCATGAAATAAATGGATTTAGGCACATTGTGGCCGTGTCGAATTTTCCATCCCCTTAACCTTTGCTTATTTGGATTTTTAAGCAACGGACTTAACATTTAACCTGAAATCCTTGTTCTAAATAGGCTTTCATATAATATCATCACTTAAAGAAGAAGGAAAAAATGACAGCCATTACTATAGCCTTTATATGAGTCAACATAGATTCTCTAGAGCACTCAATATGCAAATAAAATTTTATTTAGATCACGAGTAGTTTTCGCTTTCAATCAAACAATATATTGAACACAAAAAGGTAGTAAATATAATGAAAAAGGTTGTAGAATTGAAGAAAAGTTAAATATCAGTCAACGAAATCTTTATTCATCACAATGAAAATTTTCGTTAATATTTAGCTACGATATTTGGTTCAGTGTAGTATAAATATATAGGAGGATTTAATAACTCTGCTATTTATGGGCCGATTTTGAAAATTTAAAAAATCAAAATTCAGCATATATTTCTGCATCAAAATTTTGTCCATATGGAAGTTTCAAAATATCGGAAAATGTGTTTTTGCCTATAACTCAGAAATTAATGGATCGATTACTGTGATGTTTTCAACTCAAGAATTCTCCTAATTATTTACGATCTGCTAGTAAAAAATTATGTCTCTAGTTTAAATAGAAAGCTCAAGAAGGTCGAAAACATAACTTGGTCTTACATTGTTATTGTTTTCAATATTTAATCCAACAACAACAATCACAAGGAAAATAAAGAATTTTTAATATCTCGGATATTTATGAATCGATTTGAAAATTTGAAAGAACCAAAATTCGAGAAAAAAATTAGTAATTTTTCTGCAGGGCAACAAGGTCCGTAGCTGCCCCCAGGAGCGTCAGAATAAGTTTTCTCCCATATCTCGAAAACCAATCGAGTTTATGTCTTCAAATGAAAAATCCACAAAAACATTTCTGACCCATTAGTAAAACAAGTAAATTTCTTAAATTAAATTCGGGGAAAAAATGTGCCGTAACCAAGTCCATATGTCTCATAGAGGGTTTAAAATATAGGTTATATAGGTTTTTACCTATAACCGATACATTTCATGACTTCAAGGCATAAATCCGCTTAATTAATTTAATTCTATCAAAGTTTAGTCTCTAACTCTTGTAAGTTCTTCAAAAAACATAAAAAAACCCGAAAAAAAGTTTGAGGTACCTTCATTTTTTTTGCTAATATCTGAGCCATTTATGAACCAATTTCCCAGAAAAATTCTCGAAAGCATTTCCAATCGTTTGATATACATATCATATGTGTCAATATAGATCGGCTTCATACACTTGATTTCAACCGACACACGGGCGGACGGACAGACGGACATAGCTCAACTTTCGTACCGATCCAGAATATATATTCTTCTGGGGGTCTGAGTCGAAAAATGTGGAAATTACAAACGGAATGACAAACTTATTCTTAAATGAATTTTTGTTTGTTTTTGTTTAATTAACTTAACCGAGGTGTCCTACTATGGAGAGTCCAGCCTGTGGCGTTTTCGGGTATAATTTCATTAAAATATCTCTATCGGTTCAAAAGCCATAGAATAATTTATCGTTATAAATTAATTTTTTGCGAATTTTTAAATTTCAACAATTCCCGAGGTGGCCTAATTTGAAGGGCCGAAGACTATGCCTCTGTCCAGATAGGTCTACGCTCTCCTTATAACTATCTCAGAAATGCCTCGGCTCTAACCAGGAGAAATTTCTTTAATTTTTTCGTAACAGTTCAAAAGTTACAGTAATATTTCACAAATAAATCGTTTTCGAAACACTGTGCAACAGTTACATTAGCAAAAGCAATAATAACAACTAAAACTAACTGACACTTGGAAGTTGCAAGTTGCAACTCTTAACCGAATGAACAGATAAACAGTTTGAGTTAAGTTCATAAACTTAAATCAAACTCTGTCTGTCTGTCTGTCCGTTTGTCTGTCTGTTTTCTCTACTCTTCTCTTCGGTAGCAAATTTAAATCAGCCAAGTGGCACAAACACCTTTGTGTTTGTTTTTGTATTTGTTTCTATTTTTTTCTTTTTTCATTTATTCTCGCTTTAGTTTTCGTGGATGCCACACAAGTATTGATAAGGGGAAAGAGGGACAGGAGAGGTGAGTTATATATATATTGAGTAGAGTGTTAAGGACATTTAGAGTAAACGTGAAGAAAGTAAAATAATGTTTTTGTGTGTTACATTGGAACAGTTACAAATCGCAACATGCTGCATTTTATCCTTATACATATATTTTATTTTCACCTTCAGCCAATAATATTATTTGGATTAAAAATTGTTCGGAGGAAGACAAGGACAAGAGTGAATATAATATGAAAATAATCGTTTTGTTTTCCATTAAAGAATAATTTATTTATTGATCGTTGCTGTTTTAAGATTAAATGGAATTTAATATCCTGTTTAAAAGGATAATTTTCAAAAATTAAAATAACATGTTGGAAGCATTTTTCGGGGGAGTTACGGTCAATATGAACCTAAACTCGGAAAATGTGTTCAATGGTTATTTTTAAGATTTAAACGTGATGATTTCAACACAGAAAACCAAAAATAGGCCTCTTGGTCAGCGGAAAATATTTGAGGCTGACAAATTGAAAGCATTACAAGAGGGAAGTCTTTGTTTGCATTAACATTCCGTGTCCCACTCTATAATATTTCCCTACATTTAAAATCATTCATACGGAAAAAAGCTGTATAAATTTGCACAGTGGTTTAAAAATGATTTTAATTAAAATAAGTCCGTAAGATTTTAATTGGTAAATGTATCTTAAAATTTAGCTGAGGTGTTGTTTAAGTTGATTTGGAAGACTACAAACTCTGCTGTGGTCAAGGGCACTGTTTGTGGTTCTTCAAATTTGGCCTCCATGGGTTTGTTGATGCGCCAAAAATTCATTTATGACTTGAAATAATTTTATAATTTTTAAACTATCGGAGATTTCTTAATGGAATTTCACATAGTTAGAGCTGAGATTTTATCGAGATGATTTAAAGGACTAGAGGTCCTTATCTGCTCAAGGGCGCAGTAGGTGATTCTTCAAATTTTGCCAACTCAGGTAATGATTTTTTTTTAAATTCGCGAAAAATTATGAAAAAAAATATTTCAAATAACTTTTAAACCATTAGCGATATCGTTATGGTATTTCACGCTGCAAGAAATAAGTTATTATCGATATATAGTTCTTGAAAATCTGGATAAACTTATCATTTATAGTTTCAGAGATATTCAAGTTGAAATAAATGTTTTTATCCATTTTACGCTGTTTTCTTGATAAGTGGGCTTAATATTGGTCCTAAATTTGTGCCAGATTCCCTATAATATTCCAAACAAAATATTGTTGAAGTAACCATATGAATTTGTTCAAAAATGTCATCAATCTGAAGTTGGAACTTTGAAAAATTATGATTTTTTTTTTTGGATTTAATTTTGCCGGAACAAAGCTAAATTTGCTTAGAGGAAACCTAATTTAGGTTGGATTTTCAACCAAGATATCGTGGCTTTCGTCCATGAAAATGTTTCTAGTTAAGGATTCACAATTTGTAAGGAAAAAGTGAGTTAAATGCTACTTCATGTCTTAATTTCCGGAGGAATTTGAAATTTAAAAGTTTTGTTATTTATTTTTTTTTTTTTGAAAAATAAAATTGAATCAAGAAATTAGGTTTATTTGAAGTTTCAGTATGATGTATATAAACTTGTCCATCATTCGAGGAATTAAAAAAATTCCCACTTTTCTGTACGATAATATCCAAAATTTCAATCCGTAAAAAACGTATTTACAAAACTGACTTTTTTCTATTATAATGAGAAATCGGTCGTTATAAAAGGCGTCCGGCAGAAAGTAGTTTACCTTACATATGCTACAATATTTTTCGGAAATTTTAAATATGATGCCAACTTTGCACTATGAGAACTTATTTAATTTTTAAGACCTCAACCACCACAATTATATTAACTTTGTCATTCCATGTGTAACGGTAATAAGGAATCGTCTAGGATCCCATAAAGTCTATATATTCTTGCATCACATGTTATTTATTTTAATGTAATAATTAACCCCAAAATCTAGATTGTGCTGGAGTCATTGGTTGAGCTAGTTCTCATGTAAGGCCCCTTCCCAGTATATAGTTCTAAGCTTAAAAAGCTCTTCAATTTGGAACAATTATATTCGGTTTTGAATATATGTTATTGATTTCAATAATATCGGTCCATATTTTGGTAAAGCTTCCTTCATGGAAAACATTTTTGAAATTGTAGAAACTCCTTAAATTCTCTTCAAATTCATTACAAATATTATTTTAACAGTTTTGAATATATTTTACCAATTTAACAAATATTGGAACCGAATAGAGTCCATTTCAAAAATTACAGAATTATTTCCAAACAAATCGTTTTGGTTCCTCTTTTTATGTCATAATAGTAATCTGTATCTGGTTTGCGTTTAAAATATTGACCTGCTAAAATTCGATCGGACTTTTTTTGACAAATTAAGAAAAAAAATCATTGTGCCCGATGTCAACTTACTACTACATCCCAGATCAGATGGGAGTCTTTATTCCTCTAAAACAACTCGAACGAACCTCGTTTTGTTGTTTTTTTTTGTTTTGCGATATAATTATAAGATAACTTAACTCTTAAATAAATTTTTAATAAATTAAAAGAAAAAATCACCCGGTGTTGTCAAATTTAGAGGGTAACATGATTACGTCAGATGGGACCCTGTACTTCCCTGAAACAACTAGTAGGTACTTCGTCTCAAATTGTGTTTAATTTCGCAAAGATGCTTTAACGATACAAATTCCATTAGCGAATTATTTCCTTAAAAATCGATTTGGACAAATTGCGTCCTCCATTGGAGACTTTCTCATGATTACAATAATTCGAATCCGTTAAAATGTTGTTGTTGTCATACATATAAGATATATACACGAATCGAAGAAACACTTTTAGAGATTTGTGATTGTGCTGAAACCATTATTTAAGGTAGTTTCCACATTAGGTCCTCCTCGATATATGGTTTTAAACTCCCGCCTAACAAAACTCACTAGCCCAACACACGGAGCTCTTAAGAAGCAGAAACATCTGGGAGTTAGCACTGTCGGAAATAATCCATATTATCCTGTTCGGTGGTTGGACCGCCTGCAGTTGTCTTGATTTAAGAGAGTAGAAGATTGTTAAGTAAGAGCATCTGGTGGTAAGACCGTATCGTTGTTCTTGCCTAATAATCTCCATTAGCTCCACACACAGACTAGATCGTGTGTGGAGCTAGATCGTATGGTGGTTAGATCACTTTATTATTCTAGCCAATCAATGCACTGTCGGCATAGCAAAGAGAGATATTGTCAAGCTGGTACTTCTGGTGATAAGACTGCTTCGTTGTGCCTGCCTCGATAGCTCTACATTCAGAGCTATCGAGAAGTAAGAGCATCTGGTGGTTATACCGCTTCGCTGTCCTCACATATTGATGCACTGGCGGCTACTCATCCAAATTGTATGTTCGGTGGTTAGAACCCTTGCAAAACATTTGTGAGGAGAGAGAGAGAAAGAGCGATCTGTTGAAATAGTAGCTTGAGAAGTACTTAAAGAGAAAAAAACAAATACTATAACGTGTTTTTAAAACGTCTGTGTGCACTCTTTATTTTCACACACCCACAAACTTAAATTTTTGTAACGAATCACTGTCACCGACGAATATACCCCATCCGAGAGCGAATACCTGTCGTTATAAATTTCATACGTGTATTTTGGAAAAAAATTGAAAATTTTAAAATTGACTGTTGCTTAGTGTAATAAATTAATTATATAACAACTTAACTTATTTATCTTCAATTTTATTCGAGTGTATTAAAAAGAAATACGAACATGAAAATCCAACAAAACTTAAAACTAACTTTTCACTTCCGTTTCACTGAAAAAAGAACTCGCAACTGCAACAAGAGTTACTGAAAGCAAAAACAACAACAACTGAATAAAAAACGCCAAGAATCAAGAGTTTTTGGAAGTTTAATTCATTTTAAGCAGGATGCACAGACCAAGTCCAACTATTAACACACACACATACAAACAAACAATGACAGACAAACAAACCTAGAAGAAAAAGACATGAAACAGAGGATAAAGGACTTTAACTAAAATTCTGCATTGCTGTTGCTTCGACTAACACTTGTAGCCAAAACACATAACATTCGTTAACAATTTGAAGTTGAATTATAATTTTCTTTTCATTCACTTTTTTTACTCGTTCTTTAACGGAAAACGGAAAAACAGTTGTACTCGTTTGCAAAAGTCCTTTTTCAATATATAAATGTTCATGTTGCTGTTTGAAATTTCCATGAAAACTATTAAATGCTGCTGCTGGTCCATCCTCTTTATTGGGTTGTTGTTATCTCGGCATCAAGAGAATTGTAGCTTTTTCAATTTCTTACCTTCGTTTTAGTGCGGATAGAAGTCCATAGTCTAGAGTCTTTTGGTAATTTGTTAGTAAGACTCTGTTTGCTACTTATCAATGACAATCACACAATTGTATCATTTTGTTGCCAATAAATAAATACAAAATCCTTGGAGTATTTTTCTCAGTATAAATGACCACACTAAGGACTCTTAGTTAAGTTAGAGAGTAAATTTGTTCGTTTAATAAAATTAAAGAGAAAGAGGAAAATAAAATTTGTTTCCATCTGAAGGATTTTGGAAAAAACAACAAGAAAACTATTGCTTAAACTTAAATGCCAATGTTCACTGGGTTATTATAATTTCTACACATACTTTACAAATACAATTGCCACATATTTCCTCTACTTCCGGTTAACATGATCCAAAGAAAATATATCTTCCACATTTTTTTGTGAAACCAAGTAATAACGGTTACATATAAATTAAGAGAAAAAACATCAAAAATTCTCTTTAAATATTTAATAAACTTTTCTAAGAAAAATTTTTATACGGAAAATTTTCCATTAAAAAATATCTAATAAAAATAATATTAATATTTTAAGAATTATTGTTTATATAATTTACTCTTTAGAAACATTATCGTATAAAAAATCATTTAAGAAATTTTCTCTTAAGAAACATAAAAAATTCCTCTAAAAAATTATAAAACATTTCCACTTTTGGTCACTTTTCTATTTATTACTTTTTAAATTTTTCTCTTTTGTAAAAATTTTATAGAAGAATTTCTTTTTAGTAAAAATGTTTGTAAAGAGTTTTTTTGTAGAAAATATTCTCTTTAGTAAAGATTTTTGTAGAAAATCTTCTCTTTGGTAATGATTTGTGTAAAAAATTTTCTCTTTAGTAAAGATTTTTGTAGAAAATCTTCTCTTTGGAAAAATTTTATTAGAAAATTTTCTCTTTAGTAAAAATTTTATTAGAAAATTTTCTCTTTAGTAAAAATTTTATTAGAAAATTTTCTCTTTAGTAAAAATTTTATTAGAAAATTTTCTCTTTAGTAAAAATTTTATTAGAAAATTTTCTCTTTAGTAAAAATTTTATTAGAAAATTTTCTCTTTAGTAAAAATTTTATTAGAAAATTTTCTCTTTAGTAAAAATTTTATTCGAAAATTTTCTCTTTAGTAAAAATTTTATTCGAAAATTTCCTCTTTAGTAAAAATTTTATTCGAAAATTTTCTCTTTAGTAAAAATTTTATTCGAAAATTTTCTCTTTAGTAAAAATTTTATTCGAAAATTTTCTCTTTAGTAAAAATTTTATTCGAAAATTTTCTCTTTAGTAAAAATTTTATTCGAAAATTTTCCCTTTAGTAAAAATTTTATTCGAAAATTTTCTCTTTAGTAAAAATTTTATTTGAAATTTTCTCTTTAGTAAAAATTTTATTCGAAAATTTTCTCTTTAGTAAAAATTTTATTCGAAAATTTTCTCTTTAGTAAAAATTTTATAGAAAATTTTCTCTTCCAGAAAAAATTTTATAGAAAATTTTCTCCTCCAGAAAAAATTTTATAGAAAATTTTCTCTTCCAGAAAAAATTTTATAGAAAATTTTCTCTTTAGTAAAAATTTTACAGAAAATGTTCTCTTTAGTAAAAATTTTACAGAAAATTTTCTCTTTAGTAAAAATTTTACAGAAAATTTTCTCTTTAGTAAAAATTTTACAGAAAATTTTCTCTTTAGTAAAAATTTTACAGAAAATTTTCTCTTTAGTAAAAATTTTATAGCAAATTTTTTCTTTAGTAAAAATTTTATTAGAAAATTTTCTCTTTAGTAAAAATTTTATAGAAAATTTTCTCTTTAGTAAAAATTTTATAGAAAATTTTCTCTTTAGTAAAAATTTTATAGAAAATTTTCTCTTTAGTAAAAATTTTATAGAAAATTTTCTCTTTAGTAAAAATTTTATAGAAAATTTTCTCTTTAGTAAAAATTTTATAGAAAATTTTCTCTTTAGTAAAAATTTTATAGAAAATTTTCTCTTTAGTAAAAATTTTTTAGAAAATTTTCTCTTCCAGGAAAAATTTTATAGAAAATTTTCTCTTCCAGAAAAAATTTTATAGAAAATTTTCTCTTCCAGAAGAAATTTTATAGAAAATTTTCTCTTCCAGAAAAAATTTTATAGAAAATTTTCTCTTCCAAAAAAATTTTATAGAAAATTTTCTCTTCCAGAAAAAATTTTATAGAAAATTTTCTCTTCCAGAAAAAATTTTATAGAAAATTTTATAAAAAGAAACAATTTTATAGAAAATTTTCTCTTCCAGAAACAATTTTATAGAAAATTTTTTCTTGCAGAAAAAATTTTGTAAAAAATTTTCTCTTCCAGAAGAAATTGTATAGAAAATTTTCTCTTAAAAAAAATTATAGAAAATTTTCTCTTCCAAAAAAAATGATTTCTTCCAAAAAATTTTATAGAAAATGTTCTCATTAGAAAAAATTTTTACTAAACCTTTTTTTGAGAAAATTTTAAAATTTTTAGAATTATAAAATTTTTTCTTTAGTAAATTTTTTTAAAGAAAAATTTCTCTTTATTAAAATTTTTTAAGCAAATTTTCTTTTTAGTAAAAAATTTCACTTTGAGGAAATCTTTTTAAAAAAATTTCTCTTTAGTAAAAATTTTTTTAAAAAATTTTCATCCCTCAAAAATTTTATAGAAAAATTTCTCTTACCTGAAAAATTGTCGCTTCAATTAAAATATTTAGAATATTATTAAAAATGTCAAAAAAAGCCAAATAATGAGATAAATTCCAAACTTTTGAAAAAAGACAATAAATCTTAAATTGCATGAATAATAGAAATAATGGACCATTTAATATTTTTGCCAAATTCTTTGAATTTCAGTCTGTTTTGTGGAAAGACCACAAAACAGTCTGAAAACTATAAGTTTTAAATAAGAGTTTTTTTTAAGTGTTAAACACTTTTTTCTTTCGATGTGTGAAAAAGAGAAACAGAAGGAAACTGAAATTCATTGACAGTTGAGTTGAAAAATTAAATTTCAATTTCGTGGAAAAACAAAAAAACATAACGAAACCTTTACACGCATCGTTTAAGAGAAGAAAAGGAAATCTTTAAATATTTTGTATATATGTGTGTGTGTGATGACATATGAGTATTTAAAGGATAATGTTATGTGTGTGTGGTAGAGTTATCGTGGTCTATGAAAATAATGAAACAGTGAAACCTTTTTCAAATTCTCTTATTTTCTGTTGTATTTATCTTCATACTTTCGGTTCATATTGTGGACCCACTGTGTCCTGTGTAAGGATGGATTACTCTTAAACGTTTAGATCTCTTATTAGTTCAGACATCTTTTATCGTTATCTTACAAATATTTGTAGTTAAAGACAGTGATATGTTATTTTCTCTTTTAATACCTTTTTATTTTCAAAAATTTTCTATTAAATTTATTAAATTACAAATTTATATCTTTTGAATGTGGTCTTGAAACTATTTTTATCTTATTTCAAATTCCCTCAGTATTTGAGCAAAACTCATATGAAATAAATTCCAAATTATAAAAGAAAACCAAAAATTATTTAAAGTTTATTTTTCTAAGAGAAAAATCAAAAATAAGAAATTAAAAATTAATAAAATTCTACACAAAAAAAGTTTTGGTTTTTTTTCTCTTTGGGAAAAAATCACACATACAAATATATAATTCATAAAATACCACATACACACATGTGTCCTTGTTACGATAAGGACTTTCATGTATGTATTTATTTTCATTTCCTTTTTGGGAAAAAAACTCTAGACCAAAGAAAAACTGAGAAAAAACCAATGAAGTACAAGAACCAAACTAAATATGAAGTACTTCTTCTCATTTGGATTAGGTACGAGTATCTGGAGAATTCAGATATTTTACAGAAGAACAATTATGAAAAAATAATTGTCAAAATAGGAAAATGTATATATTTTTATTAATTTAACTGAAAATTTATCTTCTGTTAAAAATATATTTGCATAAAATTTTCTCTTAATCCAAAATTTTAACAAAAAAATTCTCTTAATTTATGAAGTTAAAAGTTTGTTAACAAATGTTGCTACACAAATTTTCATTCAAACATTTGTTGCAAGAAAATTTCTGATTTTCCATAAAATTTTTACTAAAGAGAATCTTAAATAAAAAGAAAAATTTCTATATAATTTTTAATATAGAATTTTCATAATATTTTGTTAAACCAAAATTAATATTTCTTTTCTTAAGAGAATTTATTCTACATAAATAATTAACAAAATAATCTACAAAAAATGTTTCTCAAGAGAAATTTTCCATAAAAATTTTGTTGAAGAGAAAATATTTTTCCTTATCAAATGTTTGTATAATATTTAGTTAAAGAGAAATTTCTATTCTCAAGTGAAAATTTTTTGTATGGAAATGTTATAATATAAGAGAAATTGTCGATAAATTTTTTATTGAAGAACAGAATTTTTTAAGAGAAAATTTTCTAAAAAATTGTTGTTGAAGAGAACATTTTTTATTTTTATATTTTTGTGTAATATTTTGTTAAAGATAAATTTCAATTCTCAAGAGAAAATATTTTGTACAGAAACGTTATAATATAAGAGAAATTCTCTATAAATTTTTTATTGAAGAATTTTTTTTTAAGAAAATTTTTTGAAGAGAAGATTTTTTTTCTTTATGAATTTTTTATATAACATTTTTGTATAATATTTTGTTCGAAAGAAATTTCTATTCTCAAGAGCAAATTTTTCGTATAAAAATATTATAATATAAGAGAAATTGTCTATAAATTACTAATTGAAGAACAAAAATTTTTTAAGAGAAAATTTTCTAAAAATTTCTATAAGAAAAGAGAACATTTTTTATGAAATTTTAACAAAAACGTAAAGACTTGTCTGATTATGTCTTCAGGGAAAATTTTTAAAATTACTATACATTTTTAATAATATTCTCTTATAAAATTTTGGTTGAAAAAAGTTTCAATAACATTTAACTTGAAGAGAAAATTTCTACATAATTTTTATGAGAAGCAAATTTTCAATAAAATTTTTCTTGAAGAGAAAAGGAAATTTCGAAAAAAGATTTTATTTATTTTTATACCCTTCACCTGACTAGATCTGAAGAGTATATATAAGATTATCATTCCATTTGCAATTTCCACAATTTTCGAGCTTGACCCTCCAAAATATATATTTTTTAGATCGGTATGAAAAAAGAAATTGATTAAGCTATGTCCGTCTGTACGTCCACCTGTGGGTCAGTATGTCGGTTGAAATCAAGTTTAGGCAGCCGACTTATACCTATAACTTATATGACATATAAATCAGACGAATGAAAATGCTTTCTACAAGAGGTTGAGACTTAACAGAGATAGATTTAAATTTATTTAGCGGATTTATGCGCTAAAGACATGAAATGAATCGGGCCTTAGTTTCTGAGTTATAGGCAAAAAACATATTTTCCTATTTTTTGAACCCCCTATAAGACCTATGGACTTGTTCATGGTACTGATTAATTACAATAGTTTTCCTAAATTTATTATTTTCGTTTTTTTAAAATCTGTTCATAAAACATCGAGATATGGTCAATAATTTTGTGTATATTTTTAATTTAAAGACATTAACACGATTGGGCCATTAGTTTCCGAGATATGGGAGAAAACTTATTCTGATGATCCTTGCGCAGCTACGGACCTTGTTGCCCTGCAGAAAAATTACAAATTTTTTCCTCGAAATTTGGTTTTTCAAAATTTTTAAATTGGTTTTTCAAAATTTTTAAATTAAATCAATAGCCGAGATATTAACAATTCTTTATTTTCCCTGTGGTTGTTGTTGTTGGATAAAGAATTGAAAACAATAACAATGTAAGGCAAAGTAATGTTTTCGACCTTCTGAGCTTTCTATTTAAACTAGAGACATAAATTTTGTACTAGCAGATCGGAAATAATTAGGAGAATTCTAGAGTTGAAAACATCACAGTAATCGGTCCATAAGTTTCTGAGTTATAGGCAAAAACCCGTTGCCGATATTTGAAACTCCCCTGGGAGTTTGATGCTAAAATATAGCAAAAATTTTGATTTTTAAAATTTTCATAATCGGCCCACAAATACGAAAGTTATTATTTACTCTCATATATTCATACTACACTGAACCAAATATCGTAGTTAAATATTAACGAAAATTTTCGTTATGATGAATAAAGGTTTCGTTGGCTGATATTTTATCTACTTTTATTCAATTCTACAACCTTTTTCGTTATATTTACTACCTTTTTTCGTTCAGTATTATATTATTTGATTAGAAGCGAAAACTACTCGTGATCTAAATAAAATTTTATTTGCATATTGAGTGTTCTAGAGAATCTATGTTGACTCATATTAAGGCTATAGTAATGGCTATAATTTTCTCCTCCTTCTTTAAGTGATGATATTATATGAAAGCCTATTTAGAACAGGGACTAAACGTAAGATGTGAAACAAAAAATTCCTTATAAGCAAAGTTGAAGGGTATTCGGCGCTGCCGAATTTAACACTTTAACTTGTTTTGTTTAATTTTCTTTAAAATATTACAGAATATTAAATAAGTTTAGATTGGCTTCCAGACATCTTCAGTTAATAGGAACTATAATAAAATATACCTTCGATGAAATTGTTTAATAATAAATTAAATTTTTAAAATTTTCTAATTTGGATTCTTTTTCTGCTATTATTTTTTTATAAGTAGAATTTTATAGAAGAATTTTTAATAAAATTTTTATGGAAAATTTCTCTTAAGGCGATTTTTATAAAAATATATATTCTAGAGCCGTAGCTGACAAAGAGCTGCATTTATGCTTTTTTACTCTTTATTTTTTCACATGTACCCAAAGCAAAAAAAAAAACATGAAGCAAAATCAACATTGAACATAGTTGATTTAAGATTTAATAATTTTTTCATTTAGTTTGAATTGAATGTTTTTACGTTTGTGATGAAATGATATTGTACAAATTAGAAACTTTCGATATTGATATATAAAATTCATTGAAAGTGGGGAAAGGGGATGTATGAATTATTTTTTTGCTTTTCACCTTCAGTTAAAGACTTTTTTTGTGATTAAATAAGTAAACATTTTTTCTATGTACTTTGAGAGAAAATTATGAGCAGTTCTCACATACACAATCATAAAATATGAAAATAACTCTCTGCTGGCTCCTGGTACATTTTTCTATTTCCTGGTAACATTTTAATTTGAACTGATTCTTTGAAAGCATCAAACTTCTCTCCTTTTAAAATCACCAATTTTTTAAAGACAAATCTACAAATGGTCATATTCTCCTAACTCAAATGCAAATAACTCGAAAACTATAAACGATTAATATCACATGTGAGCAATGTTTTTAAAGAAAGGAGATTATTGACATTTAAAAAATGATTCTTCGAAGTACCCCCATTTGTGCGCTTATAACTCCGCTCTTTAAATGCCAATGGTATCGAAACTGCAGGAGTTATAATGCTAAAGTTTTCTGCTACTTTAATATTAAATTTCATTCAATTCTATTCAGGCGATCAAGAGTAACAGATTTATTTCCAATCAAAGGAAATCAATACAGGCCCACTGTGTAATGTTGGAAATTGTTTCATTTTCATCACTCATTTTGATCAAATTCACATACAAATGAAAAATAAACTGTTATACTTGATATATAATTATCCTTCAAATCAGATTTATTTAGAAATAATTCCATAACTTTGGAATCATTTTCTATATATAATCAATTTAAACATGATTAAAGCTGAATTATTTTCAAGTTGATTTGAGAGAGCAAGAGTTTCTATCTTTTTTCAAAATTCACACAGATCTCCACATCAATTTCCTCTAGCTAAAATATAACATCTGAAAACTGAATGAGAATTGAAAGAAATCTAAAAAATAAAAAAATAAAGGTCCTTCGAACCGGATTTTTTTAAATAAATAAAATCTTAATAAAATCTTAACTTAATTATAGCTGCAATATTTTTAAGTTGCTTTCAAAGAGCAAAAGTTCCTATCAGGACCTTACAATTCACAGAAATATAAAGTATTCAGTATCTATGAAAACGTTCGAACTAGAAGATTTACAATTTTTAATGGAAAAGTAAATCAGATCCCACATTTCCAAAAAAATAACATTAATATTTAAACTCCAATAAATACGAAAAATTTTAATGCTCCTTTAGAAAACAAGACTGAATTTATATTAACATTTTTTTCGATCTCTTTCTTTAAACTTTTTTGCTTAATTTAAGTTCTTGATTAATGAGAAAACACTTTATTTAAACACTTTCTTTCCACACAATTTTCACAAATTTAAACCTTTTTTCTTCTTAAAACACTATCATTGATTTGCCAGTTGTCACTTAAAAGAAAAACGCTCCAAATAAGGACCATTTGGGGTCTTTTCATACGGTTTTTTTATTTAATGTTTTTTTTTTTTTTTTTGTATCAATTTTATCTTAAAATTTTATTGTTGTTATGGTGATACGAGCCCTTATCAGTTCTCCGTCCAGTTGTTAAAGTAAAAATCACACGGGGCGAGAGAATGATAAGGGTACGAATACACCGGTGTCACATATACATATCTATGTATTTGTAGACGTCATACAATGACACCAAATTGCTGTTGAATGTGTGAATGAGTTGAAATGAAAATCACTTTAAGTATTTAAAGCTTTAAATACAGATGGTTGTGTTTTTTTGTAATATTAATGTTGTTGTTGTAGTTGTTGTTGCTGATGTTGTTACTGCTTTCATTATACATTTTATCACTCTTTAACAAAACTATGAGAAATGAGAAAAAAATATTTATTTATAGATAAAATTTTTTTTGTTACATATAAATACTTACATGTATGTGTGTGTGTGTTGGTATGTGTAAGCTTAATGTTGTGTATACGGTGTTAATTGACAATATAAATTTAATACAATTAAACATTTACCCAACAACCAAAAAAAAAAAAAACTAAAGGGGGAGAATTGATGTTATTTTTTCAATATTTATTCTTTATTATGCTCTTTTTTCCATTTACGTTGTAATTTCAATAAAATATTATGGATATTTTTATATGTGGATGTGTGTGTGCGTGTGAGAGAGTTTATTTATTTGTGTAAGTATGTGGCAACATAAATAAATATAGTTGCTTTACATTTCCGGTTACATAAAGTTTTTTGTAGTTCTATGTAAGTGTGTGTGTGTGTGTGCATGTGTTTGTGTATGGGACTTTTGCTGCAAATAATTATTTTTATTTAATCAACAACGCTACGGGCTTAAATAACAACAACAACAACAAATTTGTGAAATAAATATTTTAAAAACGAGTGGGAGAGAGGGTGAGAGAGAGAGAGAGGGAAAGGGAAAGAGGAAGAGAATTGAAAACAACATACCTAAAGTTATGCTTGTATATCCGTTTTACCAACACTTCCTGTTGCTTGACATGTCACAATGTTTGTTTGGCAACATTTTCCCCTATCAAAAGTATCTTTCGCTCTTTTTCACTCTTTTTCTCTCTCTCAATATATATATATGTGTGTGTGTGTATATATATGTGTAAGAGTTTAATTTTATATTTGAAAAATGATTGTGTGACTTTAAAACTGTCAATCAATCATTTGGGGTCATCAGTTAAAAAAATATATTGAGGAAAATACCGTCACTTACAAACACCCTCTCTCTCACTCACTCTCCACCTCATTCATTCATCATCATCAGTAATATACTCCTTTTGTTACAATTTTCATTCATATCAGTTATTTGAGTCCTTGTTTCATGGATGTGTATATGAGTGTGTTGTGTGTATTTGTAGATTAAATGCCTGAAACATAAAAATTGGTTAGTTGATTGGTTATTAAGGCTTAAAGGCACAAACATATAAAAATGTCAAAAATATATACATTTTTCCCCAACATTTATGGATAACGTATAAAAACAAAAACAAAAGAGAAAAATATAAACAGGAAACAAACAAATGTTACAGTTACTCAGCTGCCTCCAAAGGATTTACTTTGTATGTGTATGAGTGTGAAATATGAAACTGGAAAAAAAAAGTTCGAAATTAAAATATGTCATAATCAATTGTTGGTGCAATATGTAAAATATTTCATAAAAAGTAGAATAAAAAAGTAAAAAAGGACAAAATTAAAGATCCTTAAATAATTTAATTACAAACATCTGGATGAAATTTACAATTTTTTTTTAATAATTTTCTTTTTCAAAATTGAGTTGACCATATGAAGTTTCTCTAACTCAAATGAAACATCTGAAAACTGAATAAGAATTGAAAAAAATCTAAAAAATAAAGGTCCTCCGAACCAGATTCTTTTTGAATTAATTTTGTAACTTTAAAACCATTTAAAATATCTCAATCAAATTAAACATGATTAAAGCTCAGGCATTTCTAAGTTGATTTGAAAGAGCAATTTATAATTTCAGAAAATTTATAATTTCTGAAAATCGCTACAAAAGTGTCCCTGCTTAGCATAGATAGAAACCATTTCAAGAAAATATTGTAAAAAATTATTTAAAATTTTTTAGACGAAGTATTAGCTAAATGTTATTAAAAATACGAAGTAAATAAATTGCTTTTTAAATTTGATTTTCACTGTACCTCAAAAGGGTCTCTACTTAGCATAGTTGCAAACCATTTGCCAATGACTATTTTAGTCGAAATATAATTAAAAGTCTTGTTAGAATGAAATTGGATTTTAACATCGTAAAGGAATAAAGTTAATCTAGCAAACTGATGACCATTTGACTGAATACTCAGTAAATAATTAACTGCAGCTAACTTCACTTATATAAAGTGGCGGAAAGTTTCAAATTTTGTTTTTTTAATAAGTTTTTTTAAGTTTTTTTGCTAAACTCCCTAAAAGATTTCTGTTACCAAAAGTTTTAGAACTCATTATGTGTGTAACGCTAAGAAGTAATCATCTCAGATCCCATAATGTATATCTGTTCATGCATTAAATCAAAATCTGAGTCGATTTAGCTATGTCCGTCAATCTGCCCGTATGCCAGTTCTAAATAATTGACAGACCTCAATGAAATTAGGCCTGAGTCATTGTTATAGTCTCGAGAAGTTACTTATTTAAAACTAATGAAATCGGTTCAGTAGGTTAAAAGATATAGAACAAAATCTGTGGCAACCTTAGAAAAACATTTAAATATATTATAGGTCTGGGAGTGTATGTGTGAGTTTGTGTAAACGAAAAATAACTTACTAAATTTACACCAATTTACGATGGAGGGTATTGAACATAAAGCTTAGTTGAGTAAAGCATTCTTACTTGTTGAAAACTCAAAAAGAGTGTGAACACTTTTTTGAAAATTCAAGTTTAAAGGCCCGAGGTGCCTAATTTTGAATACCTGCAGAACGGCCCTAATTGAGTTCACAAAGTTCAAACTTTAAGTATTAACTTCCGTATCCCTTGGCTATCACTGAGTGAAATTTCATTGAAATTGGACTATCCTAACTGTTCGAAAATTACAGTTGTTTCCATTTGATTCCTTCATTTGAATCATCGCTAATTAGTACAGACTCCAACCAATATTTTAAATAGATTTTAAATAATTATTAATAAGTAATTTACTTATCATCATTCATTAAGTTCTTTAAATTATGTTTAAATTATTAAATAATTTTTTGGTACTAATTAATGTTCTCTTTTTTAATTTCTCCATTTTTTTCTCTTTATTTCCTACGAATTTCCCTGATTGAGGATTTACATTTCAGTTTTTTTGAAGAATTTATGTAAATATTCCTTTTTTGCAAATAAAAACAAATTTATATTTAAATAATATAAAAATAATAATAATATATTCATTTTATATTTTGTCTACTTTTCGCCATTTTTTATTTTATTTATATCAATTTACCAAAACCTTGTCATCATGATAGTTTTTTATGAACAATTTTTTTTCTGGTTTGAATTTGAATTTGTTTCAGTGACATTTGATCTGTTTTATAATTTACATATCGGGTATTTATATATTCAAATGTAAATAAAATTCAACATATCAACAATGACAGCAAAAATAGCGAAAAAAACGGAATTTTATAGCAATAAATTGACAAAATAAATAAATATTTATGTGTTAAATAATCATCAAATAAATAAATAATTCATCATATGTACGTATACGAATAATAGAGAAGGGGGGTCTTTTGTGAATGAATTTGTAATTTTTATACAAAATGGATTACGATACAAATAATTGGCTCTCTTTTTTGAAACCATAGAATAATTTTTATTTAATTTTCAAAGATTAAATTGTATTTCCAAAGTTAAATAAACCTAATAAATAAGGACAGTTTTATAGTTTCTCATAACTAAATCAATTATCAATTGCAGCTAACTTCACTCTCTTAGAAATAACGTTAAATAAGTGCAGACCCAAACCATTTATTGAAGGGATCTCAGTAATTATGTTTAAGTGGTTATTAATTGCACTAAATGTCTAAATAAAAAATGAATAATTCCTGCATCCCAAACTATTTAGCTTAATTATCAATTGCAGCTAACTTCATTATCATTATAAGAACTATAACAGCACCATAATTTAGCACAGAAATTAACCAATTTATAAATAATATATTATTTTCAACTGTATATTCTACTTATTTACCATCTATTTAAGAAAAAAAATATAAACTAAAATTAATGATCCTTCGAACCGAACTACAACTAATTTTTGAAAGATCCAAAGAATTTTATATGATAATGATATTTTATTAATGTTTTAAATATAAAGTACCTCCTGCATTATTCTGTTACAGTAGAACAAAAATAGTTAAGAAAATTTATGGTCCTTCGCACCAGAATAACTTTCAGTTAAAATTGCAAAACTTAGTGAAGAAATAAACTTTTTAACTTGATACATTATTAATACAAATATATATTTGATCACGAATTTTTAAACTAAGTTCAGTTCCTTTAAAGCGCTTCAAAGATGATACGACACAATTTGCCAGATAAAGAAAAAAAATTACTAACAACTAAATGTTATTTGACTTAATTCTCAGATGTAAATCCTAAAGGTAAAAGATTTAAATTAATAACTGAAGGAAATTTAGGGTCCTTAGAACTAGATTGCAATAGATTACTTACAGCCAAGTGCATCTCTTTAAAGATGCACAGACACAAAAACTATACAGTGTTTGCAAATATTTTTTTTCTGATTAATTTCAATAATTCTAATAAATTTGAGCGGAAAATGCCTAATTTATGTAAAATTTTTAGTTAAGTGATATTTTTTTTACGGTAGTATGACGTGCAGCTAACTTAACTTGACATGCGTCTCTGCTTAACAAAGTCAGAAACCCATTTATAAAAAGATTTTAATAATAAAAAATACTTCGAATTTACTTATTCATATTAACTGCAATCAACTTCACTTTAAAAATGTCATACTATATTATAGACACAAACCTCTTTACGAATGTTATGAAATCGCTAGAATTTTAAGATTTAAGTTTTTGAAAAAAACTATATTTGAAATGTTTTTTAATGTCAAAAATGGATAAAGAACTTAAAATTTCGAATTTTTGCTGTAAAACAAAATTCATATTTAAACTTCAATAAAACTAAAACGAATAACGATATTTACTTCATATTTCAATATGGAATCTTGTCCATGAATCAGAAAACTTAAAAAAATTCCCACTTTTCTATTAAAAAATATACAAAATCTCAATCCGGGTAAATCATTTCACTGAAATAATCATGATGTCATTTTTCTTTAAATTTATAAATTTTGGATTGGCCTGATGGGCAAATCTTTGCCCCTAAGTCATCCAGTTGGGTTTAAATCATAAGATTTCTTTAGAAAACTATAAAAAATTATAATTTTCAAAATAAAAAATTTTGCTAACAGTAAATAAATGATGCCACCTTTTAAAAAATAATTAAAAAGAAAAATCAAATTTTTTCAAAGTTCTGAATTCAGATTGATATAACTTTTTAGCGGTTTTATGGTTGCTGCATTTTTTTTTAGAATTTAATAGGTAATTTGATCTATATTTTCAAAAATTTAGACCTATATTAAGCCCACTAATTAAAAAACTAAAAACAAAGATAAAAATGGGTTATAAATGTATTCCGATCTTAATATCTCTGAAACTATGAGCGATATACTACAAATGTATAGAGGAAAATAGATTTATGGAGATTTGAAAGTACTCATTCACTCATGAATTTAAATATCTTGCATACCCGATGTAGTCATTTGAAAGGGTCACTACCACCCTGATCAGACTCTTCCAAAACACCTCATCGATACCTCAACTCTAAACGTGTGAAATTTTATTAAGGTATCTCTAAATAGAATAAAATGTAGGTCTTTCGACTCGGATTCTAATAAATTTTCAACTACAGCCAACTTCATTATTTATGTGGCTGTACTTAGCTTAGACTTCAACCTTTATTTAAAGTGCTTTCAAAAATAAGATTTTTTTTATTTCTTTTAAATCTCTAAATATTTATTTAAAATATATATATTTATCATATATATATATTTTATATTTTTGTAAAATCAAAACCACAAGGTTTTATTGGTATGAAATTCTATTGAGGCTTTTGGCAACATTTTAAACGATTAGCAATTTTCTATATACACAAACAGTTATATAAAATAAAACCGTATTTGTTCATATTGCAGCTGCTGATAACTATTTGAATTTTTATATAAATTTATAATTTATTTTTTTTTCGCTCTCTTTCTCTCTCTCTCTCTCTCTCTCTCTCTCTCTCTCTCTCTTCAACTATTTTTATATATTTTTAAAAATAATTTTTATATCGGTTGACCTGTTAAATGATGGTTAATGTGTTTTTTGCTTTGTGTGTATGTGAGTGTATGTGTGTATGTAAATAGGGAATTCAAAATTTTGATGATTGTGTGTGTGTGTGTTTGTGTGCATATCAGAGGTTTTATAGTTTTTAATCTTTTGAATATATATTTTGAAACCAACACAATTTTTGTTACTGTATGAGATATAAATTTTTTTTCCATTCTCATTTTGTGGTTAACATTAAGGGAACAATTAGTGAAATAGAAGGGGAAACAATTGCAAACATAATGATAAGAGAAATTATTTTGTAAAAAAAATGTAGCTCTGCAACTACAGATAATAAAACCACAATAATGTAAGAAGGAAATTTTATATAAAATATATTTTTTTAAAAAATTTTAAATAAAAATTAAAATTAAAAGAGAAATTGATTTAGAAAAAATAATTATTTTATAAATATTTCAATATTGACTACGAAATCAGAAATAAACTATTTAAACTAGAAAGGAGATTATTATTTTGATCTTAAATATGTCACTTTAAAAAATACAATTTTTATAAAATTTCGATTTTTTTTTAATGCACAAAAAAAGAAAATTGATAGTCCTTCGAACCGGATTTCATGATATAAACAAACTGCATCTGATTGCACTTAAAAGTATTTTAATTTAACACAAACCCTTATTTCATAAACTCAGGAGTTGTACTACTCGAGACAAGAAAAGAGTTAGTTCTTCGAATTGCATTTCAAGATATACATAAACCGCCTATAACTTCACTTAAAATAAGTTATCACTGACATTTACTATTAATTCATAAGCTCAGGAATTTAGCACAGACATAAACCATTATTTGATAATATTTGATATAAGATCCAATAGAAGTCATTTACATATGATCTTTTTATGATCTTGATAAATAATAATAATAATTTAAATTAAACTTAAATTTAATAGTAGAGGAGTTGAGAAATACAATTCTTTATTCTGATTCACATAACGACGAAGGGTCTCGTTCACATATCAAGCATCCCGGGCTCAAATCCTGGTGTATTCGAAATGACAAAAATTCATCATCAAAATCTAAATTATAAAATCCATTCAAAACACCTGGATAATAGAATATTAAAGGAAGATTGGCAATTGTCACTGCCTAATAGACTGGGGAAATAATAGGAATCTCAACGATTAGCAAGGTTCCACACCATAATCTAGAAGGATGTTGCTTCTAAGCAACAACAGATGGCAAGTCCCATTATCATAGAACTTGTCACAGCAGGTGATTGGCATTGGAAACATAAGGGTTTGTAGCTTCAATAGAGGTAACTATATGGGACTTCTATGTTGGGCACATTGGAAATTAAAAATATTTTTAACAGTTTTTTATATTTCCAAGAACGTGTTATGTGAACCGATTTAAAATATTAATTAACAAACCTTGAAATTTCATATGATAACCATAGAAAGGTAGCGTAATATTAGATTTTAATTTGAACTTTATAGGCCGATAAGAAATGGTTCCTCAAGATAAAATTTTTTAAATATAACTAAATATTTGAACCGATTTTTTTTTCTGTGACATATTTAAAAAATGTCTCTAAACATTTAAAAAAATGACGTGATTCGAAATTCAGATTATTGGTTGTGATGCAATTGCAAAACGTTAAAGATTTCTGATAACTAATCTGACGGTAAAAATGATCGTCTCAGTTATTTTACTGAAAAAATAAAAGAAATGTTGGGACAGTTTAAAATTGAAAAATGGAACCTAAAGATTTAAAGAAAGTCAAGCTTCGAGAGGGGACAATTTGAGACAGAATTTCGAGCTGATTTGTTTTACAAAGAAACTATTGATTTTTTTTTAAGCACAAAGTCCTTTGGGTCCTTAAGATGTCAATTTCAGTAAAAGATAATTCATGTATCTCTCTATTTAATAATTCTTATATAAATTATTTTAATATCCCATATTTATTCCTTTTTTCAGCTTCTTTATGATTCTTTTTTAATAATTTCAGGTAACAAAATTTCTTTGCAATTTAAACTGAAATCAAAATCCCCAACTCTATTCTTCTCTCCATTTTTTTTTTTTGCTCTTTAACGATTATAAGATTTTTCCTTTAAATCTTTAATATAAACATTTTTGTTTAAAATATAAACAAACTTCCGCCGGATGTAATTTATAGAGTGAACGAATTGTAGAGAGAACATATTAAACTACTGTATTCATATGATAAACATATGAGTGTAGATGTGTGTATGTGTAACAAGTAAGTAATAATAAAATCTTCTTTATATTTTTACCTTTTTGGTATTTGCAGCATTTTTCTGTGTTTTCTGCTTTTTTTTCGTGTTCCATGGAAAAACAAGTTATGAGATAAAAACCATATGTCCGGTATATAAAAATTTATAACCATGGACATTGCCAGATCTTATATTTACTCACCCACACCTATATATACCTTAATATATCTGTATATATATATTGCAATTCAAATATATGTTTACAATTTTAACCCACATTTACCTCAATGCCCCTGACGTTATGCTATAGTTAAGGTAAAGTATCTGCTATATGAGTGTATTGCATGTATGTATGGGTAATAACCAAAAGGATAACAGGAAAAATTATGAGGCGAAAAATATAGCAGCTACAATAACAACAACATCAGAAAAACCTTCAAGAATATTGAAATATATTTTTATCATGAACAATTCGAAAGGGGAGAGAATGGCAAAAAAATGGGTCATACTCTTATAGTTTTTTATACGTTTCATGCTGCTGTTTCTTGCTTCATTTTTGACACTCATAAAATATAAAAAAATCTGTGGTTTGAGGCAAAAAACTACAAGCAATATTTGTTGCATGAACATATTTTTTTTTTTTGTAAATTCTATAATTATTTACTTGGGGATACAAAAGATTTTATATAGAAAATGAAGGGTTTTACATTTAAGGTTCTTGTGGGGGGAACAGAATATTTAGAATGTTCTTTTGAGAGACAAAAGGAGTTTCCCAAAAATTAGCAGGAATTACAAGATTTAAGGAGAAGTTGATATTTTGAAATTTTGTCTCAATTTTAATATCCTCAATAAGAAGGCAATTTTTATAGGAAAATCCAAAAATTCTCTTAGTTTTATCCGGTTCGCAGGACCGATTTCAAAATGCATTTTTTTAATTCATTAACAATTGATTTTGATAAGAGTTAATTATAATTTTATTTAAAGAAAATTTCTTTTGCTAAAAAACTTATCATTTTGTCTGCTCCGCAGGATCAAATTTTCTTCATTAATATTTCCTCCAAAATAAACTTCGTTAAATACATTCATAGTTTTCTAAAGGATTTTAAGTAATTTTGCCTAGATGGCAAAAGCATTGAATAGAACTCAAAAAAATCCATTTTATAAGGAACCGATTCATCAACAATTTTCATAATTTTTCTAAATATTTGATTATTTTTAAAGAAGAATGTATTCCAACTTTTTTACCTTCCAAAGACTTGAATAATTCTATTTTATCCGGTTTGCCGAACCAATTTCAATACATTTTATCACAAAAAACTTCATCGGAAGTTTACAAGATAAATTAATTGTAATTTTCTTACCTAAAAGAATTCAATTTTATCCGGTTCGCAAGACCTATTTAAAATGCATTATTTTCCATTGAAACCTCTTCAACATTTTTAAATATTCAATATTATTTAGCAAAGAATTATATATAATTTTATAGTTTCCGAATTAAATCCAATTTAGTTAAATATTGTCATTTAATCCGGTTCGCAAGGGCAATTCAAATATGTCAATTCTTTCCATAAAAGCTTCTTCTAATATGTTTATAATTTTTATAAATATTCTATTGCCAAAATTTTGAATTTTTCAAAAATGATTTCATTTGATACGGTTCACAAAAAAATTGTAAAAAAATTAGGAATTTTATAAATATTTACTTACTGCAGCCTTAATTGTATTTAAAATGTTGTCATTTTGTTTAGTTGGCAGGAATAATTTAATAAACATTTTCCAATAATTTTAAAACATCCCTCCATCATTAAGTTAATGGCAAAGTTCTAAAAGAAACAAAAAGAAAGAAATTGTTAGAAAATAATTTATATTTATTCCATAATTGTTGTTTCGATCCAGCTTCGAAGGATCTGTTTCTGGATAACACATATTTAAACCAGTTGTAAAATTATATAGAAATAAATTAATTCAAATATCAGACAAATATATATATTTTTATTTACATGACGGGTTCCTTTAATTTAAATCAGAAATATATTTTTTATTCAGAATTTAGAACTCCTGAGTCCAAATAGTAAATGAAACCTATTTTATACCTTCTTTATATATATAAAAACTTTTCGCAGTAGGATTTGTTAATGTCTGAGAAATCGGTTCCGATATAAGCAAATTTTTGACCGAATCTCTAATGACTTTAATGTCATCATATCATCGGTCAGAAATTGGTATTTTTTAAATTTGGTTTATTACCCTAGAAGTACTCAAATTTGGATTCATTAAAATCAGTTTCTGTAAAATTACAATTATGTCATCATTTAATATTTTTCTATACCCAGATCTCTCCCCCTGGTCCTATACTTCCTGCATTTTGGCCAGTAAAAAGATCCTTGGGAAAGTAATTGGAACCAATTTGAATACTCTCGCTTTTAGAGTTCTTTAATTATTCGATAATTAATATTTGCTTTGTATGGAAGTACCTTGATCCTACCCGTCCTATATTTTGATCAGTAAAACAAATTCTTGAGAAAGTGTTTGAGGTTAAATTTGAAAACTTTTGGTCTTATTGTTCTTTAGATATTCGATAATTAACATTTTCTTTGTATGGGGGATACCGCTCCCCATGGTCCTATCTGCCCTTCATTTTGTCTAGTAAAACAGTTCCTTGATAACGTGGTTCTGACCAAATTAAAAAATTCTCGCTGTTAAAGTTCTTAAGATATTCGATGATCAAAATTTGCTTTGTATGGGGGCCATCTCTCCCCCTGATTCTATCCGCCCCAGATTTCTTGTAAAATAGTTCATTGAAAAAGTTATAGGAACCAAATTTGAAAATTCTTGGTGAAATGGTTCTGTATGGGGTATATGGGGGTCATTCTATGAAAATTTCAGCAAAATCGGTCTAGGAGTTTATCTAATAAACAGACAAACAAGCACTGATTAAGTTTTATCTATATAGATTGAAACATAACCAGCTTGACATCCTTCGAATCGTCCTTGCGATTTCAATTTGAACTAAATTCTATTTAGTTTGTGGTCCTTCGTACTGGATCAGAATTAAAATATCTAATAAGTGATAAATCTTGGCTTTTTCTCGTTTCTCTCTGAGGACCAATTTAAAAATTGAAAAAAAATTTAAATTTTATGCGGCACGTTTGCGATCCTTCAAATAGGAATTTTTATTATTTTATTTTTGTGTAAAAATTCCAAATACTTAATTATCGAAACTATTTTTATCAAGATTCAAATCAAAATTAAATTCTCTAAGTCCTTAACAAATCTCACGCCTTAATGCGTTTCAACGTTTTTCATTCATTGAAATTTGAGCTCTTTTCTTCTCTAACTACCTGCTATTTAAAGGCTCATTATAAATATTTTCAAAATAAATCTGCGTTTTTGTGTTTTTTTTTGCCAAAAATACCAAGCAAAACAATAAATAAAAGATTTAAATTTCAATATCCTCTTTTTCGCTCATATTTATCGCTTACAAAGACGTTAAAGTGCTTAAGTGTTTTAGTTGTTGTTGTTGCTGTTGTTAGGATTAATCATAATTTTATTGTTCTTTAGTTTTATTATTATTTTATTACTTTTTCGGAAAAAGGATCTGTGAAGGAGAGAGAGACAGGAGTATTAAAATATTCATCATCTCCATTTTTATTTCATTTTATTTTATTATCGCTTTATCTTAAAGATTTTATTTGTTCGCAAAGATTTATATTAAAATAAACCACCGATTAATGGTCGTTTTTTCAAAGGATATTAATGCAAAAGCAGGTTTTATGATTTTTAATATTCTCACATAATATTTTTGTTGTTGTTGCTGTATTTTTTTAATAAAAGGAAAAGTGAAATAAAATTTGAACAATGAAAAAAAAACAAACAATAAATTTGTTTATGGGAAATTGATGATTACAAAAGATGAAAACAATTTTTATTGCAAAAAAGAATTTTAGCAAAATTGCAAAGAGATTGAATTTTGGAATTTGCATACTGAAGAGAGGGGAAAAGTTTTAAGGTTGAACTAACTGAACCAATTTTTAGTGATTTTATTGTGAAAATTTTAAATTTTAGTGAAAATTTGAATTTTTAATGAAATTTCAATTTTTGGTGAAAATTTTAATTTTTAGTTAAAAATTTCATTTTCAGTGAAAAATTTCATTTTTAGTGAAAATTTCAATTTTTTGCGAAAATTTCAATTTTTAGTGAAAATTTCAATTTTTAGTGAAAATTTCAATTTTTTGCGAAAATTTCAATTTTTTGCGAAAATTTCAATTTTTAGTGAAAATTTCAATTTTTAGTGAAAATTTCAATTTTTAGTGAAAATTTCAATTTTTAGTGAAAATTTCAATTTTTAGTGAAAATTTCAATTTTTAGTGAAAATTTCAATTTTTAGTGAAAATTTCAATTTTTAGTGAAAATTTCAATTTTTAGTGAAAATTTCAATTTTTAGTGAAAATTTCAATTTTTAGTGAAAATTTCAATTTTTAGTGAAAATTTCAATTTTTAGTGAAAATTTCAATTTTTAGTGAAAATTTCAATTTTTAGTGAAAATTTCAATTTTTAGTGAAAATTTCAATTTTTAGTGAAAATTTCAATTTTTAGTGAAAATTTCAATTTTTAGTGAAAATTTCAATTTTTAGTGAAAATTTCAATTTTTAGTGAAAATTTCAATTTTTAGTGAAAATTTCAATTTTTAGTGAAAATTTCAATTTTTAGTGAAAATTTCAATTTTTAGTGAAAATTTCAATTTTTAGTGAAAATTTCAATTTTTAGTGAAAATTTCAATTTTTAGTGAAAATTTCAATTTTTAGTGAAAATTTCAATTTTTAGTGAAAATTTCAATTTTTAGTGAAAATTTCAATTTTTAGTGAAAATTTCAATTTTTAGTGAAAATTTCAATTTTTAGTAAAAAATTGAATTTTTAGTGAAAAATTGAATTTTTAGTAAAAAATTGAATTTTTAGTGAAAAATTGAATTTTTAGTGAAAAATTGAATTTTTAGTGAAAAATTGAATTTTTAGTGAAAATTGAATTTTTAGTGAAAAATTGAATTTTTAGTGAAAAATTGAATTTTTAGTGAAAAATTGAATTTTTAGTGAAAAATTGAATTTTTAGTGAAAAATTGAATTTTTAGTGAAAAATTGAATTTTTAGTGAAAAATTGAATTTTTAGTGAAAAATTGAATTTTTAGTGAAAAATTGAATTTTTAGTGAAAAATTGAATTTTTAGTGAAAAATTGAATTTTTAGTGAAAAATTTTATTTTTAGTGAAAAATTGAATTTTTGTGAAAAATTGAATTTTTAGTGAAAAATTTTATTTTTAGTGAAAATTTTCATTTTAGTGAAAAATTGAATTTTTAGTGAAAATTGGAATTTTTTAGTGAAAATTGGAATTTTTAGTGAAAATTGAAATTTTTTAGTGAAAATTGGAATTTTTAGTGAAAATTGAAATTTTTAGTGAAAATTGGAATTTTTAGTTAAAATTTGAATTTTTAGTGAAAATTGGAATTTTTAGTGAAATTGGAATTTTTAATGAAAAATGAAATTTTTAGTGAAAATTAGAATTTTTAGTGAAAATTGGAATTTTTAGTGAAAATTGGAATTTTTAGTGAAAAATTTATTTAGTGGCGAAATAATTATTTTCAGAATTAGAAAACTTTTATAGAAACAGTTTTATTAATTTGCTTTTGATTTATTAAAACAAGATCACATATTAGTATCATTTTCCCTATATCTCCTTTTAACACCCCTCTCTCTCTTTAATAACCTTTATTTTCCCCATTAATTTATTGTAATTAATTTACATTCTTTATTTAAAAAAACATTATTTATTTAATTGTTGTTATTTTAAAAAAATGTTCATTTGTTATGCAGTTTTTTTACAATAAAAAATGAAAATTGTGTTATGTAATTATTAAATAGTTTTTTTTCACTCTATTTTTTCGGTGCATAAGGGACTTTTGTACCACAAAACTAAAAACATTAATTACAAACAATTATAAAATATTTATGCAGAAAATAACAACAAAAACAACAACTTTTTATGTTTAAACATTCCAAAATTAAAGTGGAAAAGAGGAATAGAGGTTGCGGGGGGAGGTAAATGGAGTGAAAATTATGTTATGGAAAAAAGAATTAACAAGAATGTTATGTTCGGCTATGCCGAATCCTTTAATACCCTTCACTATAAATGCAATGGTATGTTTCGTATATACACATTTACACATGCACTCCAAGGAGTATGCAGACGAACATAGCTAAATCGCGTCAGATTTTGATTTAATGCAAGAATATCTACATAATGGCGTCTAAGATGTTTCCTTCTTAGCGTTACACATGCAATGAAAAACTTAATATACCTTTTTTAACATTTGCGGTGGTGGAGGGTATAAAAAACATTTAGTTTTACATAAAATAATTGCAAAATTTAAATAAGAGACAACAACAATAATAACAACTACAACAATAATGTAATAAACAACCACACAATTGTACACAGAAAAAAACAAATACAAACACAAATAAATTGTAATAAATTTATATTTAAATAATTAATTAATGGATCGTTATGTGGGTAATTAAATATTTCTTTTTGTTTATTTCTATACCCTACACCATCACAAGTGGAGAAAGGTGGAATATTAACTTTGTCATTGCATGTGAAACGCTAAGAAGGAATCATCTTAGATCACATCTGTTGTTGGCACGATCGCATCCATAAAAATTGACAGGGCTTAATGAAATTTGGCATGAGTATTTGTTATAGATCTGAGAAGTTTCCTATTTAAAGGCAGCAAAATCGTTTCAGTATATTAAAAGATATAGAACGATTTCTGGTGCAACCTCTTAGTTCAAGTGAAGAACTTTCGAAAAGTTGTCTGTTATAAGTCGTTATACTGGAATGATATTTTTCTATAACATTAAGTTATGTTATGGAAAATCATTCCAAAAATTATCAAAATCGGTTCAGTTGAAAAAATGTTATATATAAAAGTTTTATGACTCATGAAATGTTCCGTGTTATAGTTTAGAAAATCATTTATATGTATAGTATACATTTGTGAGTGTATGTATGTATATATGTATGTATGTATGTATGTATGTATGTATGTATGTATGTATGTATGTATGTATGTATGTGTTAATTTCACACAAATTTGTGGTGTAGGGTATTAAAGATTCGGCTTAGCCGTATATAGAATTCTTAATTGTTTTTGTTGTTGTTACATATTTTTATATGTTTTTTTTTTTAATCACATAATTTTTATTAATATTAAAGTGTTTTGTGGGCAGATATTCCAACAGCAAAAACAACAATAATTAAGGGATTTGAAATATTGAAGTTTTCATTAAATTATTAAATTAAAATTCATGAGAATTTTAAAACAAATTTCAAATATTTTGAAAATAATGAAAGAAAACCCCTGAATCTATCGCCATCTAGACTCATCCGGAATGGCAATTTTTCTTACCCTTCATGAGTCCAAATCGATATAATTCTGTAACTTTTGAACCGTTTTCGAGATGATTTGTAGGAGTGTAAGCGTCCATAATGTCAGAGAAGTATTTGGTTATCCTCCAATCTCGCCATTTCGGTTATGTTGATTTTTCTAAAATTCGACCCTAATTTTTATATGAAACCCATTACTGGGTTTTCAGCTTTAAAAATGTTAGTAAGATTTAGGATCTGTCTAAGGAACTGTAACAGCAAAACGTTTTCAAAATTTCGCTCCAAATCCAATGTTTTTTTCACTTGATAAGGGCGGCAAAGGGCATCGGGTCTCAGCTAGCAGTTTGATATATTTCCTTTTGATCTTACAATGAACGAAGGGTTCAACAAAACATTTTAGCACTCAAATTCTTGGTAATTAAGATGATCTGTGTCCTGCTAAGTTGTAGAATAATGTAGTTTTGTATTTATTATGACCTCTATGTGTGATGTTGAGGTGGGAAACTTTGAAAATTTTCCATTTAATCTTTTTTTCAGAAGATGGATGGAGGCACAAACTGATCACCATCTGGAGATTCTTTTTTGATAATCTGCGCATTCATTCAGAGTCGGTTTTCAGTTTTCCGAGGGGATATTAAGCAACCAACTTTTTTAATATGGAAAGGATCACGTTAATGAAAATGCTTTACCACATCAACAATTTCTTTCAAATCTCTTTTAATATTTATTTAAATCTCTACGGAATTATTCCTCTATACAAATGGTAGGCGTAGGTGGCGATGGTACACGACCTGCGCCTTCCTTTCCTATATTCTATATAAGAAAATTCTGATGTTTCACATAAAATTTCAGTTTTGTATCAATTTATATCTCCAATTTTCAAGTTTTGGATTTCGTAATTCATACTTTTGAAAAGGAGATATTTCGACCTCTGCCTCTCACATGCCCTATATCCTATATATATTACGAATGTCAGAATTAAGAATTAATGGTGTTATTAAGACAGAATTTGAATTCCGAATAATTTATACTACTGAAAGAAGATTTTACTCCCCTTGCATCTGCATATAGAGTTTCAGAAGATTCAATTGTCGGTTGAGATCTTTTAATGGTAAAAAGTATATGAAGGACCGTTAAAACTAAACAATCTGCAAAGGTCCTTCGAACCCAATCAAATTATTATTTTCTTTTATTTTCGTCTGAAATATAAATAAAAAAGGCATCCCTTTAGACTAAGCTTCTCTTTAAAAGGATTTCATTATACAATTCTCTTCTACTTCAAGAGATCTTATATATGGTCCTTCGAACCCTACAAAAATTTAAATTTTTCATAATATTTTTTTAAATATGAATTATTATGAAAATTCTTAATTAGCTGTAATTAGCCTTCTTTTTAGTACCTCAAGTCTTGAAAAAATTTCCGTTTTCTAAAAATTCTTTGAAGGTGTGGAAGTACTTAAATTAAAGTGAAACTCAAAATTCGTTTAACCTAAAATTTTCTTTCTCTTTAATATGATTTTATTATTTGCTTTTCTCTTAAAATGTAAATATAACTTAAATTATCGAATAAACTCAATATTATCATAACAAACAGATGTTAACACCCGTTAAACGGCTCAAAATAAATAAATAAAAACAATTTCCAAACTGATAAGATAAAAATGGAAAAAATTTCAGTAAAGAGAAGAAAATGAAAATATTAATAATAAATGAACTCATAATAAAAAAATAATGACTTTATTAAGAGAAAAACAGAAAACAAATTCCTTTATTAGTTAAAATTCATTTTTGAAATAAATTTAAATTTGGTCCTTCGATTAGATTTTATTGCATTAAAAAGTAAAATATGATGGTTCGAAGGACCTTTTTTAATATAAAATTTTATGAAATACAGAGTAATAAAAATAACGAGTAATTCTGGGAGTTTACTACTAAAACTATTTTTGAACTAGAGATTCCAAGGACCAAACTGAAGGATTTTTTCCACAGACTATCAAATATAGTTTATTTCGAAATATTGCAAATATAAATGAAAAATAAAGTTCCTTTAGAATTATTGATATTCTCTTAAATTCCTTGGTAGATTTCCTATCTTTAAAATAGTCTGAAGGACCAATAACATTACAAGTTTACGAGTGAGAGACATGGAAAGTCTTCCTCTAATATTAAGAGGTTGATGATTGGAGTATTGTAATTTTAATAAAGTTCATTTTAAAATTAAATATTTTCCTTTATGAGTTTCTAAAGGGTCCTTGGAAATACAAAGTTCGAAGGACCATATTCAATAAAAATTAATAATTATAATAATAAAAGCATTTAAAGAAATAAATGCACGCTGAGAAGAAATATGTTTGCGATAACCATAAAAAAGAAGCATCATACTATTGTTATAAAATATTGTTACCATAACTAAAATATCTGTTTATTCGTTTTGTGATTTTGCATTAATAACAATAGTTATTGTTATCACCACAAAAAACTATTGTTATTCCAATAAAAAAATATTGTTATAGTAATAAAAGGTGTGTTTATTTGTATTGTGATTTCATTAAGTACTTTTATTCTTAGAACTTTAATAATTTTCAAAATTTATCTTTTATTAAAAATTTTATTAATTATTAAAATTTATTGCAGCAGTTTTTTTCTTATTTATTTTTTTTTTTTCAAATTAAATATCACCTTTTTTCTAAAACACAAACCCTCACACACACATACACATGCAACCAACAAAAAGGACAACAAGTCCCTTAAGTTTATATGTAAAAAAAACGTGTTTAATTAACTACATTCTTGGTTATCTTATGTAATAAACGCACACTTGAAAACTCTTCAACACAAACACATTTAAATACACATGTATATACACACACACATATGCAGCTACATATGCTAAAAAGTTAAATCCTTAGAGAGATGTTTATCCATTTAATTGTCTTTAAACTACAAACATCCTGTTTTGAGTTATAAATATGTTTATATAACCGCCTTTGTCTTTCACCCTTCTCTCTCTCTGTGTGTCACCATCTCTCTCTCCCTCTCTCTCTCTCTCTCTCTCTTGCAATGTCCTTTTTGCTCTTATTATTTGTTAAGTCTTTATTTAATATTAATTTATTTATGGGGAAAAATGTGGTCTCTTATGTGGTAATTTCTATGAAATCAAGATAAATTTAGAGATGGACAGAGAGGGAGAAGAAGAGGGTGAAGTTGTTGTTGGTGTAAAAGATATTATTTATTTGATATTGGATTTTATATAAATACATATTTATTTTGATTATCTCTTTCTCTCTCTATATATATATTGATTATTAATTATAATTTTAAGAAATAATTACTTGAATTATTTAAATCATTTGTAGGAGTAAATGTGTATGTGCTGTGGTTGTATGGGTGTGTTTGTATAAGGAAATTAAAATTTTTAATTGAAGTTTAAATTTATTTATATGTTTCAATTGGCATGTGCTAATTAACTTAAATTTTATCAGCTATTAATTTTAACATTTTAGAATATTTATAAATTTATAAATATTAAATAAATTTTTCCAAAAAAAAAAAACTTAAATTGATATAATAATTACTTTTGCAATTAAGAGCAGACACACACACACACACACACTCACACAAACAAATAAAGGATATTGTCATATGGTTGAAGTAGTTGAATAATTGTCCTTTCTTAAGGCTGAAAAAATGACTAGATAAAACGAAGTTAGTGCATCTGTTTGCTCTCTCCTTTCTCCCAGCATTTCTCTTAGAAACATTATTCCTGATTTTAATCTTTTGATTCTGGTCCTTCGAACCATGGCATAATATGTTCAACTTGATTTGTTGAGAAATAATTATGTAACTTTTGAGCAATTTAAGAAATCTAAACGAATTTTCAGATAGTGAGAGCTGAGGTGTCTTCTGTTTAATATGGAGAAATACAAGATCCTTATACACCCAGAACGTATTCGGTGGCCCTACAAACTTGATCACCTCGATGTTGATTTTTTCAAAATTCGCCAAATTTTGCAGTTTTTGTCTCTTAAGATGGCAGACTTCATAAAAGTCTTAAAATTTTTTAAAACTGTGTTTTGGATCCTTTATAAAATTTTACAAATCCTGATGAAAGAACCATATAAATATAAAAATCCATTAAAAAGTTATATTAATGTGAAATTGGAACTTTGAAAAAAAAAAAAACACATTTTTTGTTATTTTTACAAAAAGGTGGCCACATTTGTTCAATGATAAAAGCATTTGCTTGTTCTGGATTTTATAATTTTCTCTTGCTTTATAAAGAAATTATAACGGAAATACATTAAAAATAAATTGTAATAAATCAGGGGTAAAAACTGACCCACAGGTCTAATCTAAACTTTGTCAATGTTAGAAAAAAATTAAATTTGTTTATTAATTTCTCAAAAAGCAAAGCTGAAATCCTTAATATATAGCTTCATTTCTGAGCCAAACACCCGGCCGTCCCTTATAATGAGGAACGATCATTTCAATGAAAAAAGTAACATTTTAAGACATGATTTACAAGAATTGGTATATTGGGTATTTTGCGAAAAAAAATTGAGAATTTTCATAATTCTCCGATTCATGGACAAGTTCACATACATCATATTGAAATTTCAAATAAATACCGTTATTCGTTTTAATTTAGTTAAAGTTTAAATGTTAATTTCATTATTCAAGAAAATAATCATGAATTTTTGTGATAAATATTAAGAATATGGTTCTGCGAACCTTGATTTTATGCTTTTTTAAACCTGCCAACCAGGTAAACTAGTATTGAAAAATTGTTGGTCCTTCGAACTGTAAACTTAATTTTTTTAAATATAGCGAATCGTAATAAAGCAAAAGCTTTATTTGGGGAAAATATAACAACTAATATTTCTGTACATTTAAAAAAGGTTTTAGAAAATCGTCCCCGGATTAATTTCACTTAATAAAGAACCTTTAGAAAAGTAGTAAAAATTGGGTCCTTCTAACCTATATTGTTTTTAAATATTTTAATTTCTTTTCTTTTATAATTATTAATAAATTGGTTTTCATTTTATGTTTAACTTACTTTTCAAAAATGGTCTTTCCAGCCGGATCCCTTTGTCATAAACTTCATAAAATGGCTTTTTGTTAGGAAAAATTTCTGTAAAAAAAGGGAAAATATAAATTAATTTTTAATAATTTAAATAAATATAATTTTAGATAAAATCTCAGTTGTTTTCAAATTTTTAAAGTTTTTTTTTTAAATTTTCAAATTTTTCCCACATCAAATTTATTTCCTATTTCATTATCTGTTTCTAGTTTCAGTAATTTTAAAGGGGAGTGTTTTTTGAGTTATGCCACAAAATAAATTGCTATCTCTCCCCCAGTTCTTTTTGTACAAAATTTTTATTTGAAAACCATTAGATGAGGAAATGGACACTTAAACAAATGTTGGGAAGATGAACAGAAGAAAATTGCCACGAAATATCACACCAAAAAATGATAACAGAAAATGTTTAAACGAGTAACAACATATCGCCAAATAAAATGAAAATGGTGTGAAAATAATTTTTAAATATTTTGAATTCTAATTTCAAATTTGGTCCTTCGAAAGGATGTTAAGAGGAAAATTAGAATTTTATTTAATATTAAAAAATTTAGGAACATTTAAATTAACTAAATATTTTGTTAGGAAGTCTGAGCTGTAAATTAAGAAATTTTAACTAAAAAGAATGCATTTTTAAATATGAAATTATATTTCTGGAATTTTGTGCAAAAGTATGGTCCTCCGAACCCTGATAAATATTTATTATTTGTATACCCTCCATCACCATAAGCGGTAAAGAGGGTATATTTACTTTGTCATTGCGGGTGTAACGTTAAGAATTAATTATCTCACAATGTATATATATTATTTGCTTGTTCTGGATTTTAAATCAAAACTGACTCGATTTTGCTATGTCCGTCTGTCTGTTCTTCTGTCTATTGTTGACATACTCATATCTACAATAATTTTTGGTCTAAGTATTTGCTATAGTCCCAAGAAGTTTCCTATTTGAAACCATCAAAATCGTTTAAGTATATTAAGATATAGACAGATATCTGAGGCAACCTGTAAATGCAAGAATTGTGAGCTCCAAATTATGACTTTTTAGTTAAAAATTTTACAATCAATAATAAGAAATGTTATTTCAAGAATTTTGGCAAAAAAGTTGGTCCTGCGAACCCGGACAATTTTTTTTAGAATTTAACTATATTTTAGAAATAATAAATGATTTTTTGCGCTTAAAGGCTTCATAAGCTCTAATTTCTTTTAAGCTCTCCATATGTTCTTTTTTTAATAAAAATTTACATATTCATACAATATAAATGTGTCTAGTACTTAGTGTGTTGGTTAAATTAGGTCAAGGAGCCACTTGGGTAATGATAAAAAAACACATACATATCTACATACATTCATAAAAATATACATTCATCCATAGAATCTCTATATAAGAACACAACTACATAACTATTTATTTCTCATCTTTTTTATGAGAAAAAATTAAATATTTTTCTAAAGGTATTTTAAAATGCATAACTTTTTATAGCAATAAAAAATAGTTTATTATTTAAATATTTAAAATAAATACATAAATACTGATAATATCAAAAATATTTATGGAAATATTAAAAACAACGTTTAAATATGAAAAACATGAACACTAGAAAGACATGGTCCTGCGACTGGAGTATAAAATTTAACAAATTAAAATATTGCAAAAATGTTAATAAATGTATCTGATATATAATTGAAAAGATATATATTTTTTAAAACAGACATGAGATATGCAATTTCTTTAATTTGCACGAAGATATCATGTCTGTCCATCTGTCCTGTATATATATTTCAAAGGAAATATTAAAATTTTCCAAAAGATAATCTTATTCGCAGAATATTTTGTTAAAAGGATTTTTACTTATTTTATATTTAAAGAACAGCCTCCTAAAGCAAAAGTGATATTTTAAGAATAAAAGATAAAAATCACTATCATTTAATTACACAAATAGTTTAAATGATGTCTGTCCAGCCGTCCTTACACCTGCTACAAAAGGGAAGAAATTGGCAAATTGAGTTTTTTTTTTGGAATTAATTCTTTAAAATCATGAATCGTTAGATATATTTAATTGAAATTTCTCATGACCAGAACTGAGTTGTTTCCGGCTTGATATTGTGGAGTACAAAAGCCTATGTGGCCAGCAGCGTAGTCAGTGACCCTCCCAAGATGACCACCTCAGGATGTCGATTTTTTTTTTTCAATTCGACAAAAAGTCAGTCACTGAGACAAAAGAAATTTTATAAACTGGTAGATCTTAAAAATCTCTATAAATATGCTCACATGTGTAAGTGTCATTTTTGATGTCAAATACTTATAGAGAATTTAAAATTTTGTCTGTCTGTCTTTTCACTAAAAAATAAAATAAAAATAAAATTTATAAAAAAGTATATTTTCGGAAAGAAAGTAATTTAAGAACTATTTAACAGAAACTAGTTCTCAAAAATATTATTTGAAAAATAAAAAAAAGGATCAACTCAATGAAAAAAGCAAACATTGTTAGGTATCCCGTCAGTCCTTCCGTCTGTCTGTGCTCTTGTCGTTATAAATAATTATTTATTAAAAATCGATTTTTTCTCAAATATATTTTTTTAAAAAAGGTACCAATCATTCTTATTTAAAGTACTATTTAAAAGAAAATGTAGATTCTAATTGTGAAAAAAAACAATTATTTTTTTGTATAAATTTTGTTATAAAATGCCTGTCCGTAAGTCTTTCCGCTACAAGTTACTAATTTTATAAAAAAGTGGGTTTTTTTCAGAAAGAAATTAATTTAAAACTTTTATTTTAACTATATTTTTATAGTAGTATTTGTAAAAAGGATACTATTTAGGCAGACAAAAGAGTTATTAGTTTATTTATATAAAATATATAAATTATTTTGTCCGTCCTTCTGTCTGGCTAAGTTTCAGTAATATAAAATGTTTAATTTTATTAAAAAACACTTTATTTCCTTATGGAATTTTGTTTATAAAAAATATCAGAATTTTCATTTCTATAGTACAAGTTAATAAAAACGTAATATGTATTTTTATAAAAAAGAAGAAAATATAACTTTTATTTAAAAAATGCACTAAATAACGTCCGTCCTTCTGTCTGTCTTGTATAGAAAGTGCCTAATAAATTCTATGCAAAAAGTAGTTGATTTTCATGTATATTTAAGAAAAGTGGCAGTATTGAAATTTTAAAATGTACTATTTATAAGAAAATGGACAAATTTCTAAATATTCCAAAAGTAAAATTATATAATTTTCATTTCAAAACTCTGGGTAAATAATGTCCGTCATTCTGTCTTTCCTACTTTAAAGTAGAAGGTAGAGTATATTACTTTTTTTGGTACAATTATATGCAAAAAGTCCTTCTAGTATTACGAAAAAAGTATCAATTTTTAATTTTTAAATAGTTAAATTAATTATTTTAGAGAAATTTTAATATAATTTTTATTTAAAAAAATCTAAAATAAAGTCCGTCCGTCCATCCGTCTTTCTTATTTTAAATTGACATATAAAAACCTGAATTCATACTAAAAGTAGTTTTACTTCAAATCAAAAATTCTATTAAAATAGTACCAATATTTTAATTTCGTAATTACTGCTTAAGAGAATAGAAATCACTTAATAGTTTGAGAGAAATAAAAATAC
Source organism: Cochliomyia hominivorax (assembly GCA_004302925.2). Lineage (NCBI taxonomy): Eukaryota > Metazoa > Arthropoda > Insecta > Diptera > Calliphoridae > Cochliomyia > Cochliomyia hominivorax. The sequence continues at coordinate 68,681,328 of PYHX02000494.1, forward strand.
AATTTTTATTTTTGATTAGCTTGAAATAATGTCCGTCCTTCTGTCTATTTAATATTGGTTTGTCATACATAAATATTTGTTTATACAAAAAGTAGTTTTAGTTCGAACAAAAAAAATTGTCAAAAAAGTACCAATTTTTCAATTTTGTAGGTACCAAATAGTAAAATGGAGACAATTTAATTGGTCGATAGAAATAGTAATATAAGTTTTATTCTTAATTAGCTTGACATAATGTCCGTCCTTCCGTCTGTATGTTGGAGAAAAATTAAAATTTTGTATAAATAATTTTTTTGTTTTTTCAAAACTTTTCAAAATTCATAATCAAATCATGAAATCTTTATAAGGAATTATAATACCAAACCAAATATAGGGAAACAAATATTTCAAAAAAACTTAAATCAGCAACCTACAAAAAAAAATCCAAAAATTAATTACAAAATTCTATAAATTGTCTATAAAACACAATAATAATGAATAATTGATTTCTTTTATTTAAAAAGAAGAAAAATTAAAATACAAAAATTAATTTATGCACACATTTGACATTATATACACATATACGTGCACTATGGGTAAATAGATTCTTAAGTTAAACTGCTTTACTGGCTGACCAGCAGAATGAAGTCTTCAGTTTTATTAAAACCACAAGAACAACAACAGCAATAACTACATCGATATTTATATAAATTAAATAAATACATTGAATGTGTCTGTGTTTGTTTCTTGTGTTTGTGTTGTTGAATGTTTTAAAGTACATTTTACGCGCGATCAGTCCAATGTTCTGTTGTGATTGTTTTAAATTTATACTTCCTAATCTAAAACCCATGAACAGAGGAGGGGAGAGAGGTGGGCAGGCAAATAATTACAAATACATTTACATATTTAATGTATAGAAAAGAGACAGAAAACAAAAACATTATTATTTTTGTAAATTTATAGAGGCAATATGACTAACTGTGGACTTCCTGTTTCCCTTTTATAAATGAAATTTCACTTATTTTTTTTCAGATTTTGCTTTTAGTGATAAACATGTAAAAAAGTTTTAATGTGGATAAATATTTTTTCGAAACATATATATTTTTGCCGTTAGTTGACCCTTAAACCTATAAAAATAGAGGAAATATATTGAAAGAAACATGTTGACATAAATTCTATTAAAAATATTTAATATTAATTTACTAAAGAAACTAATTAAAGCTTTTGAAAATATGTCATTTTTGTAATAGAAATGTGAAAGGAAATTAAAAATTTTTGTTTTGTAATACAATGAAAAAACGTCCGTCCTTCCGTCTGTCTTACATACTGTTAAATATAAAAGTGAATTTTGTACTAAACAGTGACATTTTTTAACCCACATTTTTATTAATAAAAAGTACCAAGTTTAATATTTCAAAGTACTATTTTACATAAAAAGTACTATTTAATTATCCCAGAGAAAATTTAATAATTTATTTACTTAAAAGCCATCCCAAACAATGTCCGTCCTTCTGTCTGGCATATCAGCTCGGAAAATTTAATAAAAATATTGATGTTTTCTACAAAAAATATTTTTTTAATGAAAAGTACCAATATTTAAATTAAAAAAAACTTGAATTTTTATTAAAAGATCTATTTAATTAAGAGAAAATAAGGTAAGATTTTTACTAAGAAATGAGCTTAAATAACGTCCGTCTGTTTTTCATTACTTTTTAAAGAAAAATTTTCAAGATTTTTTTTTAATTGTATTATACATACAAAAGTACCAATATGTAAATTTGTAAAGTACTATATGAAGAAAAAGACCCTTTTAATTATCTGTGCGAAAAGAAAACTACATTGACACTAAATAATTACCTTAAATAACTTCCGTCCTTCCGTCTGTCCTGCTTTTTGTATTTTGTATTTTGTTTATCTATAAAAAGTACCAATATTAAAGTTTTAAATGTACCACTAAACATAAAACGTACCATATAATTAGCTCATTGAAAAAATAACAAAATATTTACTTCAATTCCGGCCTAAATAATGTCCATCCTTCCGTCTGGCTCATCAGCTTGGTTTTATAAAAGTGAAATTTAAATAATAAATATAAATTTTTTTACAATATGAAAAAATATTAAAAATTCTGCTGACTAGAAAAAGGATTATTTTATTAGCCAAGGGAGAATCAAAAAAAATATTTGTTTAAAAAAAGTCCCTAAATAATGTACGTCCTTCCGTCTAGCATGGGTTTAAATATAAAATTAAAAAATCTCTCAAAAATAATATAGATTTTTCTAACAAAAAAATTATATATAAAAAGTACCAAAATGTAAATTTTGAAAACACAGGTTAATAGAAAAAAGAATTATGTTACTATCCAAGAAAAAATAAATATGATAATTATTTAAAATGATCCTAAACAACGTCCGTCCTTCTGTCAGTCTTTCATGGCTTGTTGTAGAAAAGTAAAAAAGATTTTTCTGAAAAAAATGTACCAAAATGTAAATTCGTAAAGTACTATTTATAAGAAAAAGAGATACTTATTTATCCGAGAAAAAATAATGATTTTATTTCCATTTAAAGATCACATTTAAAAATGTCCGTCCTGCCGTCTGTCTTGTTAATTTGCCGTAGTAAAATCATAAATTTTGTTAAGAAACAAAAACAAACAAAAAGTACCAACAAGTGGTACTTAAATGATTGTTTATATAACCCTTTTCTATATTTATGATATTTTTGATTAAACACTCCAAATTCTATTAATTTTAATTTTATTCTTTAAAGTTTTTATTTTTGTATTTATTAATTATTAATTGGCTTTTATTTATTGTTGTATCATTTACAAAATAAATTAATTTAATTCATATCATATCAATTAAATTAATTGAAATCAATTTAAACACAAAAAAGTGTTGAAAAATTAAAAAAAAATAAAAAAAATTCCTAAAACAAAAATCACAGAATGAAAATGAAAACAGTGGGTAACAAAATTAATGACACATTTAATTTAATAGTAAAAAGAAAACGTTTCCATGTTAATAAAACACTAAAAACGTCTATTTTTATACTCTTCACCATCACAAGTAGTGAAGAATGTATATTAACTTTGTCATTGAATGTGTAACGCTAAGAAGGAATCATCTCAGAATCCATAATGAATATAAATTCCAGCATCAAACCAAATCACATCCACAAATAATTGAGAGAGCTCAATGGAATTTGGCCTGAGTATTTGTTATAGACCTGAGTAGCTCAATGCCACAATATTATCGTAGTAGAATAATAAGTATTATTTTATAGAAAAAATACCTTAAATCTGGACATCCATCCGTCTGCCTTCCTTATTTGTTACATAAAAAAAGTAGAAAAAAATATTTAAAAATATTGGCAGCTTTTTATTAAACTTTTATTGAAGAAAAGTTGAAATTTTTATAGTTTAAAGTTATAGAAAGCTTTATAAAAGATCTTTTAATTCACCAAATAAAACATAATAGAAGTTTAAATGAAAGAAAGTCTTTAATATTATCCGTCCATCTGTCTGTCTTCTCTTTTAATTTGATGAAATTAATTTTTTTTAATTATTAAAATTTTTTATCAAAATTATTTATTAAGAAAAGTTTTTAATATAAAAATTTAAAAATTATAGAAATCTATAAAATAGAACTGTTTAAATTTCTAGAATAAAAGAAGATATAATTTTTATACCAAAATAAGGCTCAAATCTTGTCCGTCCATCCGTCTGTCTTTTTAAATTGACACATAAAAAATCAAATTCATTTAAAATTATTCCAAGCTTTTTCATTAAAAACTTAATTTATAAAATTTTATGATTTTAATCTTTTAAAACTATTTAATTGCGAAATTCTGTAGAATAAAATATTATATAATTTTTATTGATAAACTCTCTTAAATCTTGTGCGTCCCTCCGTCAGTCTTATTTATTTAGTAAAAAACTTGAAATCTATTTAATAACATTTAGAGTTTCTTTATCAGAAACTTAATATTAAAACTCTTAATATTAACATTTCAAAATCATAAGAAATTATAAAAGTGATCATTCTATTCTCTCAAATAAAAGAAGCTAAAACTTTCATTAAAAAAAACTTAAGTTTTGTCCGTCCATCTGTCCTTCGGTGGTATATGTATACAAAAAGTATGAACAGTTTCTTTATCGAAAAAGTTTATTAAAGGAAGTTTTAAATATAAAAATTCTAAAATCATAGAAACGAATAAAGGTGATTGATTCATATGCCACAATATAGAAAAATAAAAAAAAGATTTAAATATTGTCTCATAACATGTCTGTCCGTCCGTCGGTCTGTATATGAAAAAATTTTATATATAAAATATTGTTTTTTCATTGCAAAAGTTTATTAAGGAAAATTATCAATAACATAATCCTAACATCATAGTCTAATCCAAAAGAGGTCACTTTATTAAACGCATTATAGCAAAACATAATTTTTATCTAAAAAATCCCTTAAAACGTGTCAGTCCGTCGGTCTGTCCGTTGATTTAATGTATAAAAAATAAAATTTTTTTTGAACATAATCGTGGTTTATTTATTGAAATTGTTTTTTAAGAAAAAAGTTGTTAAAAATAACACTATAACGATTAACAAAAGATCTCTTAATTCACTTATATATAGAAAAATATAAATTTTATTTCCGAAATATCATCAAACATGTCTGTCCATCTGTCCATACCTTCGTGTTGCTTATAAAAATATAATATTTTTCTAAATTATTGTTTTTTTTTATTATTAATATTTTTAATAAAAGTTATGAATATTAAAATTTTTAAATCATAGAAAAGCGTCGAAGGGATTGTTCTATATGTCAGTATAAAATATAACATACATTTTATATCACAATCGTGTAATATAACGTCTGTCCTTCCGTCTGCTTGTAGCATTAAAATGTATTATTTTGCAAAACTGTAATGTAATAATTTTCATTTAAATTACAACAAGGAAGAATGTTAAGTTGATCTACGTCGAATCTTTAATACCCTCCACCATAAATGCATGTGAATTAAAAACATTTTGTTTTGTACATACACATTTACAGATACACTCAATTTTACGAAAATTTTAAGCTTGAACTAAGAGTTTGCCTCAGATATCGGTCCATATCTTTTAATGTATATTGAAACGATTTTGCTAGTTTTAAGAAGAAAACCTCCCTGGACTATAGCAAATATCTAGACTATATTTCATTAAGATTTGTCAATTATTGTGGATGTGATTGTGCCAAAAAAAGACACACATCGACATTATGGGTTCTGAGATGATTTCTTCTTAGCGTTACATATGGAGTAACAAATTGGACATACCCTCATCACCACTTGTGGCTGGGGAGGGTATAAAAATCAAAATTTCCATACAATCCCAAATTATAGTTAGTTCACTTAAACACTGGACATGATGCCATAGATGAAGAATAGTTACAAAATTTGTTTGATCCTTCGCAGCGGATTTCAAAGAGTGAGAAAGAAATTAAAAAAAAAAATAGTTTTGTTTTTATTTCATGTTCGGTTCCCTTTTCATCTCCAATTCACTTTTAAAGGTTAATAATTTCCAAAATGTTTATTATTTAAATACTTTTCGCGCCATTTGTTAAACACATGTTTATTAAACACAAACGTCTTGAAAAATCACTAACACCAACAACATTATTTTTTTCTCTCATTTTCTTATATATTTTTTCTTATTTGAGAACAAAAAAAATTATTTTACCCCAAAAATGCTAACGTTTGCGTTTTGTAAAAAAATAATAATTTTCAGCTTTTTTTTATTACAATTTTCTGAAAACAATTAAAACCTTTCAGTTTCTATAAAAGTTTTTAAAATAAAAATGACTAGAAATATATATTTTTTTCAAATATTGAAATGATTACGTTTTTGAAAGGAAAACAAAACAAGTAAGAATACTAAGTTCGGCTATGCCGAATCTCTAATACCCTACACCGCAAATGCATGCTGAACTTAGAGTTTGCCTCAGATATCGATCTATATCTTTTAATATACAAAACCGATTATCTTGGTTTTAAACAGGTCAGTTTTCAGGACTATGGCAAATACTCAAGCCAAGTTTTATTGAACTCTGTCAATTATTGTGGATGTGAACGTGCCAACAAGAAGCAGACAGACAGAAAGGCAGAAAGACGGACATACGGACAAATAAATATATAATAATAAATTAACTCAAATTTTGTTTTGATACAAGGATATATATACATTATGGGATCTGAGATGATTCCCTCTAAGCGTTACACACGGAATGACAAAGTTAATATAACCTTTTCACCATTTGTGGTGGTAGAGGTTAAAAAAAATCTTATCTCTCTTAATTTGTTTGCTTTTTCGAAATTATAATGAAATTTTTGAAATTTATTTCTTTTAGAGTGTATGTGTCGTATACAAATACATACAAACATTCATATGTTCATAAAATACTATTAATTGTCAGATATATAAAAAAAAATTACCCAGCAGTTTTGGTAGATGATAAAATTTTGTTAAAAATTTAAAAGTTTTATTATTTATTACAAAGAGACTTTACTGTTGATACTAAAAGATAATTAAGTAGTCACTAGGAGCCACTATTTTAAGTGTTTATAATTTAAGTTATTACTTTAGTTATTTAGTGATTCGTATTAGTACTGCTGGGTTTTGTAGAGAACTGATAATAATTTTTTTATTATTTATTATATTTTCATTCTGTTATTTGTAGTTACTTCTCTTCCAGGGGATAATTTGGTTGTAGTTTAAACTTAACCTTAATTTTGTTATCGTATAAAAATTCTTATCGCTTAGTTGGGGGTTTTCATAATTTAATTTATGGACATTAAAACTAATTTTAAACTGATCTTTTTAATATGAATTTCCATATTTCATATGCAATCCGTTGCAAGGAATTTTTTACTTTGTGGTCCTTCTTACTTGATCTTGACTTACTGATTAAAATTCCACAAAGTTCCAGCTTAATTCTGAATAGAAATTATTTCTTCTTCCTTTATTATTTATTTTTATTTTTTAACTGTAAAACTAATAATTTTATCCAGTTCGAAGGACCATATAATCATGTCATTAATGTACTTTGAATCAGACAATATTAACTCTTTTAAAAGGAGTTTATTATTAAAATCGTGCTATTGATTTCCTAAAAGCATAGTGAATTTCTATGTGTGTACAGGATTCTTAATATTTTTAGTTCAAATCCAAATCGAGGAACCTTTAAAATCTGATAAACCTTCCATAAATGGAAAATCATTGCTTGAGATTATTTGAAACAATAAATAAAATTCGCGTCTGTTAAGATTGGTTTCAGAAAATCATTCCGAAATATTTTAAAAATTTATGTCGATTTCGTACCTCATAATTGATTGTTGCAGTATACAGTTTTAAGAATAAAAAAAAAAACTTATCAAGCGCAATGTAATTCTCGAAATAAAACGATGTCTACTCTGAATTCCGACAGTGAAGGACGTGATACTATTCACTTAATAAAACATCCGACCAGAGACTTTAACATGAGCTTGTCGTAGAAGGTAACTTATTGCCTCTTTTATAGTCTCTTCGTGATAGCCAATAGGCACACTTGTGCGCTCTTACTGTCTCCCTATGATACACTTTTAGGGGATTAAGTGGTTGAAACCATATCATTTTACTATAAATTTTTTGGTCATGGAAACGATTGTGATTGGGTAGTGGAAGTCATCACCATCTCCTTACGATACACTTGGTGACAATGAAATATATATTTAATGTCACCTATAAATGGGATGTATTTTATATAGATTTTATCAGTTTATCAGGGAAAAGGGAAGTGGCCGCTCTTTACAAAGTATATGATATAAAATATCAGATATCTAAAATTGAGTAAGAGTGTGAGGAAGAGTGTCATTATCTTAAGGAACGATTTTTAATTTGGAGAAATAAGGACCTGATAGGCATTGGATAACTCATAGTTCTTGCATGGATTAAATATTTATTATTGGAACTTAAATTAAAAAAAACTCTGGAATATTTAAAGAGTGTTATAATCTTGTGGCTAAAAAGGGGCGGAAGTGATCGCTTCCAGAAAAAAAAAAAAAAAAAACAGTTTCCTCGGAAATTGTACTAAAATTTTCTAAGCTGAGTCCTTTTCCAACTGCTTTATTAGTTACTGGGTAGGATGAAGGGGTCCGGGGAAATATGAAATCTAGATTATGGCAGGAAATATTGTTAGAAGTATTTAAAGGAGGACATTAAAATATTGATGAAATTTTTTTTGTATTAAAAAAATTGAGTAAAATTGAGTAAAATTTAATTTTAATTTTTGAAATTTTTTAAGTTTTCAAATTTGAATAATTTTTAAAATTAAAACGTTTAAAGTTAAATTAACATTTTTTAATTTTAAAGTTGCTTACATATTTTTTTAAAGAATTTTAATAGATAAAATCCTTATTGTCCAAAGAAAAATTTCATTTAATATATATTTTTTTTTAATTTTGATTTTTTTAAGTGTTCGCTAAAGGGTTAATTTATGATAGAAGACGTTTTTTCAAAAAAAAATCGCCTTTAGTTTCCAGATGAAATTCTTATTCGTATTATAACAAAGATAATGATTCATTAATTTCAAAGTTTTGTTGTTGTTTTGTGTGAATTTTTCATAATCTTTTGAGGGTTAACAAAAGAAAAATGAGCATACATCACGTGTTTATCCTTGTTTGGTTTAAAAATTTTATATATAAATTTTAATATGCATTTTTTGTCATTAATTAAAACGTTTATGAGGCATAAGTTTATAACGTCATCACTTTTTTTTAAACACACATCATCACCATCAACACTTTTTATAACTTTAATAATTTTTTTATCACGTTTATCATTTTAATTTTTTTGTTTATAAAATTTCTCGAGTTTTTTTTTAATTTTTTGTTTTTGTTCAATTTTCTTTTTTTTGTTCAAAAACTGCTTGTTTTTCCTTAACCCGAAACATCCTCTTGCCTCAGTGGTTTTCATTAGACTGACTGTCCCAAATATTTGAAATTGTCATATGAAAAATTTTCGCAGTTTTTTTTCTTGTTGTTCTTCATTTTCATTATTATTTTTTTTATTATGACGAATAAAAAGAAGCAGAATTCCGCTGGCATTCGCGTTTAAAAATATTGTTGCGTCCATATGCTGTTTTTTTCACACATACAATGACAGACTCATTGTGAACAATGAAATTCACCATTCAAGTGAACTTTTTTTTCATTCTTTCAGTTATTCTTTCTTTTAACACAGACACATTTACTTATACAGTGATAAACAAAACAACACAACACAACAAAGTTTTTAAGTGGAAGTTCTCAATTCTCAGTGATAAAAATGCGAGCATGTAGCTGTAAATTTACGTATGAAAAAAAAAGAGAATTATAAGAGGAAATTACGCACACACACAGACACATGAGAAGAAATATATTTTTTTGTTATTAAAGTGATATTCAGTTTGTGTGCTTTTTGATACTCTACACTGGTTCAAGTAGTGTATGGGGGTTTATTAGGTTGCTCATTCCGTAGGAGACAAACATAAGCATTTCTGGCACTATATAAAAGTCTGAGACACTGTAGCTATTTAGTCAATCTGTTTGTTTGAACTATTGTCAAGTCCCATAGTGCTGCCATAACGTTTATTTTTGAAAATAATTCTGTAACTTGGAAACTACTGAAGATTTTTTAAAAGAATTTTCTACAGACACATTTCTAGTATTTTCCAACCGATCTAGAGAAACATAAAATTCTGGAAGGGCCAGGGGATGGATAATGGATCTCCTAATTTGGTCACCTGGGGTATTGGATATTGACATTTTTAAAAAATCTTCAAAATTTCATTTACGATTTTATAGAAAATTAATTTTAGATATGGATATGGCGTACTACGCTTCATAAAAATATACTTACTTGTGAGAGGTATCTCTATCAGTTTAAGAGATATTTAGTCTTATGTAAAATTGTGTTTCATTTAGACTCATACTTTTTTTTAATCTTTTTAACTTGATGGGCTAAATAGTGGCCCAAGAAAATTTTCTAAATATTATTTGGAATCTAGATAAAATTTTGAATAACTTATCTAAGTGGATCCAATTGAATAATATTTTATTTTGTAGTATAAATTATGAAGAAAAATTTTGATTAATTTTGATTTCTTTTCAAAAAGGTAGAAAAATTATTTGGAAAAATCCTTATCCTTTGGATAATATTTCTTTCTTTAAAATTTTTAAAAAATTCTTAAATTAAATTTAAATAAAGCAAATTCAACGGCAATTAGGGAAATACTTTTCCACAAGCCATATGCGAATTTCAATAATTTTAAAAAATATTTTTCTTATATTTCTGATTAGAAAATAATAAAATAAAAACTTGGATAATATGCCGATATATATTAGCTATATAACCAAAAAAATCTGTAATGGACCAAGCCTCTTATAACGACAGGGTAGCAATTTTACAAAAAAAGTAAATTTTTTAAATAAGTTTTCCCCCAAATGGGAATTTTGGGTATTTCGGAATGAATAACTGGGAATTTGTTAATGGTTTTTTATACAGTGCTACTTTCTCCGCATTATGTTTAAATTTTATAAAAATATAATTATTTTTAAAAATATTATTTAAGATCAAAAGATAATAATATTTTCATAAAATTTTAGTAAAAATAAAAATTTCCGATTTTTTGAAAATTTTGTTAAAGAAATTTAGTTATAATACTTTGGTTTGTAATTTTTGCTATTTTTCAAGTAATTTCCTTTCTAAGGATACTAAATATGTATATAAACATTTTATGTAATCGATTAAAACTTAACTTGAACTTGGTTGTCTCCTAAAAAAAATTGCAAAATTTCCTTATATTTCTTTAGAAGCTTAAGTCTAAGATTTTGTATAACTTTGGAACCGTTATCTATTCTGTAAGGAGATTTTACAAAATTAAAGCTAAGATATTCTTCAAGCGATTTGGTGAAGCACAAGTTTCTAGCTGGTCTTGGAACCAGAATTTTAAGGACTAAATTTTTTCATTTATTTTTAAAAAAAGTTTCATGTTAGAAGTGACCAATTTTGGAAGCCCGTCAGCCATTCCCAGCACTTTCAAAGAACTCGTGCTCTTCCATAGCAATTACAAAAATGCTCAAGTGTGAATCACATGAAATTTTATTAAAAAATATTCAATAGTTCTCAAATTTTTGGTATTATTTCCATAAAGGCGTTATTTTGGGAGAGATATTAGTGCAGGGTATTTAATATTCTTTACTGCCGTTAAGAACAATCGTAAATGTGCTTCTTTTCGCTTTTGCTTGTATTCAAATACCCAGCGCCTTATCTTCCGTTTTCAAGTACAAAACTACTTTACTTTTCAATAGCAACAACAACAAAAAGAAAACGAAATAAAGACAAAAAGTACTCAGCAAAACTACGCATTTTATATGTGCATATACTCTTTGTTGTTGTTGTGTTGTTTGTATTAATGCATGTCGCACACATGTACGTACATGTCTAAGAAATTATAAACAGAAAAACATTTTGAAAAGAAAAACCAAAAAAACAAACACACATTTCCAAAAAGAAATCAAACTCACAAAGAAAAAACTCGCACGCACACACACTTCCCTTCTCTCTCACTCACTATGAAAGAAATTAACGCAGAGCGAGTCATAAACAAATACAAACACTATAAAATGTTATCATAGTTTAAATAAAAGCCGTTATTATGCTGCTAACAGCGCTGCTCAAGTCAGCGTAGCTACAACAGTTTTTATTAAATATTTATTATTGCTCTTGTTATTACTACTGTTGTTTTTGTAGTTGTAGTTGTTGTTAGATTTTATACACGACGAAATGAATGAAAGAAAGAACTTCGTGTATTTTTTTTTAGCGCACAGTGGTTCCAAAGCGATAATTCAATAAATTTTAAACATTAAATTTGAGGAAAAAAATCATCAAAAATAGTGAAATTTATGTGAAGGAAGTCTGATTTAGTCTAAAATTTTGGCAAAATTGTAAACATTTTATACTAGAATTTGGTATCTGTGAAAACGTTAGAACATGGAGATTAACAATTTGTAAAGAAAAGATTAGAAAAAAATTATTAAGTGTTAAAAAAGTTCTATGGAACTTAAAAACTGTGAAATTTGCTATTTTTGTAAATGTTTAATTCATATAAAACTTTAATAAAATTGAAATGTATAACGATATTTAGGTGAAATTTCAGCGTAATATATATAGATCTGTTCATAAATTAGGGAAATTAAAACCTTCCCACATTTCTATATGGAAATATCCAAAATTCCCATCTGTATAAAACATGTTTTAAAATGTAACATTTTTCATTACATTGCTTACCCTAACGTTAATAAGGACCTCCGGTAAAAATTATTTTCTGAGTATTTGCCCTACAAATGATTATATTTATTTAACATAATTCAAAGTTCATTCCATTTTTAGTATTTGGAAAATTAGCATAAAAAGTTTAATCTTTTTTTCATATTTTTCAAAATTTGGAAAGGGCTTGAGGGTAGATATCTTCCCCTAGACCCTTCGAAATTTTTACGTTTAAGAGCTCTAAGATTTCTTTAGAAAACAGTAGCAAAAATTACAAAGTTCCGAAGAAAGAAACAAATTTATCGGCAAATAAATGAAAACACCAAAAATACCAAATATTTTAAAGGTTTTAAAGTTCTATTTTCGGGTTGATATATCTTTTGAAAAATTCATATATTTGAAAAGTTCCAGCAGCAACATTATTTCGAATTTTATAAGGAATCCAACACATATTTTTCTCAAGCCCGTTAAGTTAAAAGAAACTACTAATCAAAGCTAAAAATCTTTAAAAATTAATTTAACATTTATTTCAATTTGAATAACTCTGAAACTCGAAGGGATAATTTATTTATGTAATAATACTTCTTAAGAGATTTCTAGGAAAATTTACTTCTTCTTATATCGTATATGAATTTTTGATGAATTTTTATTTAAACAACTTCAAAAACCGAGGTGGTCAAATTTGAAAGGCCACCCTTTACCCCGCTGACCATCTAGGGTCCTGAAATCATTCACATGAACTTGAAGACACCTCAACTTTAACCACATAAAATTTCATTTAAATATCTTTAATGGTTTAAAAATTACAGAATTATATCCTAAAAATCCTTTTATAACCACTGTTCATCATTTTCTTTATTGTATTTTATTATTTTTTTCTTTAAAATTTTGCTTGTTGCTTCTTTTTTTGTTGTTGTCTTTATTTGTGTTTGTTTTTTTTTTTTCTTATTGCATGCATGATTTTGTTTTTTCGCTTCTTTGTTGATTAGGATTTCATTTCATGAGTTTTTTCTTTTTTGCTTAAAATTCAAAGAATCGGAAATTTTACTTCTTGTTTTTAGAGTTTTTCTTTATTTATCATATTTTTCTGTGTGTGTGTGTTTTTTTTTTTTTGGGAGGGGAGTTTCAAATTAAAACTCTTAAAAATGAGGCATCGGATGCTGTTTTAAAGTGTAAACGCCAGACATTTGATTTGATATAGAACATATTTTTGTAATATGTTGACAACATATTTTTTTGTTCTCGATTCAAATTAAAAAATACAAAATTTTTCATGCCAACTTGTTGATTTTGTAATTGTAACTGTTACGTGAGATGAAACATATTTTGAGAATTTCATGAAAATAAAATTTGCTGAATTTCGTGAAGATTTTTCTTATAAGAAATTTTGTTTTGAATGTTAATGTCACTTTTTTTACAAAAAAATCGTTCAAAATTGATTGGATCGAAAGTTATCTAAAAACTGGACAATAAGGAATGTTTATTCCTTTTATGGCTACTTTACTAAAAAGGAAGCGGAAGCTTCCTTTATGAATGCTTTTTTAGTCAAAAGAATAAAATAATTTTTAATTAATTTTCTTCTTTAAATTCCAAAATCATGAAACCGGAATAAACATTAAAATATCTTTATTACATAGCTACATAAGTAAGGTTAACTCCCGGGAAATATTTTCTACCCGATTCCCTTTATAACGACAGGGTGACCATTACAATGAAAAAAGTGAAATTTTCAAACACGTTTTATACGGTTTGAGATTTTGGGTATTTTCAAGCAGAAAATTGGGAATTTTTTTGATTGTCAGATTTAGGAACACTTCAACACACAATTAGTTGAAATTTGAAATAATTGTCAATATTTGTTTACATTTTGTTGCAGTTAAAATGTTACCTTCATTTTTCAAATCATTAGCAAAAATTCAAAATTCAAATTTAAGTTCTTTTAGTAATACTGACCTCAAATAACATTCTACTAATTTTTCTCTTTTCAAAATTTTAATCTTCAAGTTCTAACCTTTTCTAAGATACCCAATACTTGTATAAAAAGCGTACACCTTTGGCTGAAATCCAATCTGAAATAGGCTTCCTCTAGTTATTAAATGGTGTATGTCTTCGAATGAATCACAAAAATGCAAGAAAAACTAGCAATTTTTTTTCTGGAGGGGGCCAAGTTTCAATTAAATTTTAATTGATTGTGTAAAGTATTTTTATAAGCTTTAGGTATCATTGGAAAGGTAATTACTTGAGAATGTATATTATGTTAATAATAACTTAGTAGAGGAAAATTTCTTTAATAAAATTTTCAAAAAACCTAAAAATTTTGTTTTCGATTTAATTTTTGGAAAAAAATTTAATATTTGATTCTAAATAAATTTTATACAAGTAAAGATATTATTCTAAAAATTTAATATAATATGAGCTAAAGTATTCTTAGTTTTGGACTGCACTCGGATTCCTATATTTTTAATCCGAAATATCAAAAATTTCAATAAGGGAACATTTTGTTTAAAAAATTGACTTTACTTAGTAGTTTAGCTCACTCTGCCGTTATAAGAGATTTGTTCTCTTACAGATTTTCTCATTATATATCAAACATATGTAGATATACATACAATAAAGGCAATTTGTCTTTCCTTTCGGCTCCGATATTTTTTATCCCTCAAACAAGAATGAAATAAATTTTATAATTAATAAATTTCTGATACGGCTAACGGGGGAACGGTTCCCTTTAATGTCCTCTACTTTGCTTGACATACATTTTCGTTAAGAATTCTTTCAGTATTCCAGAGAAAAATTGTAGTCCCGAGGAAAATAGTGATTTTTTCACCTTTTGCATAATAAATCAATAATAAAATTTTTTTTTTCAAAATTTTTATTTCAAAATACTGTAACTTTTTATCAGATCCATATTGTTTTATGATTCTTAAATAGTAATTATTCAGACTTTTATATAGATTCCAAACAATATCTTAGATTTAATATTTTGACTCAAATTGAGAACAACAGGCTCAAAAATTTTAAAGAAAATCATGTTAAAATTTTACAATATTTTACTTTGGTGTAAATATCTCTTAAACTGTAAGAGATATCTGAAATATGTAAACACATTTTTTGTAGAAAATTATAAGAACTATACATATCTGAAATTTATTTTTCATTTTAATCATAAATTAAATTTTAAAGATTTTTTTTAACTATAATGCCCAACTTTGGAGGTCTATATCTCTTCTCCTCGGTCTACTGAAAATTTTTGCTTTCGTAAATATAATAGTTTAAATAGATTCCAAGTTTAAGGATTATATCCAAAAAGACGTCTTGATACTTTAAAATCAATTTATGTGTTATAAATATCTCTTGAACTTGAAGAGATCTAGCTAACTTTTACATAAATTCCTTGTAGAGAATTATAAGGACTATTAATGTATCTCACATTTTTTCAATGTTAAATCAAACTTTTTGTGTTTTTTTAAAGTTGAATACATGAATGGGTTTGAAAACCCACTGTGCATCCCTTTGAATCGCCCAAAAACTTGAGGTACTAAGAAATGTTTTAATAATTTAGTAGTTTCAAAGAGTTTTTTTAAGAGCCTTTTGGCACCACTATGCTCTGTTGAAGGTAACTCTAAAACTGAAAGAGATACCCCACACATTTTATTGAAGTTGTTTTAAAGAGTTATTAGGACTATTTTCATCTAAAGTAATTTTTAAATCAAATGATAAATAATTTTTTTAATTAAAGTACCCAAATTTGTAACTTTAGAGGTCTAATGGTCCTTTTCCGGAACCACTAATAACTTGAGCACCTCCAAATCAGTTGGAACACATCTCAGTAATATCCATGAGTAATATTATTAAACAATATTCAACTGATCAAAATTTAAAGAAATTAATCAGGAATTAAATTTGAAATACCCGAGGTAATGCAGTTTAGAGACCGACTGACCTTCCCTTAGACCCACTAATAATTTGTGCTTCTCCAAATCAATAGGAAAACATTTCAAAAATGTTCAAAATTATAACAAAATTTTCAGTTGTTCCAAACTTAAATAATTATTTTTAAAAAGACCTTTTGGTTTCACTTAGTTTTGGTGTAAATATCTCTTAAACTGAAGGCGATGTGTCACGATGTAAAATCCAAAATTAGAGAATTATTTTAAAATAGCGTTTTGGTACCACTTAGCTCTGGTGTAAATATCTCTTAAACTGAAGGCGATGACTCATACATATAATTGGATCATTATTAAAATTTTAATTTGAATACCGCAGTTGTTTACTTTGGAGGCCCACTGGTCTTTCCCTGGACCCACTAATAACTTGACCTTATCCCTATCAATGGAAAAACACCCCAAGAATGTTAATGATTAATTTAGACAAAAAATATTAAATATTTCCAGAGTTACAGAATTATTTCCAAAAAAGCGTTTATTGTAAAAAATCTCTTAAACCTTAAAGCTTTAAAGTTGCTTCAAAAAGTAAATCTGACCAGATATGAAGATCCATAACTTTTCCCATTCATGCTATTCGATCCCCTCTAATAATAATTTCGTAATTATTTCCTGTTTTACAAGATTTTTCTCTCATTTGTCATTTTACACTTTTGACATAAATCAATTCTCTGAATTTTTTATTCTTTTCAGTTTTATTACATCATGATCACAAATATGTACATGAAATTCTTAAATCACACAAAATGATTAATAATTCACTCTATTTAACTATTAAAAGAATTTATTTCCTTTTCTTAAAAAAAAAAAAAAAAAACAATTCACAAATTTACCCCTTTTTTTGTAGGAATTTATATGTGACCAGCTGTAAAATTGCCGCTTTTATGGGATTCATCTGCAATTAAAAAATGAGAACAGAAAAAAATAAATTATTTCATTAATTTAAATAATTATTTTATTTTGTGTTGTTGTTGTTGTTTTTGTATAAATTTATAATGATTTGATTAAAATTCATTGATAAGTAAAAGAAGAGAAGAAGAAGGAGGGATAGAAAAAGACTTTAAAGAAAAAAGAGTGAAATAAGAAATAATAGAATAAAATTGTTTAATAAACAAATAATCATTAAAATATGTATACCCTACACGATCGTATTATGTGCTTGTATTGATGTTTGTAACATATGGAAGAAAATGGTGTAACACCCACTGAGAAGCCCGTCCGTCTGTCTCTCTGTCTGTCTGTCTATGATAACATTGTAAGCACTCTCTAGGTAGATAGTAAAATATGGTAGATATTATTTCTTTGGCTCAAGGATAAATCCTTTTGAAATTGTTTATATTTGTTCCAATATTTCAGGTAACTTCTATACCAGTTTCCTTCCGGAATGGGGTTTTAAGGTCATAAAAGTTCTAAATATCAAAAAAAGATTTCACTGAAATTCAACAAAATGAAGTCATATGGTATTCTAAAACAATGTGTCATGTAATGCCAGAATCGGTCCATTATTTCTTACAGGCGCCATACAAGCCCTCTACCAAATATCACTTTGAAGGGCATAAATCTCATATATTGTAATAACAACTGGTTAAATTAAGGTAAATGAACTCTAACATTGATGTTTGAAATTATACGAGGGTCGGTCCATCATTTATTCTAGCTCCGATATAATCCATTTTGATATGCATAAACTTAGGTGAAATGTAAGTATCATAATAATGTACTTCACACTTCATTATATATCATTAATGCCAATTGGTGTAGCATATTACGTAGTCGACCTTGATCGACTATAATATTTTTACTCGTTCTTTTTTTTCTTCAATTGTTTTTATTTTTATAAATAGTTATTGCCGCACAAACAAACAATTAATTAATTGAACTCAATAAAAAATAATAAAAACAGAGAAAGAGAGTGAATATGAAAACTACTTAAATAATCAAAACTTATAAACACATACATGTACACATGCACACAGATATGATCACATATTGTATACAAAACAGTTTTCAAAACCCTTTTATATTTTGTGCTGTTTCCTCATCATCATCCTCTATAAATGATTTTGTAATAAACATCAACAACAACATCATCATCATATTGAAGCCGATGATGATAATGATGATGTTTGTCAGCATCACAATCATCATCATTATTATTATTATTTTGATCAAAGTTTTCATTAAAATATAAAAAAAAATGGTTTGAAAATAATATTTTTTCAATTAGTCTGGTTTCTTTTTAATAAATGTGTACGGAATGCAATAGAGTTGAATGATACATACACCAACAACAAAGCCCAACAAATAGACAGACGAAATGACAGACATTGTAAAGTGTATTAGGGTGCCACTCATACAATAAGGCCTCATACATACTCATACAAGAAGGTCTTGTTTTTAGAATTTTCAGATGGAATTAATTTCAAAGTGATCGATATATATTTTGAAATTTTGGAATAAGAAATCTTCGATTTGTGATCATTAATATTTAAACTTTGACCTGTTTTTAAGAAATCGTTATAGGAATTTAATGTTTCCAACATTAAAATCTCTTTAATCATTTAAAAGAAGATCATTAACGATGAGATCCTTAAGTCAATTACACTTTGATTTCACAAATAAGAGTCTTTTGAGATGAATTATATAGTCCTACACCATTTCGCAGGCATGAGAAATTGTCGAGCGACACTCGTAGAATTTGATTTTATGACTTTTGGTAGTAAAAAATATATTTATTTAAAATATTTTCTCGTACTCACATATATGAGAAACTTATGCAATTTGTGGTGATTTTCGGAAATGAGAGTCACATGAGGGCTATAGGAAATTATTTGGGCCAAATTATTTAAATTAAATTAAAATACCTTTTTGAGATTTATGACCTTAGAACCCTATTCCGGGAGGACATAGAAGGTATCTGAAACATTGGACCGAACATGACTAATATAAATATTGCGCCAGAATAACCATATGTACGCACAGAAAAGAACATAAAGCAAAATCAACGTTGAACATAGTTGATTTGATGTTGAATATTTTTTTTTACTTATTTTGAATAAAAATATTACTTTTATGTAGTAAAATTTCATCACGATATCTTAAAAATGGCGACAGGTAGAATGTTTGCAACGTTTAAATAGCCAGCCAGTTGGGCAGACTGACGGATGGACGGACAACACTAAAACGCCTCAGAATTTAAAATTCGTATCATAGATGATCGTAAGAAGATCAGTTGTTGGTTACAATGATTTGTAGCTGTTAAAGGTTCCTCTGCAAAACGATTGCGCTGATTAAGTTGGAAAAAACCTTGACGCTTTCTAAGTCGAGTTAATGATATTCGTCCATCTGGCTATATATCTGCTTGTCATTGTAAAGTTGGGACCCTGTAGAGGTCATTATATAGTACAAATGATTTTAATTTTTAGCAAAAAAACGAAGTCTATTAAAATTGGTGATGATCGGTTCATTATTTTAGACAAATACATATGTTAAATTTCAAGAAGTTCGGTCCACAAGTTTCACTTTCAAAAATCAACTTAAAGTGCATAAATCACAAAAATTTTCATATCGTGATAATATTTCGTATATTTCGGAACTGTACAATTAGAATATAATGTTACAAAATTTACGAGGATCGGTCCATAATTTCCTATAGTCATACTGTTGCACTTTTTCTTGATTTAATCTAAAGAAGATTTTAAACTTTCCAGACTTTCAAGTCTCTAAGTAAAATATCTTATTAAAGTAAATGAGAGATCAACTGATCAATAGTTTTCACGTTATATGTAGAAATATTTACAATTTTGGATCGTTCAGATATTAAGATTCTAAACAATTATCATTTATCATTTTATATTATTATGTTAAAACTATTTTCGTCTCATAATAACAATGATCTTGTTTTGAGATCTGTTTTTGGATATGATCTGATAATGATCAACAAATGATCTGATAAGTTTTCCTTAAGAATAAGCAAGATATCAAATTAATATTTATTTCAGTTTTAAGACTGATATCTCTGTTTTTTTCAAATGTCAGATTATTGATCAATTATGAAAGATCGATGATCAACATTATTTCATCCCTTTAAACTTGAAGCTGCTAATTAAATTAAATCTATTTTAGCTTGATTAAGAGTCACTTTCCTTTTAAATCTACTTAAGAATCATGCAAATGATCGTTGATCAGGATATGATCATATGATGATCACAACATTTTTCGTTCAAGAATTTTTAGGCAATGAAATCAGTGATCACAAATTAATATCTATTTCTGGTTTTATTCGTAAATTTTTCTTTGTACACTCATAATTATTAAGACATTTATTTATACAATAAACATAAGTTTGTTTATTTATGTGTGTGTGTGAGTAACAGATCAAAATAAAAAAATATTGAATATTGAAATTCAAAATCGTCAAGAAACTGAAATAAAACAATTCAATTTTTATTGCCTTGAAAGACAAATGAAAATGTTTGTAGTACATACGATTTAAATGAAATAAAAAAATAAAAGTGAGAGAGTGAGAGAAAATATATATTTCAAAATAGGAGTTGCCATATCTCAGTTGAAAAGAAAATGGTCCTTCGGTTAGGATAATTAAAAAATAAATGTATGAGTTAAGAGAATAAATTAAGAAAAAATCCTTCTGATAGGAGCAAAACGTAAAAGTTTTAATTAACAACTTGAAAAGAAAAGGGTCCTTCGGTTAGGATAAAGGTATAAATTTAAATACAGAAAGAGTCCTTCGAATTAAATGAAAATGTAATAATTGGTCTTTCGAAATGGATCACTCCAAATAGTTTTTAAACAAAATACACAACTTCGTTTAGAATTTAATTAAATACTGAACATTTTCCTAAAAAAAGCTTTCAAGTAATATACAAAATGTTTTACTTTGGCAACTCTGGTTTAATTGTATTACTCTTGAAATCATTTCAATCAGTACAAACACTTCTACATGTACACACACATTCAGAAAAACAATACATTTTAAAATGAAATACAATAAAAATAAACAAACATTTGTGCAACATATGTCAGTGACATGATTTCAGACATAAAAAAGAGAAGAGAAACAAAATACTCACACTCTCCAGAAAAAAAAAAAAAACAATAATAAAAAAATTATTCTTTATAAAATTTCATTTAAGAAAATTTATCTTCAATACTTTTTGCCTTTAAAAAAAATTGGAAAATATTTATTCCTTCTACACCTCCAAATGGTTGACTGACACTGGTTTAGGGGAAAAGGAAGGAGATTTTTTAGATTTTTTTAGGAATTGTTAAAAAAAGAGAAAATGGATTCAGAGCAAAAGTAGAATCACAGATAAAAGTTTGTTTTGTGAAATAAAATATTTTTAAAAAATAAAACTCTAAAATGATTTTTATGTGATGTTTTCACTACAAAAATTATTTTTTCTTTCACTTTTTTACAAAATTAGGAAATTTTCACTAAGAAGATTTTTTTAAATACGAAAGTTTTATTGGGAAGTGAAATTTTCACCAGAAGTTTTAATTTCATTGAATTGAAATTTTCACTGAAATTAGAAAATTTCATTTAAAAAATAAAAATGTTAATGAAAATTGATAATTTCACTCAGTGCGAACATTTTTTAACAAAAATAGAACATTTTCACTAAGAAGAAATTTTTTCTAAAATGCGAAAGTTCGATGAATTGAAATTTTTACAAAAATTAAAATTTTCACTTAAAAAAAAAATTTCACTCAAAATTGAAACTTTCATTAAAAATGTTTTACTGAAAAGTGAAAATTTCACTTAAATGCGAAATTTTTTCAAATAATGCAATTTTCGTTAATATTTTAGTGAAGTGAAATGTGAAATTTACTTAAAATAAAAAATTTCACTAAAAATTTAAATTGAAATTTGTTACTAAATTTTCAGTAAAATTTCAAATTTTCACAAAAATTTCAAATTTTCACAAAAATTTCAAATTTTCACAAAAATTTCAAATTTTCACAAAAATTTCAAATTTTCACAAAAATTTCAAATTTTCACAAAAATTTCAA
The DNA here is from genome assembly GCA_004302925.2 of Cochliomyia hominivorax. NCBI lineage: Eukaryota > Metazoa > Arthropoda > Insecta > Diptera > Calliphoridae > Cochliomyia > Cochliomyia hominivorax. Next base: position 68,703,600 of record PYHX02000494.1, read on the forward strand.
ATTTTCACAAAAATTTCAAATTTTCACCAAAATTTCAAATTTTCACCAAAATTTCAAATTTTCACCAAAATTTCAAATTTTCACCAAAATTTCAAATTTTCACCAAAATTTCAAATTTTCACCAAAATTTCAAATTTTCACCAAAATTTCAAATGTTTACCAAAATTTCAAATTTTCACCAAAATTTCAAATTTTCACCAAAATTTCCAATTTTTACCAAAGTTTCAAATGTTTACCAAAGTTTCAAATTTTCACCAAAATTTCAAATTTTTGCCAAAATTTCAAATTTTTACCAAAAATTCAAATTTTCACCAAAATTTCAAATTTTCACCAAAATTTAAAATTTTCACAAAAATTTCAAATTTTCATCAAAATTAAAAATTTTCATCAAAATTAAAAATTTTCATCAAAATTAAAAATTTTCATCAAAATTTCAAATTTTCACTAAAAAATTCAACTCTTCACATCAAAATGTCGAATTCTCATTAAAATTTAAAAAATTTTTATTAAAATTGTAATTTTCACCAAATTTTGTTTAATAAAGTCTTTTTGACAAAGTTTTGTAAATTGTGTTAATCAGTTTAAAAAAAGCTATTTTCCACAGATTACAATAATTTTTATTTCATCTCTTTCAAAAATAAAGTTATTAATTTTTTTCTGAAATTTTTATTCAAAAGTAATAACTCCAGAACTAAGATCTCGTTTCTTTCCTTTTCAACATGTGTTAATAAATAAGTAACAGAGAAAAAATAATCATAATCCATGACGAATTTCTATAAAAAAATGAAATATTTCATTCACTTTTTTTCATGTCTGAATTTTGTTTGACGATAAATGTCCTTTTTGAAGAAAGCAAAAAAGGAGTCTAAATAGAGACAAAAAACAAATATGCACACATTTTTCTAACACTTACACAGGAGACAGACAAACAGACACACATACACTGATGCGATTTCAAATATGCCGTCTAAGCATTTGGGAGTATGAGTATTTGCAACAAACAAACGTATGTGTGTGAATGTGACTATAAAGGATAACATGAGGAGACACAACAAGATGATGATGATGAAAAAAGGAGTGCAATACACAAGACACTTATTGCATCCTTTCTATTTGTTTTTTTCCAACTCTTTAACAGGATATACAAAATAAGGATATGAAAGATGAGGACGACGATGGCGCAACAATATTAAGGACGAGGATGAGGTAACAACAAACAAAAAAATGGCAACGTCTTTATTGAAGAGCTCTTTAGATGAGTTGAAAGTGAATGGTTGAAAGGAGTACAAATACTGACAGCAAAACAAAAAAACTTTAATAAAAACTCACATACTTTTCACATGACTTAATATGTGAGTGTATGTGCTTTTCTTGTCCTTTTTGTTTAGGTTTTAGGAATGTGTAAATGTATGTGTGAGTTTGTGGAATATTATAATAAAACACTGTGTCACTAGTGTGTGTCACATGCAAATACTCACTCACAATCGTTATAAATTATTTTAAAACAAAGAAACAAACAAATAAACGCCAAATGACTGAAATCTGACAAAAATGATTCAATACCTTCCCTTTTTGGAATTTTTTACTAAAAACTAAATAAAAAATCCACACAATCGAAATAAAAAGGGAAAAGAAGTGAAATCAAATCTTTTGTTTTAAAACTACAATTTGTTGAATATTTCATTTGGCCCTCTTTTTATGGCTTTTTTTCTGTCATCACTCGCTTTTGTTTAAATTTGAGATTAAAATTCTGGGCAAATAAATAATTTTTAATTTAAACACAAGGATTTATAAGGAATTGTCCTCAAGCAAAATTTCAAAATAAAATTAAATGATTTTGTAAATTTCCCATAGATTTTCCTGTATTAAACGAAAATTTGCGATAAAAACTAAATTTAAAGAAACTTTACTATAGAAATAAAAATATAACGCTAATTCGTGATACAAAATTTAAAAATCTATGGAAGGAAAATAAAGCATGAGATTTTCTGTAGAGAAAATTTAACACACGATTAAACGGGAATTTTCTATAGAAAAAAATTTAACAAATTTTTTCATAGAAAGAAAATTAAAAACAAAATTTTCAATGGAAAAAATTTAATAGAAACATTTTTATGGAAGCAAATTGAACAGGAAATTTTTATAGAAGAAAACTGAACAGAAAATTTTCTATAGAAGAAAATTGAACAGAAAATTTTCTATAGAAGAAAATTGAACAGAAAATTTTCTATAGAAGAAAATTGAACAGAAAATTTTCTATAGAAGAAAATTTAACAGAAAATTTTCTATAGAAGAAAATTGAACAGAAAATTTTCTATAGAAGAAAATTGAACAGAAAATTTTCTATAGAAGAAAATTGAACAGAAAATTTTCTATAGAAGAAAATTGAACAGAAAATTTTCTATAGAAGAAAATTGAACAGAAAATTTTCTATAGAAGAAAATTGAATAGAAAATTTTCTATAGAAGAAAATTGAATAGAAAATTTTCTATAGAAAAGAATTGAATAGAAAATTTTCTATAGAAAAGAATTGAATAGAAAATTTTCTATAGAAGAAAATTGAATAGAAAATTTTCTATAGAAGAAAATTGAATAGAAAATTTTCTATAGAAGAAAATTGAATAGAAAATTTTCTATAGAAGAAAATTGAATAGAAAATTTTCTATAGAAGAAAATTGAATAGAAAATTTTCTATAGAAGAAAATTGAATAGAAAATTTTCTATAGAAGAAAATTGAATAGAAAATTTTCTATAGAAGAAAATTGAATAGAAAATTTTCTATAGAAGAAAATTGAATAGAAAATTTTCTATAGAAGAAAATTGAATAGAAAATTTTCTATAGAAGAAAATTGAATAGAAAATTTTCTATAGAAGAAAATTGAATAGAAAATTTTCTATAGAAGAAAATTGAATAGAAAATTTTCTATAGAAGAAAATTGAATAGAAAATTTTCTATAGAAGAAAATTGAATAGAAAATTTTCTATAGAAGAAAATTGAATAGAAAATTTTCTATAGAAGAAAATTGAATAGAAAATTTTCTATAGAAGAAAATTGAATAGAAAATTTTCTATAGAAGAAAATTGAATAGAAAATTTTCTATAGAAGAAAATTGAATAGAAAATTTTCTATAGAAGAAAATTGAATAGAAAATTTTCTATAGAAGAAAATTGAATAGAAAATTTTCTATAGAAGAAAATTGAATAGAAAATTTTCTATAGAAGAAAATTGAATAGAAAATTTTCTATAGAAGAAAATTGAATAGAAAATTTTCTATAGAAGAAAATTGAATAGAAAATTTTCTATAGAAGAAAATTGAATAGAAAATTTTCTATAGAAGAAAATTGAATAGAAAATTTTCTATAGAAGAAAATTGAATAGAAAATTTTCTATAGAAGAAAATTGAATAGAAAATTTTCTATAGAAGAAAATTGAATAGAAAATTTTCTATAGAAGAAAATTGAATAGAAAATTTTCTATAGAAGAAAATTGAATAGAAAATTTTCTATAGAAGAAAATTTAATAGAAAATTTTCTATAGAAGAAAATTTTACACAAAGAGGAAATTTATCACGAAGTTTTCTATAGGAAAAATTTAACACAAAGAATGTTCAGAGCTTTTTTCGGAGTTCTCTTTTTTAGTAATTTTTCATCAGAGAAATTTTCAAAGTTCTTTTCTGCTAAAAGAAAATTTCTAAGTATTTTTGTGTTTTGAGGAAATTTCTTAGTAATTTTTTCTTTAGAGGAAATTTTTTTGTAATTTTCTCTTTAGAGGAAATTTCTTAGTAATTTTCTCTTTAGAGGAAATTTCTTAGTAATTTTTTCTTTAGAGGAAATTTTTTTGTAATTTTCTCTTTAGAGGAAATTTCTTAGTAATTTTCTCTTTAGAGGAAATTTCTTAGTAATTTTCTCTTTAGAGGAAATTTCTTAGTAATTTTCTCTTTAGAGGAAATTTCTTAGTAATTTTCTCTTTAGAGGAAATTTCTTAGTAATTTTCTCTTTAGAGGAAATTTCTTAGTAATTTTCTCTTAAGAGAAAATTTCTTTGTAATTTTCTCTTTAGAGGAAATTTCTTAGTAATTTACTTTTAAGAGAAAATTTCTTAGTAATTTTTTCTTAAGAGAAATTTTCTTAGTAATTTTCTCTTAAGAGAAAATTTCTTTGTAATTTTCTCTTTAGAGGAAATTTCTTAGTAATTTACTTTTAAGAGAAAATTTCTTAGTAATTTTTTCTTAAGAGAAATTTTCTTAGTAATTTTCTCTTAAGAGAAAATTTCTTAGTGTTTTTGTCTTTAGAGAAAATTTTAAAGTAATTTTCTGTTTATAGAAAATTAATTATTATTATTCTTATTAATAAGACTCTCCTTCCAAATATCTGTATTTGTATTATCTTTTATTAAAATTTAATGCTTTTAATTAAATCTTTTATTGATAATTTAGTCCTGTTTTAAAATCAGTTTTCTTTTACTTAAAATCTTCAATGATTTTTGTCGTTGGAATCTGTTTTAATAATCAGTTCGTAATCGTAATTTTATTCAAGTACTCTTCTCTTTCATTATGGCTTTAATAACTGCTTAAATTTATGTGTTTTTTTTGTTCCTCTTTTATTTGCTTTTGTTTCCAAGTGTCTGTGTCTCTGTCTCGGTCTCCGTTTCTAAATCTGTCCTAGTGAATGTCAGTCCTTCTGTGTAACTACTTATAAAACAGTTTTTTTTTACAATTCATTTCCATTTCATTTTCTTTTAAAGGACATTCATGATAGCGGAAATATTTAAAACAAAAGATTTTTTTAATTCGTTTCCTCTTTTTTTATTCTCTTATTTTTCATAATTTTTTTTCTTTTATTTTTACTCTTTTTTGCGATGTTTTAGCAATTTGTTGCTTGTGTTCTTTTGTAATAATGATGTTTTATTGTAGAAGAGTCGACATGTAAATGGAAAAAAAGTGTTTTGAAAAAATGTTCAAATAGTGGAGAGTAAAATTATAGACTTTAGGAACGATATAGAATAATATGTCAAGTGATCTTGCACGATCGCATAGAGTTGCATATGAGCAATAACTTCCAAACTGTCTGAACAATTTTAATTACTTAATTACTCTACTTATAGTAGAGGTATTTCTGAGCTTAAATTTTAAATCTTTATTTTATAGATTTAAAGGGGGCAGGACCACAGGGGAATACCTAAAGTCTTAACAATATTTAAAACGATCGTAATGATTTGATGATTATAACGATCAATCGTTAAGTACTTGAATATTACGATTTTGGAGTCACATTAAAGTATTTTATATAAAATATACCTATAATTTTGATCATAACTGTATATTAGTAAGGGGTTGTTTAGTTTAGTTGATGTTTAAAACAAAAGAATCATTTTAATTTTTTTTCGCAATTTTTATACATTTTTTTTAATATAGAATTTTTAAACACTTCATCTACCCTTTAGGTATATTAAGGTTTATTATACTTTAAAGGATTCATAAAAAATGTTAACTAGCATCCGATAATTCCAATATCCTTCTGGCAGATTTTTGAAAATTACGAAAAGAGAATAAATTTAGATCTCAGAAAATTTTCCAAAAAGAAACGATTCTGTCCCACTGTTTATTAACATCGCACAGTTGTCTCAAAAATAATTCTAAATATTTTTTAATGAAATGTCATACGAAGATTTCTAATGGGTTTTTCAATTGATTTGTAAAGCCCATGTTTCTAGTGGCTCCAGGTAACGCATAATAGACCTTCAAATTTATTCAACTCAAGCACTGAATTAAAAAAGAAATCACCAAAATTTAATTTATGTTTTGATAATAGTCCTTATAATATTTTGGAAAGAAATGCCCTTTCATTTTTGGGATAGCTCTTAATGTGTAAGAGATATAGGAACCAAAGTTTAATTTTAAGCCATTTCTCTGTAGAGAGTTTATAAACATTGTCATTTCTTATGTAAAACAAGGAAAGTATTACCAAAGATCCCATAATGTTTATATATATTCTTACAATAAATCTAAATCTGAGTCGATTAACCTATATCGGTCTATATGTTTTTTGCAAGCTCACGTTCACAATAGTTGACCAAACTCAATGAATTTCGGCTTGAGTATTTGTTATTATCCTGAGTATTATTTGATTTTGTTCGTGTATATACGAGTGTGTTTGTACGTACAATGTGTATACACGTTATGTTACGTGCATACACGTTGTACGTACTAACTTCATATGTATTTCTGATGGAGGGTCTTGGAGATTTGGCATTGAAATTATAATTATTAATTCGAAATTTCATGATTTTGACTTAAGCTTTCATATAAATTAATGTGCGATGAATTTCCACATCACTAAACCTAATTTGGAGGTAGCGCCAACTTAGGGCTTCTTCCTAGAGTTGGGCATACAAAAGTGCTTAAATTGTAACTTGATTTTTATAGCCCTGATTAGGGCACACAAATTTTGCAACAACAGAAAAGAATCAACTAAGACCCTAATAAAGTATGTTCTTGGCACGTTTACATCTACGGTAATCGACAGAGCTCAATGAAATTTGGCCTGAATGTTTGTTAGTGACATTATTCTCAAAAAGTGAAAAATTTTAAGAACGATTATGACTCATTAAATTTTAACAAGGGGTTGGTATCCCCCGTTATGCTAAATAACACATGTCTCTGAAACTAATACATTAAATCTTACGCTTGTCATGTGAGTAGTACACTGACAAATCATTACTGTAGACTATAAAATTTGCGGTTAGGGCACGGGGGAGTGACATCCTCTTAACAACAAAATTTTCAATAATTTCATATAATTATTTCTAAATTGATTGCGATCGAGGGTAATAAAGATTCGCCATAGCCGAATACAGCATTTTTTTCTTTTATTGTATTGAAAATATTCCCTATAATCATTATATTGAAAAATGAACTCTTGTACTTGATTTTAGTGATTTTTTTTATTTTCTACTTTATGATTTCGTAATTTTATACTTTAAGGGTTTTTTTTTATTATTCCAGAAAAAAAAGGGAGAAAATATTAGGGCATCATAAATTTCATAATCAATTAAATGATAATCATTATTTTGTGGTTGCAATAATAAAAAAATATAAATCTATATATTTTTTCTCTTTATGGAAAAAAACCCTCTTTTTGGAGGAAAAATATTTAATTTATTATAAAATATAAATTAAAATCTACTCAATAGTTTATATCCGGTGTAAATATCTACAAAACTAAAATAGTTTCACACACATTTTGTATTTTCCAGCAAACAAAAAAATTCTATAAAACAAGTAAGAATACTATATTCGGTCATGGCGAATTTGTAATACCCTGCACTGCAACATACCACCTCACACTACCACCGTTATGTCGATTTATTGTCTTAATGAAAGTTCTTCGCTTGAACTTAGAGGTTGCCTCAGATATTTGTCTATATCATTTGATAAACTGAATCGATTTGGTTAGTTTTAAATAGGAAACTTCTCAGGAGTATAGCAAACACTTAGGCCAAATTTCATTGAGCTCTGTCAATTATTGTGGATGTGAGTGTGCCAACACCATACAGGTAGACAGGCAGACAGACGGACAGATAGACGGACAGACGAACAGATAGACGGACAGACAGACGGACTAACAGACGGACACACAGATGGACCTAGTTAAATCGACTTAGATTATGGTTCTGACATAAATCCTTCCTAGTGGTACATGCGGAAGCATTACATGTGCTGTAGGGTATTAATAGCCCAACTATTTAATACCCTACACCACATTGTTGATTGTGAATGTCTGCTACGAAAAACTTATGAACCACCCTCGCATAATTTGCTTTCCTTATGATGCTTATGTGTGCAATAAATTATTATGTTACAAACATTAACATGAAATGTATGCGTTTTAAAGCGAGATTTTTCTATAGAGTTATATGGGAATGGGAAAAAATTATATACCGACCCTCGTTTATTTTTGCACAGCTGATTTGGCCTTTATTTATCTGTTATTTTACTAAATATTTTTACAATATCCCAGTATATGTGCGATTAACGAGTTTTAAGGCAGGATGTTTGGGACCTATAAGAAGACATGGACCGATATTCGTATAATTTGGTACATCGCTTTAGAATATAATATGACTTAGGTTTTTTATTATTATTTTTATGGGCTAAAAATCACATTCCGAGGGGACATCTGTATGGGACCTATATGAAAAAATGGACCGATCATAACTAGTTTCAATAGGCATCATCTTTGGGCCAAAACAATAGTACTTGCCAAATTTCATTAAAATATTATCAAAACTGCGAGCTGTACTTTGCGAACTAATTTTATAAGGACAGCCAGACGCATGGACAGACGGACGGACATGTTTAAATTGACACAGGTAGCGATTCTGAGTCGAGCGGTATACTTAAAAGTGGTTTAGGACTATTTTTTCTGCCCGTAACAAACAGTTGCACAAACGCATAATACCGCCACCATCTATGGTGGTGTAGGGTATAAATATTTAAATTAAATATTCTTAAATTTTAAGGAAGTGACTCTAGTCTACTCACACACACATAAAGACACAAACAGACACACGCATATTTAAATAAACTAATCATTAGTTTTCATTGTAGTGTAGATGTTGTTGTAGTTGTTGTATACAACAAAATCAGGAAACTCTCAAACAAAATCCAAATTGTGTAGTTGCTGGTGACCATTAACAACAACAACTACAAAAATGTTGAAATGATTATTTTTTTGTATGAAATGAATGAATGAATGGATGAATAAATGAATAATTGAAGATTATTTTTTGAGTCAATTTTTTTTACATTTTAGTTTTATTATTTGAATTTATATAAAATTTTAGAAAAAAAAGCAAATATTTTTGTCGCGACGCATTTAAATGGGGGTTTTTATCATTATTATCGTCATCATCATCATCAGCAGCAGCAACAACAACAATAGTATTGTTAAGCAGTCTGTCAGTCTATCATCTATCCGTCCTTATAAAAACAATAAAAACATCATTATCATTGTCACTTTGTATTATCGTCATCATTCGATATGTAGAATTACAGTGAAAACTATAATATGAGATCACATATTTTTCACAGATAAAATTTGGCTAGAAGAAGCCTAATTCAAGATGGATTTCAAGCTAAAGTATTTGATGTCAAAGAAATTTGTAAGGGACATGAAGATTCAAAGTTTGTGAAGAAAAAGTTTTAATCAGTTTTATTTTTGGGGTAAAATTTTTTGGAGATTTTGAAATTTCGTATTTTTGCTGTTTGTGAGAAAAAGAGAATAATAATAAAGTTTGTATTTTAACTGCGATAAAAAAATTCAAAAATAATGAATTTTAAATATTATATACATCAATTTATGCTTAATTTGGAAATTTAAATTAATTCCCAAAATTGTATACAAAAATACCCAAATTCTCAATCAATTTAAAACGTGTTCAAATATTTTACTTTGTTCAATTTGAATATTTGAACTTTAATAAAAAATCAAGTTATATATATCAACTTGTGCTTAATTTAGAAAATTTTAGAAATTCCCAAATATCTACATAAAAATACCCAAAATCTCAATTTATATAAAAAATATTGAAAATTTTGTTTTCTATCATGGAAATGGAAACTCTGTAGTTTTCTGCAGAAATCACAAGTGGAGATATATAACTGCCATAATTTTGAGTTGATCCCAGCTTTAAGATTTGAGAACTTAATGGAAAAAGAAATATTATTTTTTTCACAATTGAATTGTGGTGGAAGGAAGCCTGATATAAAGTGGATTTAAAGCGATAGTATTTAACTTATATACTAGTATTTGATGTCTGATAATACGTTAGATTATGAAGATTCAAAATTTGTTCCCAGTTCCCCCGAATTTTTTTATCACGAATTTCCATTAATTTCCATTTGACAAGAGTGAAAAATACTAAAATTCAAAACGAAAAACATTTTTTATTTGAGAATAAATATTGCCACCTTTTTGGAAGATTAAAATAAAAAATGAACTTTTTTAAAGTTCCACTTTCGTAGTTAATAAAGTTTAGTAAAAACAAGTGGCCAAATGTTTGTCCCCACTTCCTCCGAATTTCTCTAACACGAATTTCCATTAAGATCTCCTTTGACAAGAGAGACCTTTGTATTAAGGAACTTGCTATGTCCATTTTAAAAATATTTTGATCCAGTTTTGGCGCTGTCTTAAATTAAAGATATTTACTACTGAGTGGCATCAAAATTTTGAAAATCGGTATAAAAGAAAAACTTACTTTTGATCCCTCAAATTAAGTTCGGAATGATGGTGGGTTTGACCTGGTCCATCTATTATATTTGCAATAAAACCAATTTTACACAAATATGAATCATGATGTTTAAACTTATTTTTTCGTTAACTTTTTTAAATTCAACTCTTTTAGTTTTGTCACCCACTGTTCTTTTCAAATTCATTCATTTAAAATCATTCTTTAATTTAAATTTCGATTTTTTTTTAAATTTCGTTTACATTTCATTTTTCTTTTGGTTAAAATTTAATTAAAATGAGAAAACTAAACTCGAGTGATTTTGAAATTTTAATTCCCAACAGAAAAAAAACACGAATTCGTGTTATTTACACTCAATTTGCATCTATTTTGTCTCTATTATTACACAGTGGTTTTGAAATGATTATTTTGGAAAAAATTCCTTAACTTAAGAACCGTTAAAGATATCGACTAAAAATTTCACATGATTAGAGTAGAAATGTGTAAGAGTTAATTGGAAGTAGAGAAAATATCTAACGGATCAGAGAGCTGAATGGGGGTGGCTCTCCAAACATGGTCATCTTGGTTACGTTTTTATTTTTTTTTAAATTCCCCAAAAATTTATTTACTTCTTAATGCAAAAGAAATTAAGTTTATTAAAAGTCCTTATAATTTTCTTTAAAATTATGCTTTAAAATGTAGTTTATCTCTTTTTGTTAAGGAGATATTGAATTTGAAACAATTTGTTAGCCAATTTTTGGTTTAGTATTTCATTAGTAATTTGGAACTTGACAGGCGTAATTTGGCACCAAATTTTTTTTAAATGTACATCTGATTCTCTTTAAAATTTGGAGGTATTTAGGGCAAAGTTCCGTTCAGAAGCCCTAACCAAACTTGATCAATTTTGAAAAAAAATTAAAATATTTCCTTAAATTCTCAAATCTTAAAACTGGGATTTAACTTAATTTGTCTAATTGTTTATCTCTATATGTGAGATAGACATCATGTAAATAATTTAAGTTGGATTAACCTTATAATTTCATCGGGATATAACGACAATGACCATGATATGCCCATTTCAAGCAGAATAAAAATTTTTTAGTTGAACATCATATGAATGGGGATTTTGGGTGTTTATATTTTAAAAAGTGGGCATATTTTTAATTTTTCATTAAAGGACAAAATTACATACATAATACTAAAATTTGAAATAAATGACGTTATTTCCTAGAATTTTAGTACAATTCAAAACTTGACTTTAATTTGGTAAAAAAATAAGGAATTTGAAAATTTAACTTTTTTTAGGAAATAAACACATTAAATAATCTTGTATTAAAATCTTCTTTACAAATGTTAATCTTCTGATTTTAATATTTTCTTAGATACCAAGTAAGTGCCTAAATCCTATTTATTCCTTATTTAAAACTCAATCTAAAATAAGTTTCCTCAAAATAAAATAGGCTATATTTTTGTAAAGGCACCCACGAGTCCCCTGATCCGCTAGGAACCCGTACTTTTGTAATTCAACTCAATAGCACCTTAACTTTGTTTGTGTAAAATTTCATTAAATTATTTTTAATGGTTCCAAAGTTATAGAATTATTTCCCAAAAAGCCGTACGATGCCACTGTTTGCTGTCTTCTTTTTGATTTTGTTATTGTTTTCTATTTTAATTTGAATTTCAATATAATTGTGATTTAAATTTTACTTGTTGAATATTTTTTTTTTCATTCCAGATCATTTCATTTTTTTGTCTTTTTGTCGTCGTTTTGTGTCCGTTTTTAGTTTTTGTCTGGAAAACAATGAATTTGTTTTATTGTCCGAATTGATTTGATTTTTAACGTTCAGGATCATTAACATTTCAAATGACATGACACAAAAAGTCACTATGATAACAACCACTTACACACTATCACCACCACCACCACCACACACTCACTCTCATACACAATAGTTGTCATTATCATTCTTATCCATCCTCATTGTCATTATTATGTGCCCACAGTGTTATTTGAGATTTAATTTCTAATTTAGTGAAATGTTTTAAACATTTTCGAATCATATCAAACCAGCATGATTTTTGGACCTGAGCTGGGGATAATAATAGAGTTTTAACAATATTTGCATTTTCAAGATAAAAATAGAATTTTGATTCTTAGAAATTTAATCTTTTAAATGTTAAAAAGAGATTTAATCGAATCCCAAATTAAAGTGTTTTTTATTGAATGACATTTTAAAGCATAAAATTAGTTTCAAGTTTTGTTAAATTAAAACAAGTAAAAATGCTATATATAGTGAAGTACGAACATTATGTTTCATACATACACTATCAAACACTTACAGATGTATAGATAGATAGATAGATAGATAGATAGATAGATAGATAGATAGATAGATAGATATACTTGCTTTATATATCGATCTATATCTTTTAATATACTGAACCTATTTTTCTGGATTTAAACAGGAAACTTCCCAGGACTTTAACAAATTCTCAGGCCGAATTTTTATTGAGTTTTGTCATTTATTGTGGATGTGAACTTTAAAACAACAGACAGAAAGACAGGCGGACATGGCCAAATCGACTCAGATTTTGATTTAATATAAGTTTATATATACATTATGGTTCCTGAGATGATTCCTTCTTCGGAATGACAAAGTCAATAGAGCCTCTTCACAATTACTTTAATAAAATTCTTCAAAAATCCTTAAAAGTTTCTTAAATTATCCTTAACAACCCTATAATTAATCTCCTTTTCACAAAATAAGAATATTCCCGCTTTAATTTCCCATAAATCATGTTATTACCATTACCACTACCACTATTACCACCATCTTAACTCAAATACTTCCTTAATATTTTGTTACATTTCAATTCAAACTTAAATGTTTGTAAAGTTTATTTTCACTTCCTTCTTTGCTCCCAAATATCACTGGAAAAAAAGAAACAAACTTTTATTTGGCTTCACCGAAAATTACCTTAATTTTCCAAATGAACTGATTTTTAGTGTATTTTTTTTATTTTCTAACAACGACAATTTATTTCCAATATTTTTCCTCTTTTTTGCTTTTTTTCGTTAATTTTCTCTTTATTATTTTTATTTTCGGGGAATTTTTTTGCTGTCATTTCTGTTCTGTATCGATTTATAAAGTTTTAACGTGGTTATACATTTTTTTGGTAAATGATGTTTTCTAATATACAACACATACACACATGCACACATATATACTAATACTTATACAAATATTCACAGACATGTTTATCAATAAAAATGTATACGAATAAACTCAATAAGTTTTTAATTTTATAGAGATATTTGAAGGATTTTACAGAGTTTCCGAGAGATATTTGAAAAAATCCCTTTTTTAAGGGAAATTTTATAAAAAAATTTTTTGCGAAAAAAATTTTATGAAATTTTCCTTTCTGAAAAAGGACATTTTGAGTAAATTTTCTGAAAAAATTAATTTATTAAGAAATTAAAAAAAATAAAAAAACCCTAAAATGAAAAAAAATCCAAGAAAATATCTTTAAAAAGGGAAAATTTTAATTTCAGGTCATTTTAAATAAAATGTTTCTTAAAGAGATAAAATTTTTTCTAAAAAAAGTTTTGTTAAAAAGAAATTTCCGATTAAAGATTTAATCAATTTAACTTCCTTAAAAAAGTAAATTTTCAATAAAATTCCTTAAAAAAGGAAATTTTCAATAAAATTTCCTTAAAACAGAAATTTTCAATAAAATTACATAAAAAACTAATTTTTAATGAAATTTCCTTTAAAAGGAAATTTTCTTAGAAAGAAAAATGTTCAAAAAATTTCTTTCAAAGGGAAGTTTTCAATAAAGATTCGCTTTAAGATTTAATCAATTTAGTTTCCTTAAAAGGAAATTTTCAATAAAATTTTCTTAAAAAGAAATTTTTAATAAAATTCCTTAAAAAAGGAAATTTTCAATAAAATTTCCTTTAAAAAAGACATTTTCAATAAAATTACATAAAAAAATTAATTTTTAATTAAATTTCCTTTAAAAGGAAATTTTCTTAAAAAAAAATTTTCAGAAAATGTCGGAAAGAAAACTGTAAAATTTAAATAAAACAATTTTTTTAAATATTTCTTTAAAAGGGAAATATTTGAAAAAATTTCCTTAAAATATTTAATAGAATTTCCTTTTTAAGGAAATTTTTAATAAATTTTACTCAAGAAGGACTGTTTTCACCAAATTTCCTTATAAAACAAAATTTCCATAAGGTCACATTATGAAGGAAATTTTCCATAAAATTTCATTATGCAAAATATTTTTTTATAAAATCCCTTTAAGAATTAAATTTTGTTGTTCCTTAAAAATAAAATTTTCTTAAAATTTCCTTTAGAAAAAAATTTTCTATAATTTTTCCTTAAAAAGAAAATTTCCTTAAAAAAATAATTTTAAGGAAAAATTCCGTATAAAGGACATTTTCCATTAAATTTCCTTATAAAAAAATGTTCCTTAACATTTTCTTATGAAGGAAATTTTCAATAAAATTTCATTAAAAATTAAAATTTTTATATAATTTGTTTATAAAGAAAAGGAAATTTTTAATAAAGTGTACTTAAGAAAGAAATTAAAAAAAAATAAATAATAATAATTGGAAAAAGATTCTAAATAAGTTCTTTCCAAAAAGGTAATGACATTTCCTAGAAAAGGAATTTTAAAAAAAATCCTTGAAAAGGAAATTAAAAAATTTAAAAAGCAAAATCCCGAATCGATTTAGTTAAATCTTTCTGTTTTTTCAAAAAAAATTTCTTTTAAAAACAAAACTTTTAATTTATTTTTTGTAAATTAAAAAAATCCTTAAAAGTAAATTTCAAAAAAAAAAAAAAATCCTTAAATTGTAAACAATAAATGAAATTTCCTTTAGGAAAAAATTTAAAAAAATATTTGAAATTTAATTTTCAATAAAATTTCCTTATGAAGGATAATTATATTCTCGCCATTATTAACTTTTATACCCAATAAAAAAGTATGTTTGGAAATGGTGTAAATGTTCAATATTTCTCTGGTAAAACATATTTTTTCAAGTCCTTTTATTTCATTTTATTGTGCCTTTTAGTCTCGTATATGTTCATATATATGTATGTGTGTATGTCTCGATATGTGAAAACATCTACTATATTTTTTAAATGATTATTCGCCTTCCTGACATTTTGCTTTTACACGAATAATGACGACAATGTCATTGATTCTGATACCAGATCTTTTAACCAACATCAACAGGATGAAAAAAGCAAAAAATAAAAAATAAAAATACAAAAAAGAAGAGAAGAAAAAAACGTAATTATCGTTATTGTGCCCTTCATCAAAGGAGGGTATATTAACAATATCATTGCAAAGGTAACACCAATAAGAATCTATAAGGGTCAGATAATAATCGTAATCGATTTATAAATGTCCTGCGAAACAATATCTTGGGTAGACTAATTGTCTGAATATAAAGATTTTGTCCTGAATATTTTTGGTTGTCATATGGAGATTGTTATTAAGAAACATCATTATCGACCCATTTATAAAGAATTTCTGGACCGATATTTGCAGTAATTTAAAAATTCTGAATCGATTAAATTATATCCTTCTATATGTCTATAATTTTAACATATTTTTTATTTTCAGCGCAGCTTGAAATAAGCAAAATCGCTTCAGTCGAAAAAAGTTATAGACCGATATCTGGGATAACATCATAAACTTAAAGAGGAAAAAATAGAACAAAAACTTTTTGTTACCATATTTTTCGATGTTATAAAGTGATAAAATTTCACTGATGTGATGGTGTTACCATATTTTTTCTAAAGGCCAGTTGCAAGCGAAGTTACCCTATTCTACCGAAATGTATATACCAGATTTATTTAGAAGTATTTAATTGATTTTCATTCAAATAGAAGTCCTTTTCTTTTTTGCCAGATAATATCAAACTTTTTTTGAAAGACATGGTATTATTTTTGCTACAACTTTTTTCTAACTGAACCGATTTGTCTGAATTTAAGCAGCGAAGTTCTACATTAGCTATTGATTCCATTTGGAAAGATTTAATTCTTTAACATTAAGATTTTAATTACAAGCGATATTTTTTAGTAAGAACATTTCGCAGATGTCAAAATTAAATAAATCATTTTCCAAGATAAATAGTTTTGGCAATATCTTGTGGATAACTGAACCGATTTGTTTGATTTTCACATAATAAAATTCCTTATTTATTAAAGATTCTTTTGATAAATTTTCATTAAATTTAAGTGCTTAATACGATCTAAAGAATTATCTGAAAATGCATTCAAAACGGATAAACTGTTTTAAATGATTTTTTTTAGAAGTCGGTTCCATATCTGAAATCGGTTCTGATATGAATTTGAATTTAATTTTTAAAATTCTATAATGATTACGAACTTCTGGGGACAATGTTTAGTCAAGTTTTGGGATTTGTGCATCTTAAAATTAAAATTTTTGGAGATATATATTCTATATATGGACCGATTTGTTTGAATTACCAGAGATTTATCTGAAGAAAGTTTCTCTTAATTTGAGTGTTCTTGAGAATTATTTTTATACATTCCAAAAGGTTCAATATTTAGACGATTTATTTTTAACTGTGGAAAGTATTTCACTATATATTTTTAATAACTGAAGCGATTTGTCAGAATTTAAAATACAGATTTTAAAAATTATTATGGTTTTTTTTGTTAGAAAATAACGATTATTTTTGATTAATAATTTTATTAAGAGAAACCTTTCAAAAACATATCAATTGGAATACAATTATGAGACTAAACAACAGATGTTCTAAATTTATATTGCACACTTCTACTATTACAGAATATTGCTCCGGGAAAAAGGTTCCTTTAGTTTATATTATTAATCTAATAATTAAAATATTTTCTATATATACGAAAAGGAAGTAGAGGGTTGTGCTCTACTATATATGTCTTATAACTGAACTGATTTGTCTGAAAAAAAGCTTTACGAAAACTGATGATTCCTTTGAGATATTCTGTTACTTTGAGCTAAGGATTATTCAAGCAGGGGTTACAAAATAAAGATTTTTTTTAAGTTATAAATTTTTTTCTATATCTGTTTTATAACTGACCGATTTTATTCAATAAATAATGAAATTTTTAAGTGACTTATGAATTTTGAACAGATTTAAGTGAATTTGAATGATTAATTTGATTTAAGGATAAACTGTTTTAAATGATTTTTTTTTTCTAAATCGGTTCCATATCTGAAATGAACGATTTTCTTGAATTTATATAGAATGATTTACATCTGTGAAAAGTTTATAAAAAACTTTGAATGTTTAGATCATGGGATTGGAAAATTAGATAATATTTTTATATATTCTTTAACTGACCGATTGTCGATTCAGAATATCTGCTGTAATTAGTTCTCTCTTTTTAAATTGGATTATTCAGTTGAAATTAATTTATATTGACACTTCTACTATTACAATATTGCTCCGGGAAAAAGGTTCCTTTAGTTATATTATTAATCTAATAATTAAAATATTTTTCTATATATACGAAAGGAAGTAGAGGTTGTGCTCTACTATATATGTCTTATAACTGAACTGATTTGTCTGAAAAAAAGCTTTACGAAAACTGATGATTCCTTTGAGATAATTCTGTTACTTTGAGCTAGAGGATTATTCAAGCAGGGGTTACAAAATAAAGATTTTCTTTTAAGTTATGACTTAATTTTTTTCTATATCTGTTTTATAACTGGACCGATTTTATTCAATAAATATATGAAATTTTTACAGTGACTTATGAATCCTTTGAACAGATTTCAGTGAATTTGAATGATTAATTTGATTTAAGAAGAAAAGTATTTTTTACAGTTATGACTTCATTTTTTTTCTAAATTTTTCTTAAAACTGAACCGATTTTCTTGAATTTATATAGCAAGTGATTTACAAAATCTGTGAAAAGTTTTAAAAAAATTTGAATGGTTTAATTGATCATGGAAAACATTGGAAAATTAGATAGATATTTTTATTATATCTGTTTCTTTATTAACTGAGCCGATTGGTCGGTATTCAGAATATCTGCTGTAATTAGGGATTCTTTTATAACTCCTTTTTAAATTGGATTATTCAGTTGAAAGTGCGAAGTTTTTCAAAATATATTTAATTTGGATTAAAATTTCAAGAAAATTTATCTTAAAGTTGCTGGTATGATTTTTACTATATCTTCGGATAACTGAACCGATTTGACTAATTTATTGGTTGAAAATTTTTTTGAAATAAATATAGAATTCTGTTAGATAAAGTCGTTTTATTTATATGATGAAATTTATCGTAAAAAGTATTCTGAAAGTTGTTTTTTTAATTTGAATCTTAATTTGTTTTATAACATATTTATAACTGAACCGATTTGCCTCAAATTGAATTGTAAATTTTTATGATAATTAAAGAATCAGCTGAGAGAGTTACATTTATGTGGGATGATAAATAAAATCTGGGAAATAATAACAAAATCGTTAGAAATCGGTGTTTAAAGGGGAGAGGAAAAAGTGTTCTCAGGGACTTTAAATTTAAGACCATATCAAGGGGCATTTTAAGACCATTTAAAAGGTACATCTATTTTGCGCATATTGAAAAACTCAATAATGTGCTTGATCTAATTTGGTTCCTGCAAAATCGCTTTATAAAAATATAACTTCTAATAGGTCCACGGGTGTTATGGATGATCGGTTATAATACGTGAAGTGTATTTAGAATTCGTTGCCACCGATCTTTTGGTTGAAAACTTTTGTTTGTCATTTCAATTTTTTCTCTCATTTGTTTTTGTAGATGAATTAAGGTTTGATGGGTTAGTGATTCCTGAATCCTGGTGAAGGAAGTGAAGAGGAAATTGTTTGCTGTTTTCTAAATCACTGCTTGCATTAGTAACAATCGATTTGATTTTCGGTAATTTCTAAATACATTTAATATACCACGATTTTTTTTCCACATTCTTTTGTTTTTGTTTTTTTTTGTTTGGCATTTTTTGCCATGTGATAGTATTAGTAAAAATATTTGAGTATGTGTGTGTGTTTAGTTTATTTGCCAGGATGATTTCAGGATGAATGACGTTAGAAGTATATAGTGCTGTTGTTGTTGTTGGTTTTTTTTTTGTTCTTCCAGTTTAAGAGTGTTATGAAGTGGTGTGATGATGTTGATTCATATGTATTTACGTGATTGTGATGGTTGTAGTGATGGTAATGAAGATGATGGTGGTGGTGGTGGTAGTGATTGTGATATTTTATTTAATACAAAACTACTTGTAGTTTAATTTAGCTTATATTATATGTTTACAAGTATTAAATATTGAAATGTATATATGTACGTATGTATGTGAACATTCATATGTATATAACATTTTATATATGTATAAATGAATAATTCTTTTCGCAATGATTGTTTGACTTTAACCATTGTTTTTGTGGTTTTTGAAGTAAAACTTTTTTTAAATCAACCCAATAATTGCAAAAACAAAGAGGAAGGGAAGGGAGGGGGGAAGGAGGCAAGAAACTCAAACATTTTTGTGGTTTTGACATCTGCATTTGAAAAAAAAGAAGAAAACGATATGTAAAGAATTATATGGCAAAAAAAACTGTCAAAGTTAAGAACAGAAATGAAAATACAGGAATTTTTCGAGAGCGAAATTTTATAGAAAATTAAGAAATTAAATTTAAGAAATATTTTATTCTTTTAAAAAATTAAAGAAATTTTAATTAAAATTAATTAAAGAAATCAATGAAGAAAAATTAACAAAAAATTTCCATTAAAAATTTTTCAAAAATGAATAAAAAATATTGAAAAGAAAATTGTTTATCACAATCAAACTAATTATTCAAATTAAATAAAAATTACTTAAAAAACATTATTGTAAAATTCATAAAACAACACTTATTATATTGAAAATTCTTTTATAATTAAATTAATAATTAAAATTAAATTAAATTTCCCCCAAAATAATGCCCAACTACTGTAGAAATTCGTTATACAATATCAATCAAATCGGTTCAGTTATAACGCCGATATAATGCATTTTTACCACAATTACAAAATATATATTAACGCTCTTTCCAAGATCAAAGAAAAATCTATGGAAATTAATTGCTCAAATTAAATGGAAAATTTCCAGATTGATATTTATTTATAGTAGAATTATGCTATTCAAATTCAAATAAATCGGTTCAGTTTTAAAAGAGATATAGAAAAAATTATGTCATAACTTCAAATTTAAGTTACTTCAATTCAACATAAATATTTTTCATGATAAACCGAACAGGAATCAGGTGACACACCTTTTGCTACACAAAATCATTCAAATCGGTTCAGTTATAGTACAGATTTGCACAGATCATAAGTAGTTTTTCTAGTCCTCAGAATCATTCTAATAAAAAATTCTTGTTATAATAAGAATCATAACTTAATGAAGTTTAGTCGGAAGAATTTCTAATCACTTCTGCTATTTAAATTCTTTCAAATCGGTTCAGTTATAATTCAGTTATGAACCGATCAAAAGTTGCTTTAATAGTCCTTTTAATCATTATAGGAAAAAATTAAATAAAAATTTAAAGAATTTTATTTGGAAGAATGTCGAATCACTTTTGCTTTATAAAATAGTTAAAATCGGTTCAATTATATTACAAATATGGACCGATATTAATACTCTGCATAACAACTATAATCCGTATAATCGCCATGCCTAAATAACAGTATCCGATACCCTTATTTCCATTTATGTTCGAACTTTAATCACAACGTTTGAATTTTAAGGCAGACAGACAGACGGAAGGACAGATTTTCTTAATTAATCTAAGAAAATGATTCTGAATTCCAGGCTTTACTTAATTTCAGATGGGAGACTTTTCTATATTATAAATAAGAAACATATTTATTAATTCCAACTCACCGATTTATGAGTAAATATCAATCTATCAATTCTATTAAAATATTTTTCAGGCGGACGGAAAGACAGACATCCTTAAATAGTCCCCGAAAGCAATTCTAAGTCGTAATGTATATTTTATGATAGACAATTGTCTATTGCACTACTCTGAACCAAAATATTTATATAAGATAAATTTTCTAAAATTACATCCAGAATAAAGATCGAAACTTTATTTACAATATTAACATTTTGAGAGAAACGTACGGAAGGACGGAAGGAAAAAAATTAAAAATAATTTTTTTCAAAAAGAAGTTTTGAGTTTTTAAATATTTTTGAGTACAGACAGGATAAAATCAATGCAAAATTAACTAAAATATAAATAATGAATGTATGTACAATATTATTTCACCACAAAAGTAAAAACGTTCAATTTAAACTAAATGAAAACAAATTTCGACCTCAAATCAATCATGTTCAACGTTGATTTTTATTTATGTTCTTTTTTTTTTTGTTTACTAAATTATGCTGCAAGTATATAGTCATAAATAATAATGTACCGTTAAGTCAGTTAAAAGTTTTAAAATTTACAAAATTAAAGAAAGAATTTTTTTTAAAGGACATTTAGGATGTTATTATCCTGAATGATTTAAATAAATTATTCTAATAAATTATTAAGACTTTTCTCTATTATTTGATTCCCATATTGCATATATTAAGAAGTTCTAATTTTAAAATTCATTCCAAGAAAAATCTGAACCGATATGAATAAAAATTTCAAATGCATTGAAAACTCAATTTTTTTCTAATTTAAGTTCTCAAAATCAATAATTTCCATATTTTATGATGAAATTTCAATTATTATTTAATATCTCTAGTTTATGCAGTTTCTGAATACATCGATACCCTTCTCCCTTCTCTGTTTATATAAAAATTTTTAATATTATTTTCTTCTTTTTCATCTCATATTTACTCTTATCAATTTCAGTTTTATTTAATGCTGTTTCTCTTTCTCTTTTTGTTCTTGTTTTGTTTCATTTGTAACTGTATTATTTCTGTCGTAAAAAAAAACATATACATTCATATATCTAATTCTTTACTTGGGTAAATAAGCTCCCCCTTTTATTTTAACATTTTATTTACTCAATCACACACACACACACTCATATACAAACTCAAATTTATAAAAAAATATCTCTACAGTGGGAATTAAAGCGTATGTAAAGTATGTATTAGTGTAGAGAGCTAGGAAAAGGGGAGCTGAAAATATTGGGTACGGTAAAAAGTTTATAAGGGCTACTGACTATTAATTGCTGCCTTTTACATTGACCAATCTACCAAAACTGTTCTAGATTCATAACATTTTTTTATTGTTAGCGATTGAGTCAATTTTTTATATAGAAATTTGTTATATACAAAGATCATGGGAATTAGCAGTTATGATTTTTTTATAACTGGAATCTGAACCAGAATATAAACTAGAATTTGAAGTAGAATCCGAATTACACTGTGAACTAGAATCTGAACTAGAATCTGAACTGGAATCTGAACTAGAAACTGAACTAGAATCTGAACTGGAATCTGAACTAGAAACTGAACTAGAATTTGTACAAGAATCTGAACTAGAATTTGAACTAGAATCTGAAGTAGAATCTGAAGTAGAATCTGGACTAGAATCTGAAGTAGAACCTGAACTAGAATCTGAAGTAGAATCTGAAATAGAATCTGAAGTAGAACCTGAACTAGAATCTGAAGTAGAATCTTAACTAGAATCTGGACTAGAATCTGAACTAGAATCTGAACTGGAATCTGAACTAGAATCTGAACTAGAATCTGAACTAGAATCTAAATGAGAATCTGAACTAGAATCTGTATCAGAATCTGAACTAGAATCTGTATCAGAATCTGAACCAGATTCTGAACTAGAATCTTAAGTACAATCTCAAGTAGAATCTGAATGAGAATCTGAACTGGAATATGAACTTATATCCAAGTAAAAATTAAAATAGAATGATGATGAACTAGAATCTGAATCTGAACTAGAATCTGCATCCAAACAGAATATGAACTAGAATCTGACTTAGAACTGAAATAGAACTGTACTATTTGAATTAAAATCAGAACCAGCATCTGAACTAACAACTAAACCAGAATCTGAATCAAAATGTAACCATAACTTCGGAAAATGAGTTGTAGAAAATATCTATAAATTTTTCTTCATCAACTGATTTTTCTGATATTCAAATCCAAAATCAGACAGAATATATAACTCATATAACTCAATAAACAAATGAAGAATACAACTCTAAAATCGAGTCAGATTATATATTATATTATTCTTTTTAATATAAATGTGTTCCAAAAATCGAATTTACTTTTTCCCTTACCCAATATCAGCCTAAAGGTATAAGTATTTTTTTATGTTTTTGTTGTTATTAAAGTTTACGAAAGCCATTACAAGGAGGCGAGGTCAAAAGTTGGAACCTGAAGAGTGTATTTTTTTTGTATTTGTACATTTTTTTCTATTTTTTTTCAAAAGAGCACTTAAGTGCGTGAATTAGCATACATTTGCCATAATCATACATAAAGTGTTTTTTTTTCATAAAATTTTTCTTTTTTTTTTTGTTTTTGTTTTTTATATAGACGTGTGAACATTGAGTGTCAAACAGACTTTGTATTCATTTTATTGTTTTTGTTGTATAAAAAAAATATTTTTTTTATTAGTTTATAAATAATTTAGTGAGAATGAAAAAATAGAAATAAAATTAAATGCAAAATACAAAATTAACACTGAAAAAAATAAAATAATTTTTATAATAAATAAATGGAAGTTTTTTAATAAAAGAGATTTTTATAGAAAATTTTGTATGAAATGAAATAATTTGAAAAAAAGTCTAAAATTACACTGTACAACAAGCAACAATGGAATTGGAGAATCTTTATTCAGATTTTTTCCTTTGGAATGTCATGAAAAATTAGTTAATGTTGCGGGAGGGGTCTTAGTTTCCCTTAAGTTTTAACTGAATGAGTAAATTATTTATATAAGTTTTTTGATATCATTGGAAAGGTAATGACTTAAAAAATTATAATATTGATATAATAAATAACTAAAATTAATTATCTTTAAGAAAATTTTCAAAAAACCTCAAATTTTACATTCGCTGTAATTTAAGCGTAAACAATTTCAACTTTGGAACCCAAATAAAATCTACAAAAATAGAGCTGTTAATAAGAAACTTGAGCATAATATAAGTAAAATAGTTGTCAATATAAAACTATAATCAGATTCCTACTTTTTATACCGAAATACCCAAAATTCAAGTTTGTGGGAAAACTTGTTTCAAAAGCTATCTCCTTTCAGTAAATCGCTCATTCTGTCATTTATAAAGGCTTGATTAAATACAGATTTCTGTGATATATAGCAAACCTATGTAGCTATATAATTTAGTGACCTTTTCTCCAACTTTGGTCCAGATTTTTTTTCTGCTTTAAAAACAACTAAAGGAAAATCTTTTTAAAAATTAATCTAATTATGATAGTCGCCATGGGAATAGTGCTACCCCTAAAGCTTTCGGATTTCATTTACAGGAATTTGCATAAAGGATTCTTTCCGAATTTTAAATAAAATTTTATAGTCTAGAGGTATAAAGTGGGTTTTAATTTAAATTTGAGTGAAAACCATTTTGGTAAAAATAACGAAAAACCACATATTTTACAAATATTTATGTCCAAATAATTGCACATAATATAGGATTTGAACTATCTGGTCAGATTGCGGCATAGTAAAGAATAATGTCAATCCATAAAGAAATCAAACATTTCTGAATTATTTTTTGAGTTTACAATGTCCGTCCTTCCGTCCATCTTTATATATTTAAATGTAATTCCCTTTAAGTTAAGTTATGTCTATAATTTTGAAGGTATATTTATAAAATAGAGCTTATTTACAGTTATCATACTTTTTGTCAAGTGTAGAATAATACGCCCAAAACTCCATCCAAAAGTCTATAAAGCATTGCTTTCTGTTAGGATTTAAAGATGTCCGTCCTTCTGTCCATCCGCCTGTATCTTAATGCAAATAAAGTTGTAGTCATATTTTAGGAGATATCGTTACAGCACGGACTTAAGTAATTGTTTTGGTATAAAGTTTCAAGTAATGAAGTGATCACTCTTTTAGCTTGTTTCCCTAAAATTGATTTCCAAAAATTTTTGTATAAACAAATTATGCCAGAAATGTATAAAAAATTAGCAAAATTTAAATAGAGGTACCCTAGTTTTGGTTGGATATTCAGCCAAGGTACAAACTTTTTACATAAGTTTTTGATATCTATGAAAACCCTAGAATATGAAGATTTAAATTTTTTAAAGAAAATTTATGTTGAATGTCATTTGATATCAAAAATTTGAAGAGAACTTAAAGTTTCAATTTTTTGTTTCGAAAAATAAAATTAATTTTTCGACTTTAATAAATTTGAAATGAATAACGGTATTTATTTCAAATTTCGATATGATGTATAAATTTTGTCTGTGAATATGGCAATTTAAAAGATTCCCACTTATATATAAGAAAATATCCAAAATCCCAACTTTATAAATCATGTTTAGAAATTAAACATTTTTTCTGAAATGATCACCATATCGTTACTGAGGACGTCCGGCTGAAATTACTTCTGGAATTTGGCTTCCATAAGTAGCTATATATCATATATATTATATTTATATAAATTAAGTTTTCGAGCTTTGCAATTTGAGAACTTAATACAAATTTGTTTAAGCTTTTTTTTTTTTTGAATTGACCCACTTTGGTTAAGCCTTGTTGTCCTCCGGTCTTTGTCTCGAATTGATCAGTATAAACTTTTGGGCATATTCCCGTTAAGATTTCTTTAAAAGGCAATAAAAGAACTTAAAGTTAAGAACAAAATAATGGTTTCATTAGTGATTGAAAGTCACCACTTAAAAAAATGCCAAGAAATACACATTTCTTTCAAGTTCCTATTTCGGACTACTAAAACCCTTTAACGGACTCATATATTTATGTATTGTTTTTGTAGCAGTAGTTTTAAGAATATTATAAGGAGTCTGATTCCAATTGAAGAAAAAAATTGGGGCTTGTATCTTTACAAAATTAAAACAAAAAAACAAATTGAAAATTATTTAAAAATTATTTCGATTTGGATATGACGAAAACTATTAGAGATATATGATCAAATTATATTATAGAGATTTAGAAGGACTGTACAAAATTTCATTAAAAATCGTTATACCCGAATTGGCCAATTTCTTAGGGTCCCCGCCTACGGTCTTGGTTAGATAAGTGATTTCTCAAACGATTTAAAATTTACGTTTGTCATTTTTCTCATTTTCTATGAATTTTTAGAAATCTTTATACCCAAGATGACCAATTTTACAGGGTCCACGACTACCGTCATGGTCAGAAAGGGTTTTTTGACCCTCCACATCAATTCAAACATGTGAAATTTCAATTAGATCTCTCAAACTATTAAAAAAATTCAGAATCAAATCTAAAATTTAATTTTTTTTGAACCACTGTGGAATACAGTTAAAAAAAACTTATAAAGAAATCAACAAATATTAAGAAAAAAAAAATAATTTACAGAAGACAAGAAAAAATCCCTTCACTATTTAATCAAAAAAATAACTGTTAAATGTCTGTCTTTCATCAATAAAGTTTAACCTTTTTTATATACTCTCTCCCACTCCCTCTCCCTCTTTCCCCCAACCCCCAGTATCCACAGTCTACTTTAATATCCTTTTTTCCAGTTTATTTTTGTTCCTCTATTTTTTTTCATCTTTCGTTTTTTACATTTTGTATCCCGAAAAATTCCCACTAGAGATTTTATAGATGTCAATTTTATATGTTTCCAACAATCAAATAGAGACCAGAACCAAGAAATATTGTAATGAATATGAAAATATAAACAACAAAAACAATAGGAAAAATGGAAAAAAGTGTGTGTCTGTGTGTATATGGATATATTGAAGAAATTGTTATATGATCAATTCAAAAAAATTTATTATATTTTTTATCGATATATTTCTGTTTATGTGTGTGTGTGAGTGAGTGAATTTGCTTTTCAAATATGGATTTTGATATGTTTATTTTTAAGTCTGTATGGGTATGAGTTTTCTATTTTTTAATGTTTTTCAGTCGTATAAAAAAATTCAAATCCCCAGATCCCAAATGGTTAGAAAATAATATAGAAATAATATGAAGTCTGGTGTATGTAAATATATATCTTGTATGACATACAAATTTTCGAAATTGGAATTTAATTATTTAAAAAAAAAGATATATTTCAAAGATTGAGACGCAATTGATCAAAGATCTTAAAGAGCCTTCAAAACAAATCACTTTAACGATTATACTTTTTTATGTCCAAAACCACCATAACTTTGTTAACTTTGTCATTCCGTGTGTAACACTAAAAATGAAGCATCTCAGACCCCATAATGTATATATATATTTTTGCATCAAATCAAAATCTGAGTCGATTTAATTATGTTCTTCTGTGAGAGAAATAGAACGATATCTGACCCTGGGACCCTTTAAACTCCTTCCAACTTTTCAACAATATCATAAAGTCACAAAAAATTCAAAAATGCGTAAAAAGCCTAGAAAGACCAGAACGTATTATTGACTATATATCTCTTGCACAGTGGTCCCAAAGCACATTTTATTTGGAAATTATTTTATATTATTGGAACTAATGCGTATTCTTTAATCATGTAACACAAAACATTATTGAGTTTTTTTATAATTTATTTTAAGAATCACATGGTCAAAGTGGATATGGCATGGAACTGGTAGTGGATTTGCAAATTTATTCTCCTCAAGTATTTAAATTTTAGAAAAAAATCATGAAATTTTAATTCACGTTTTAGGTTTTAAATATTTTAGTGCAGATATTCCTTATCATTTTCTACAAAAATATATGCTTACATCTGCGTGATATCTCTTATTCATGTAAAAAGATAATTTGGGTCCAAAAAAAAATTGTGGCCGGTTTCTATACAAATTTTAAAAATTTTTTGGAAGAAACTAATAGAAACTAGAAAATAATGTTATAGTTGGTCAAACCCTTCTATACAAATGACTGCTATGAAATCTTTATGAACGGCCCTCGTATAATTTGCTTATCTTATTAAGGCTTATGTTTGCAATAGATTATTATGATACCAACATTTATGTGAAATTTATTCGTTTTTAAATGGGAGTTGGAAATAATTATGGACCAACCCTCGTATAAATTTGCACAGCAGTTTGTGCTTATATTAGTTTTAATATGATATGTATGTGTGATTTATGTGTTTGAAAGTGATATTTGTTAGAGTGTTTGTATGGGAAATATTATGAGCTAAAAATCCCATTCTGGGGCGACATTTGTATGAGACATATACGAAAAATGAAATAATGAATCGATAATAACTAATTCAAAACTGAAAAATCAAATGTACAACCAGGCAAACAGGCAGACAAACTTGGTTATATCGACTCAGGAAGTGATTCTGAATCGAACGGTAAACTTAAATGTGGGACAATTAGGACAATTGTTTCAGCCCTTTACAAACACTTCCACAAAAACATAATACCACAACCGTCTAAAAATACTTTTTCCACTATTAGAATTTCGTTGATTTAAATATTTTTACTTTATTTCTCCACTGTACATTGTATTTATTGTCGAGCCCAAAACTATGCTGCACTTTTTAATACAGATTGGAGTTTTTTTTTGCTGTAAATATAACTTTTTAAAGAGATTTTGAAATCACTGAGAAGCAATTTCGATCATTAAGATATTTTTACACTCTCCACTACTACGAGTGCTGAAACATCTGTGGGATTTGAAAGCTTTAAGAAGATAAAATTCTAATCCAGATAAAATTTTACACAATAAACTTGTAGGTGAAATTTTAATGAGTCAGTTGGGTACTCAACATAAAGAATTGGATTCGAGAAATATTAAAATTGATTTTTATAAATCTGTAAGTTTTTTTTAAACGTCCCGGACATGGACAAAATGATTTTTGTGTAATTTTTTTTATTATATTGAGACGAGATTTTATTGCTTCCAGTTAATAGGAAATTTGCCCATATTTCTCGAATTTTGCGATCAATTTTGTTTATAAACAAACAATAAATGTGTAAATCACAGAAAAATTGCAATACATTTTTATTTTAGAAGGAATCTGTGATATTTTTTAATTTAGACGAAATTCAAAAAAAAAAAAAAAAAAAAAAAAAAAATCTGGATGTAGAGAAACACTAGATAAATATGTGAATTAAAGAAAATTTGAATTAAATATTTGATTTAAATAAAATTTACGATAATTTTTCGATTTCGATAAATTACGATGAAAATCGATTTAGAGAAAATTTACGATAAATTTTTATTTCAGAGAAAATTTGAGATCGATTTTTGATTTTGAAAAAATTTAATCTGAATTTTTGATAAATTTAAAGTTTAAGATAAATTTTTAAAGAAAATTCACAATTCCGACTAGTGAAAGTTCACTATAATTTTTTGTAAACAAAAAGTTTTTCATATCGAAAATTCGAGATAAATGTTTGATTTAAAAAATTGATTTAAAAGAAATTTATTTACAAAAAAAAAAAAAAAATACGATAAAGTTTTGACTTAGAAAAAAAATACGATAAATTATCAATTTTGAGAAAATTTACGATAAATTTTATATTAAATATAATTTCTGAAAAATGTTTGATTTAGAGGAAAATTATAATAAAATTGTTATTCAAATTTATATTTGGAAAAAATTTACCATTTGTTTTCGATTTAGAGGAAATTTACGATAATTTTTTATTAATGGAAAAATTAATATAAATTTACGATAAATTTTTAGTTCAGTTGTAATTTGAGATCGATTTTTGATTATGAGAAAATTTTATATAAATTTTTAATAAATTTCAAGTTTTAGATAAATTTTTAGATAAAATTCACGATTCCGATTAGTGAAAGTTCACTATAATTTTTTGTAAATATTAAGTTTTTACGATAAATTATCAATTTTGAGAAAATTTACGATCAATTTTATATTAAATATAATTTTTGAAAAAATGTTTGATTTAGAGGAAAATTATAATAAAATTGTTATTCAAATTTATTTGGAGAAATTTTGCGATTTGTTTTGGATTTAGAGGAAATTTACGATAATTTTTTATTAATAGAAAAATTCCAATAAATTCTCGATTTATGATAAATTTTTAATTTAGAAAAAAACGATAATTTCCCATAAATTCGCGATTTAGAGACTTTTAATTGAATTCACATTTTTATTGAGAGAAATTTAATAATAAATTTTCAAAAAATCCAGAAGTTGGGATCGATTTTGAATAAGAGAAAATTTGCTTAATATTTTTTATTTGGTAAAATTTATTATTTCGATTTAGAGAAAATTTACAATAAATTTGTCTTAAAAAATTTAATAAGTTTTTAATTCGGAAAAAAATCACATACAAAAAAATTTTCGTTTAAGAAAAAATTTAGTGATATTTTTAGTTCTAAATTAAAGTTTGATAAATTTTATGATTTTGAGAAATTTTCTATATTTTTACCAATTTTAAGAAAATTTGGAAAAAAGTCTACTTTGATGTAAAATTAATTGGTCTTAATAATGCGAATCAGACCTTTTAGGCCTTCTGAAATAAGTTTTCTCTTAATGAGCTTATTTTCCTTAGAGTACTTTTTACCATTGTAAAATATTTTGGAACAAAACTTTAGATTTTTTGAGCAAGTTTTTATAGATCAAATGGGATTTTTGCTCTTTTCGAAAATTTTAATAATTTAGTGCATTTTTCATGATTCCATATTTATGTTAATTGTGTTTGTCGGAAACAGTTGCAAGATTTTTAGGTTGCACTTTCTATTTTGATTAATTTTTAGAAAATGGAAATAATTTTGTTTTTTTTACACCTCAAATTAATTTACCTCAAATTAATTATTGATTTATTTTATGATAATTTGAAAAAAAAAACTATTTTATACGTTTTGTAATTTTTAGTTAACTTTTATTTTGTCATGAATTAAGTATCAATTTTAAATTATTTTTCGATTTTTCTTTATTTTTTTTTATTTTTTTTTTAATATATTTTTTTCCAAATTCATATTTTTTTATTAATTTATTATCTTCAATTTTATTTTTTCTTATATTTTTATATTCACCTTTCTTTTTG
Organism: Cochliomyia hominivorax; assembly: GCA_004302925.2. Classification (NCBI taxonomy): domain Eukaryota; kingdom Metazoa; phylum Arthropoda; class Insecta; order Diptera; family Calliphoridae; genus Cochliomyia; species Cochliomyia hominivorax. The sequence continues at coordinate 68,734,932 of PYHX02000494.1, forward strand.
TTTCTCCTTCTCCCCACTTCAAAAAGCAAAAATATCACATCATCTTTATTTTTTTCAAAATAAATCGTAGACGAGAGTGGAACATGATAACATATTTTCCCCATTCTTTCACTAGATATTTTTTTTGTAATTATATTTCATTACAAGCAATTGTAAAATAAAGAGAAACGTAAAAAGCAACAACAACGACAACATCAGCGAAAGTAGCAACAATTTATAAAACGACTACACTTTAAATTCCAAGTAATGTTCACATATTTCCAATTTCCGCAGCAACTTCCGGTACAATGCAATTGCACATCCAGCATTTAAACAAATACACTTACACACATACACATGTAAACATAAACACACAGACACATATTAACACGCAACCAAAAAAATAAATACAAAAAAAATTAAGTCTTTTTTTTTTTTGAACACATTTACACAGAAAAAGTCTACATGTGTATGGAAGTGGGTGTGTGTGTGCCAGTGTTCGGGTGTTAGTGTTTAAGTAAGGAAATGCAATACTGGGAAATTTATGGGAAAGAAATTTTGTTTCTGTTGTTGTTGTTGTTGTACTCAAACCGCAAAGAAACTTTTGCTAAGAGTTTAAAAAGCAGCCAGAAAAAAAAATATTAGAAACATAAATAAAGATAAATTAAGACTGAAATTAAGATAGACAATATTTCTTCAGCTTTAAAGTCTTTTCTACAATTTCTGCATGTTTTTGTGGCAAGAAACATCATTATTTATGGGATTTGTAACTTAAATCAAGGAAAATATAGTTTTACAGACACGCACCCAAATGTCTCCTTTTTTAAGGAACAAATTTTTTTTGAAAAATAAATTTTTCACTTTAAAAAAATGTTTAGTAATTCAAATTAAAATTTTATTTATTTTTTGTCTTTAAATTTGTATGAAAATTTTTTCTTTTTTTTCCACTAAAATTTTAATTTTTTTTTAATTCTCCCAAAATAAAATTATTTCAGCGTCACAAATTTGAATCAAGACTTGTCGCGTTCGTTTACTGCAACTAAATGAATTTTATAAAATTTGCAAAGATGCTGTGAACTCCCTCAACAAAAACAGTTGTATTTTATTCTTACTTTCAAACACACACACTCATATACACATAGACATACCCATCTTAAGCTTATACACTCATACATTAACAAAGTGTGACACTAACACTCATTTTCATTTTTCGCTTAATGTTTTCTTTTTTCTTACACAGAGATTGTAAAGTTAGGATTTGTTTTGTAATAATTTTACTCAATTATCTCTTATTAAATGATGACAAGGCAAACGGGGCAAAAATACTACATTTGGGATAAAACAAAATGAACAAGCAAACACAACAACAACACAACAACAACACTACCTAAAACATTAGGGGCTCTCTTGAAAGGAATACACTGCTCTCCATTAGCCTTAATGTGTCCACTCTCTCTTTCTCTAATTTCATTACTCTCAATTAAAGCTTTTTTCCTTAATATGTGACATTTGGACAGAAATGAACTTTTATGGACAAAAAAATGTTTGTTGTAAAGGATAACAGTTACAACTCTCTTTTTGTTGCAAAATGAACTCTTGTCCCAAAAACACGAATCTTTTTGATTACATGATGTTGGGACACACAAAAATATTTGTTACAGAGTTCATTTTAAGGATGTTGATAACATGAAATAGGAAATGTGTACTAAACGGTGATTTTGTACTAAAACGAAGAATATTTGGATTTGGATAAATTATGATAAATTTTTGAAAATTTTGTCGAACTGTTTGACAAACAGTACCGAGAGAACTTAATTCAGGTAGAAGGAATGGACCATGTGATGTTTCTAAAGCTAAAAAATAGAAAATATTTTCAAAAAAGCTCCCATTCCCCACATTCGGTAGGAAAGCAGCCCAGTTAGTTCAGTACTCGGACTATTTGGTATGCAAAGTTAAAGCTAATGCAGTTTTGAAAGCACACAAGGCTCAAATAGTTCCTAGTGTGAACCCTGTTAAAAATTCAGTATTCAAAAACAGAGCACGAAAATTGATGTCAAGTTTTCTAAAAAAATTATTCTTGTTGCATAATGGATGATGAAACGTATGTTCTGGAAAGATTTCTCGCAACTTCCTGATAAAAAATATTTTTGTTTCTGATGCCCGAGGGAATGTTGAAGAAAAGTAGTCAATGTTTTCTTAAAGGCTCCTGATTTAGCAAGAAATGTGCAGCTGCAACTAAAGAAGCCAATTGATTATTAAAACGGGCTCTATAAATATCGAAATTTACATTAAAGAAAGATTTGATTCCATTCGATCATATTTTTGACATTTTTTGGCACCCTGTCACTATGGTAAACAAGCCCTTGAATGGTTCAAGAACAAGGGAGGCATAACTTCCAAACAACCAGAAGCTAAGGACCGTAGTGAGATATTGTGCTCCTGTTGAAAAAACATTGAAGAGAACTAAAATGATGTCCTAAAGTGTTTTAGATGTAAAACGGAGATGGCCTACCTGTTCGAGCAAAGTGACTGAAAGCACAATCAAATCGTTAATGGATCGGTTTTCGAAAGAGGTTCAAAATGTCATCACGACAAATCAGTCATCATTAGTGAAAAATGAAAACTGCAAATATAGTGATTTCGGTTTATTATTAAAATATATGTATGTTAAGAATTTTTTGATCTCACTCTTTATTTTTGATTTGCAAAAATTTAGAATAAATTTATGATATAAAGAATATTTTAGGATAAATGTTTGATTTAGAAAAAAATTACGATAATTTTTTCATTAAGAAAATCCAACGATTTTGTTCTGAAAAATTGTTTACGATAAATTTTTTGACAAAGGAAAATTTTTGATAAATTTTTATTTTAAAGAAATTTTTTTATAATTTTTTATATAAAGAAAATTTACGATAAATATTTGAAATTTACGATAAAAAACGAGAAATTTTGCGGATTATAGAAAATTTACGATCATTTTGATTTAAAGAAAAATTACCACAATTTTACGATATAGACAACATTTTTGGTAAATTGATAATAATTTGTCGATTTAGAGAAAATTTATGATAAAATTTTATTTAATGGAAAATTTTTACAATTTTTTGATACAGAGAAAATCGACCATAAATTTTTGATTCTTAGAAAATTAATGATAAATTTTTAACTTACAGAAACTTACGATCAATTTTCTTTTTGCAGAGAATTACGATATGTTTTTTTATGTTAAGAAAAAAATCCTCGATAATATTTCAATCCAAAGAAAATTACGTTAATTTCATTAGAGAAATTCGCAAAAAAATTTTGTTTTGGAAAAAAAAAATTACGATAAGTTTTTGTTTAAGGAAAATTTAATTTTAATTTGGAGAAAATTTTCGTTTTAATGAAAATTAAGTTTTGATTTAGAAATTTTCCTAAAATTCTTTTCGAGAATTTTATATGAAATTTTTTTTCTAAAAAAATTTCATAAAATTTTCTTTTTCCACAAAAAATATTATAAAATTTTTATGGAAAATATCAATTTCGATAAAAATTTTTATAGAAAATTTTTATTATTTTTTTTTTAATAAATATTTTTAAATAAAATTTTTATCCGAAATTATTTTCAATTTGTTTTCTTGTTTTTACCATTTTAATGTTACATTTATCCTTTCTCAGTTTCTTACGACTCTTTAGAGTAACATTAAGTGTAGTAAAAGAGAGAGAGAGAGAGAGAGTGAACAGCATCCTTTCTTTTATTGTTGTTGTTGTTCTAAATGAATTTATTTAATTAATATTAAATTAAATTGAGAATTTTTATTGGCCACCTTTTGCATATTTGAGTTTATCAATATTTTGTTTTCTGATTCATTTCTTATCTCAAAAAGAAACACAACAACAAAACTAGAGTAAAAATTTATCTTCTCTTACTCTATATGTGTGTGAGAGTGATTGATATGTGTATGTGTGTGAGTTTTTGTTTTTGCTAAAAACATTATTTTCCTCTTACGTTTCTTACAGAAGAAAAGCTTTTAGTGTAATTTAGAGTGTTTTTTTTACTAAGTTTCATGATTGTGAGAGAATGAAAGAGAGTGATAGAGAGAGGGGGGAGTCATTTTTTCACTTATGAAAGAGGGAAGCAACATTTTTTTTTTAAATTGAAAGCAATTGTGATAAATTGAGTATCTCTGTTTTCATTTTACGTTTATTATTTTATTTGCTTTATTTTGTTTTTCGCATTTTTGTTGTACATTTGATAAGAAAATAACAACAACGACAACAAACACCCACAACTACAGCAACAACAACAACTAAACTTTATTTTACTTTACGTTTTATCAAGGCTAGTGACCTTTTCAGTTTATATGTTTTTTGTTGTTGTTGTTGTTGTTGCTGTTGTCATACTCTCATAGAGTGAATAAAGGAAAACATGTTATGATAAAACAGAATACAGAGTACAACGACAACAAAAAAAATTGCATCCAGACATTTTATTTATGACACACTCACACACACACACACTCACATAATGATATTACTCTCATAACTGGTGAGTTAAAAAGAGTGACGTAAAAAAGGAGGGAAATTGGGGAATTGAATAGTAAAAACTTTGCAAAGTAAAAAATAACGTATAATTTTCATATGTAACATATACCAACACACAAACGCACAAACACACACACACACTCTACTATACCCATGTTTTTATTTATGTGTTTGTGCAAGTGTGTTATTGTATTATTTTTGTGTATATTTCACATACACGTGCTAAAATGGTTAAATTAATGAGAAAAACAAATAAAAAAATCTTTTAAAGATTAAAAAGTTATTTGGTTTCTATTTTCAGAATTTTCCTCGTTTTTTCGGGAAAAGTTAAATTTTGTTGATTAAAAAAATTTTTTAAATAATTTTACTGTTAAAGAGGCAAAATATTATTGAAATTCTTGTTGAAACAAAAAAAGTTAGAGAAAGAAAATTTTGTTGTTTCACTTTTTAACAATTCTTGGGGGAAAATTAAAATAAATATTAGAGAAAAAGTTTTATTTTAAGGAATTTTTTTACAAAAAATCACAAATTTTTGGTTTCGAGAAAAATTTAAAAAAAAAAAAAAAAAAAAAAAAAAAACTTTGGATTTACGATCTATTTTACTATAATTTACTATAAATATGTTATTAAATAAAATTTTGCAATGGATTTAGAGGAAATTTGCACAAAATCGTGATTCAGAGATAATCCGAGGTAAATTTTTTAATGGAACTTTTAAAATTACGAAATTCGGGAAATTCCGTAATTTCGGTTTAGAGAAAATTTACGTAATTTTTCGATTTATGAGAAAATTTCCGATAAATTTTCGAATTTAGGAGAAAATTTACGATAAATTTTTCGATTTAGAAGAAATTTCCGATAAATTTTCGATTTAAGAGAAAATTTACGTAAATTTTCGATTTAGAGAAAATTTACGATAAATTTTCGATTTAGAGAAAATTTACGATAAATTTCCGATTTAGAGAAAATCTTACGTAAATTTTCGATTAGAGAAAATTTTACGATAAATTTACGATTTAAGAGAAAATTAACGATAAATTTTCGATTTAGAGAAAATTTACGATAATTTCGATTTAGAGAAAATTCCGATAAATTTTCGATTTAGAGAAAATTTCCGATAAATTTTCGATTTAGAGAAAATTTCCGATAAATTTTCGATTTAGAGAAAATTTCCGATAAATTTTCGATTTAGAGAAAATTTCCGATAAATTTTCGATTTAGAGAAAATTTCCGATAAATTTTCGATTTAGAGAAAATTTCCAATAAATTTTCAATTTAGAGAAAATTTCCGATAAATTTTCGATTTAGAGAAAATTTCCGATAAATTTTCGATTTAGAGAAAATTTCCGATAAATTTTCGATTTAGAGAAAATTTCCGATAAATTTTCGATTTAGAGAAAATTTCCGATAAATTTTCGATTTAGAGAAAATTTACGATAAATTTTCGATTTAGAGAAAATTTCCGATAAATTTTCGATTTAGAGAAAATTTCCGATAAATTTTCGATTTAGAGAAAATTTTCGATTTAGAGAAAATTAACGATAAATTTTCGATTTAGAGAAAATTTACGATTTCTTCTGTTGGTACAAATACCACATTTTTGTACTTGTACCACTAAAAGGCTTGTTTAGCATAGTGACAGGATCCAAATCAGTCCAAAAATCAAAAGCAAGTTACGAAAAATCTGACAGAATAAATGCTTCGTCCTCCATAATGAAAAATTATTTAAAAAATTTATCGCACACTTAAGAAAAAATGTTGGAAAGCATTTTATACGAGGGTCGTTCATTAATTTTTCGTAACTACCATTGATAACCAATATTGTGGTATAGTGTATCAAATAGTCGGCCCTGATCGATTTTAACATTCTTATTTGTTTTAGCTTAAATTGTATTTTTAACGTGAATTGCTGATTTTCATTAAATTTTACTTTTTATCACAGATTATTGGCAAAAAAATGTATTTTAATGTCACGAAATGTATTAAATTGGAAATTTTATTCAAAAACAAGTAAGAATGCTATATTGAGCTAAACCGACTCTTCAATACCCTCCATCACAAATGCGTGTAAAGTAAATACGTTATGTTTTGCACACTCACACTTATACATACATAAATATAAAATGGAATACTTAATGAGTCATTAAATTGGTTATATTTTTGGCTATAACTCTGTTTTTACTGAACCGATTTTAATAATTATTTTTGGAATGAAGATTAATATTTTGGGAAAATTTTATTCTTTTTTGCCGATTTACAGTTGACAATTTCACGAAAATTTGTTGCTTGAATTTAAAGGTTGCCTCATATATCGATCTACATCTTTTTATAAACCGAACCGATTTTGCTGGTTTTAGGTACTTCACCGGATTAAAGCAAATATTAAGGACAAATTTCATTGAGCTCTGTCAATTAATGTGTGGATGCCAAAAACAGACAGACATACGGACAGACAAACATAACTACATCATCGACTAAGATTTTGATTTGATGCAAGAATATATATATATTATGGTCTTCCTTCTTAACGTTACACACGGAATGACAAAGTTAATATACCCACTTCACCACTTGTGGTGTTTAAAAAAAAATATTTTTATCTTTCAACTCAAAAGTCTATAAATTCCATTGAAATAATCAAATAAACTCCTGGATAAAATTCATTCCGGACAACTTTAACTTAAAACAGATGTCGATAAGACGTCAGAGTGTAAACTTGAAGCTTTTATCATTTGTCTACCAGCCTACGACAAAGTGTCTTTAATACCGAAAGAAAAACTTAAAATAAAACTGGAAAATTAAAATAGAAAGAGGAAGAGGAAGTGAAAGAGAAAGAAGTGAAAATGTTTGTTATTCACAGACAAACACTTTTTTAATTTTATTTACTTTCTTATAAAAGTGTTTTTCTTTTTTTCTTCTTCATGACGCTTTTCATTCTGTTATTCCTTTTTTTGCAGTTTGTGGTAGAATTTAAAAAAATATTTTTTTCATTTTCTTTAAAAGCAAAAAAATATCCTTTTTTGTGATGTTTAAAAAATATAATTTGTTCGCATATAATTTCCTTTTCGCCACAATTTTTCTATAATTTTTGTTGTTGTTGTTTTATATTTTTCTTCATTTTAAAGTCAACACACGTATTTTGTTTATTTTAGCACGCAACATGATTAATGACCCAATGAATGAATGAATGAATGAATGAGTGAGTGAGTGCATGAATGGATGAGTAAAGAATATTCACGTAATAATGTTGCCACAAACGACTTAAAACTATAGCAACCACTGAACTGACTGATTCTGCTGTAATTTATGGCACAGTAGAGCAGTTTGGGAATTAAATCTGTAACTCTTTTTTATCTATCGGGATTAACATAAAATTTTCTATGGTCATAGTCAAGGAGTATATAAATTAAATTATAAAATTAGGAATCAATAGGCTACATAGTAACAGAGTTATGGACGATCAAACTAGGACATCTTTGATATGAAGTAAAATTTGATTAGTCGTTTTAGAATTTATAATATTACTTCTGTTTGGTTACAGGAATTTGTATTAAAATTTGTAGAGTTATAGTTGAGGTATATGATATTATATATCTGAAAGATAAACATTACAAGATGTCCCGGAACGAAACTATGGAAAATCTAATAAGGAGACTTTTGATATAAAAAATAACTGAATTTTATTAGAGATTATTTTTTTTACAATTAAGTCTAAAACTTCTGTTTAGATAATTTGATTGATAAAAGATACTGAATAGTTATAGCTGAGTTGTGTAGCATTATAAATTCTAAAGAGGAATTTTCTAACTAATGTCCGGACCGGTACACTGGGAGATCAAAAAAAACCCTTTAATATAAAGAAATACTTATCTAATTTTTATTTAGATATAAATATATAAATTCTGATCAAAATTTATATAAAGTTAAGTATATTCAAATCTGATATCTACAGCATTATAAAACCAAAGGAAAACCTTCAGTATTTGTTTAAGAATGGAGCTCTGGGAGATCAAAGTAGACCATCTTTGATATAAAAAATTATCTCATTTTCATTTGACAATATTTTTTTTTTCTAAAAATAAATCTATAACTTCTGATCAGTTACTCCGAATTAAATAAAATTAATTGTAGGTATAGCTGAGTTATATAGCATTATAGATCCGAAAGGGGAACTTCACAGGTTGTACAGGTTCTTATCTATGTGTAATCAAAGTAAGGTACTTCTATTTAGAAATTTTTGTTTTGGTAACTAAAGTCCTTTTCGGAAAGGAAGTCTATAACAATTGATCAGCTTATTGAAACACAAGCAAAAAATTTTGTACAGTTAAAGCTAAGGATCATATCATTCTTAACTTAGAAAAAGGACACCATATCCTGTCCAGTTACGTTGTCACGGTTCTATATAAAGAAGCTCTAAAAATGGTTCAATTAAAGACGGAAAATGTCAGAGTTATTAAGGTTTAAACCTCTTGTTTTGATCCTTTATACTTCCCAGCTAGAAGCAGATTTTTCAAAGACATAACAAATTTGGAAGAAGGTCTCCTTATTTTGTCTAGAAATGAAGCTGTGAATCATCAAACTTAGTTATTTTTGTAATGAAATTTGTGTTCATTTTAAAACTTAATCTACAACTTTTATCCAGCTGCCTGGAAATACATCAAATCGCTGTCAACCAAACCTCAGGAGCATGTCATTTTAAACTTACGAAATTAATTTCATAGCCTGCCCAGAAATAGAGTTACATACTATAAATCTAGGAACTTGACTTAAGAAATATATTTAAGAATAAAAAACATGAAATTTGTAAGAGTTTTAATATTTAAAGTTTATTTCCCATAGAGTCCGCAGCTCTATATATTTCAATGTAGATTTAGCTTAGAGTTATATCATTATAAATCTAGCAGATGGTCCCTTTAGGCTGTTTAGGAATAAAACTATTAATGATCTAATAAGAATATTTCTGATAAAAAATTTTTGCTTCAGATTTATTTTTTTTGTCCAAAAATAGATCTCTAACTTTTGATCAATTAGCTGAAATTGACTAAAATTCTATATGGTCAAAGCCGAAGGATACGTGACTTTAATTTCGTAAATGCTATTCCGCAGTTATTCTTTGAAATGAGCTACGATACTCTAAACTCCAGTTCTTTTGGGAACAAAATCTGACAGAGTTACCAAAATTTAAGACCCTTTATCTCTTTTCCTGAATAAGTGATGGAGTCAATTTATCATATATGGAATTATATGCCCCTCCTTTATTTCTGTACAAAATTTCATATAAATCCATGTCCACAATTACAAGTTATTTACTAATTTTCCAAAATTTATAATTCTCATCCACTGTTTATTGCAACTTCAAAGATAATTTTAAACCCGGTCGACGATAATAATCATGATGATAATGTTCTTCCTTGCTGGTCTTTCGAAACATTCCAAAGGTCGTTAATACGAAATGTAACAGTTCTTTTTTATTCCTTAAAAAGATTTTCTTTTCCTTCTGACACCCAAAGAAAAATCACTTCTTTTCCCCCCAAAAAAAATTTACATGATTATTTGTTTAAGTGTTACAGTTTCCTTTTCGTTCACGCAAAAAGGGAGGGGTAAGGGGATTTTTTAAAGCCCCCAAACCACATTATTAAACCCAAACTATAAAAATAAAAAACAACAACAAAACATTTTATATGAAATTTATGTTTTGGCGAGAATTTTAAAAACCGCTTAAATTGTAATAGATTATTTTGAAAAACTTAACCAGCTGAGGCTTCTTTTTTGGTGCGACTTATTTTTTTTCTGGATGATAAATTTATATTTAAGTGCCCCGTTTAAAAGAAGATGTTAATAATTTATCTTATTTTCTCCCTAACACTGTGTATATGAGTTTTTGGATGTGTTTTGTGTGTGCTTAACCTACCAGGGAGGAGGAGGGAGGAAGGGACTTAATAGTTGAAAGTTTAATATTCAATATGTTTTAATATAAAATTAGAAAACAAAAACGAAAATTGATTATCATCTTGAGCTGAAATATAAATAAAGATTTAATCAGGAGTCAAGTTCAATATTTTAAAGATACAAATTAAAGTTATTTTAACATTTTTATCTTGGATTCTAATTTTTTGGTCATTAATAAGTAATGAAAACCCCGTACAGGGGAAAACATTCATAAAGAACTTATGGTGAAAGTGATCACAGATTAAGGTTCATTTAATGGTAAAGGATTTTTAAACCATGTGAAAATTAAAATAAACAAAAATGTTTCTAGAAAAATTGAATCTGATCAAAAATTTAACATAATTTTCTCTTAAAAGAGAAATTATTGAATATTTTCTCTAAGAAAAAGTATTGAAAAAATTATTTAAAATTTTCTCCAAAGAGGAATTTTTGAAATTTTCTTTAAGAAGTAATTTTATTGAAAACTGTCTCGAAGAAATATTTTATTAAAAAAATTTGTAAGAAAAATTAGAAAATTTTCTCTAAGAAAAAATGTAATAGAAAATTTTCTCTAAGAAAAAATTTAATAAAAAATTTTCTCTAAGAAAAAATTTTATTGAAAATTTTCTCTAAGAAAAAATTTAAAAGAAAATTTTCTTTAAGAAAAAATTTAATATAAAATTTTCTCTAAGAAAAAATTTAATAGAAAATTTTCTCTAAGAAAAAATTTAATAGAAAATTTTCTCTAAGAAAAAATTTAATGGAAAATTTTCTCTAAGAACAAATTTAATAGAAAATTTTCTCTAAGAAAAAATTTATTAGAAAATTTTCTCTAAGAAAAAATTTAATAGAAAATTTTATCTAAGAAAAAATTTTATTGAAAACTTTCTCTATTAAAAAAATTTAACGAAAATTCTCTTTAAGATTTTTTTGGGGAAATTTTTGTTAAGAAAAAATTGTATTGATTTTTTTTGCAACAAGTAAGAATGCTTAATTCGGCTACGCCGAATCTTTAATACCCTCCACCACAAATGCCTAAGAAATAAAAAAATTATGTTTCGCACATGTACATTATATGCACATACAAACTCACATATACGCACAGAACCGCATACAATACATGAATGCGTTTTTTATATATAACAAAACAACCTTAATTAGTCATAAAATTAGTCATATTTTTGCCTATAACTTAGTTTCTAGTAAAGCAATTTGGGTGAATTTTGGAACAGTAATGTGGCACATATTTTTTGTTATTATGGTAATTTATTTTAATTAATTTTATTATAATTTTTTAATTTATAATTGTTAATTTGAAGTAAAGTTTTTCGCTTTATTTTAGAGGTTTTCTCCGATATGGGTCTATATCTCTTTACATACTGAACCGATTTTGCTGGTTTTAAAACAAAAACTTCTCAGGTCTATAGTAAATATTCAAGCCAAATTTCATGTTGCTCTGTCAATTATGGCGGATGTGACCGTGCCAACAACAGACAGATGGGCGGACAGACGGACATAGCTAATTCGATTCAGATTTTGATGTGATGCAAGAATATATATACATTTTTAGATCTTAGATGATTCCTTCTTAGCATTACACTAGGAATGATTATTATAAGAAATTTTTTTCTGGAAAAAATGTCAATTTCCTCATTGTGACCTTTTTAAATGCCAAACATTTTTATAATTAAAGTTTAAAATTAAAAAATGTGTCCCATTAACCATTTAAATTTCATTGTAAACAAATCTTTATAACATTTATGTCATTTTTTCCTTCTCAACCTAATTGTCAACGTAAAAAAAAAAAACAAACCGAAAAGCTATTTTGATGCGTTAACATTTTTGCTTCTGTTTCCCCCTGAAAAGATATTTTCCTCACCTCCTTGTGAAATGTTATTTGTGGAAAAAAAGTGAAAAACTAGAAAAAAATGTTTATAAATTCTTTTAAATGCATTAAAATGTTTCTTTCTACATTTGAAAAATTCTTTTCCTCTGAGAGTTTCACCTTTAGAGGATAAAAGAAAATTTGTGAAAAAAAAACACAAAAAATACAGGTTAAATGCTTGTTACACTTTTCACTACACACTGTTTCTTCGTTTTTTTCTATTTCGCTTTTTTATCTTTTTTCTAGCGTTTTACTCACTTTTTCTGCTTTTTTTTTTTTTTTTTTTGAACAAAATAGTTTTTATGAAAATTGTCATATTGTATGTGAATAAACATATGTATGTGTGTATGTATGTATGTATGTATGTATGTATGTATGTATGTATGTATGTATGTATGTATGTATGTATGTATGTAAGAATATTTGTCTTTTTCCTTGTATGCTGCCATTTAATTACACTTTTGAATTTATGTTTTTTTTTCTATTTCATTTTGTTTTCTGTTTTTGCTTTTATTATACCCTACACCACCGCTAGTGGTGAAGAGGTCATATTTACTTTGTCATTCCGTGTGTAACGCTAAGAAGTAATCATCTCAAATGCCATAATGTATAAATATTCTTGCATCAAATCAAAATCTGAGTCGATTTAGGTCCGTCTGTCTGTCTGTTGTTGGCGAGCTTACATTTACAATAACTGACAGAGGTCAATGACACTTGGCCTATGTAAGTGATATAATCCTGAGAAGCTTCCTATTTAAAACCAGCAACATCGGTTCAGTATATTAAAAGATATAGACGGATATCTCTGACAACCTCTAAGTTCAAGCATATAACTTTCGTAAAATTGTCAATTAAAGATCCAAAAATGAAGTATATTTTGCCATATGACTCGTACTATTACTTTGACCCATGGAAGGTGCCTATTGAAATTGGTTATGATCGGTCTATTATTTTGTAAAGACCCTCCACATGTATCCCCGGAAATGGAATGTTTACTTCATAAAATTTTTAAATATAAAACAATTTTATCCAAATTTTGCGAAAATCAGTATTATTATATTCTTAGATGATGTGCCAAATTATGCGAGGATCGGTCCATTATTTCTCATAGGTCCCATACATCCACCCTTCCAAATATCACTTTGAAACATATAAATCGTACATATTTGTGGGAAAATATTTAGTTAAATTAAGAGAAATATAAGCCAAAACCGCTATGTGAAATTATACGATGGTCGGTCTATACTTTTTTTCAAACTTCCATTAACTATCCAGAAAAAATCGCTTCTAAAACTCATAAAATTCACGTTAATGTTGTTATTGTAATAAACACACATAAATATAAATAAGGAGAGCAAATTTTACGAGGGTCGTTCATAAATTTTTTGTAGCAATCATTTACAACCAACAATGTGGTGTTGGGCAGTACATAGTTCGGCTTGACGGTCTATTATCTTCTTACTTGTATTTTTTCTTTGCTTTTATTTTTCTTTTACTTTATGTTGTGTGTAAGTGTGTGTGTGTATGTTTTTTCTCATTTTCTTTCACTAAAGGGAATTTTGTTCATTTTGTTACAGTTTTTTTCCGTTTTCCTTTTTTCATATTTAATGGTACTTACATTTATATATAAGTGTGTGTGTGTGTCTATGTTTCAGTTACATCTGCAACAATAACAACAACAGCCACAGCAGCTTTTTGCTTGTTACAACAACAGCAACAAAAAATTGTTCTCTTTTAATTACTAAAGAGAATGGAACACGAAGAGATAGAAAACTAAAATATTTTTGTAATATTTTTTTCAGACTTTGCAGCAAATATTGTCATATTTCCGTTTATAAATATTTAAAGGAGCTGAAAGAGATAAAAAAAAACAATAGAGGAGGATTAATTTTTAGTGAAACAAATTTTAAATTAGAGAGAAATTTTCTCATTTTTTATTAAAGAATTTTTTTGTTTTTTCACTTTAGAAAAAAATTTCAATACATTTTATTTTGAGAGAAAATTTTTAATAAATTTTCTTTTCATTGAAAATTTTCCTTAAATATTCCCTTTATAGAAAATTTTCGTCAAAAATTCTCTTTAATTTTTGGAAAGATTTTCTTTTCATAGATAATGTTCGTTAATAGATAATAATCGCTAAAATTTATTTTTATAGAAAATTTTCTTTTTATAGAATATTTTCGTTAAATTTTCTTTTCATAGAAAGTTTTCGTTAAATTTTCTTTTCATAGAATATTTTCGTTAAATTTTCTTTTCATAGAAAGTTTTCGTTAAATTTTCTTTTCATAGAAAGTTTTCGTTAAATTTTCTTTTCATAGAAAGTTTCGTTAAATTTTCTTTTCATAGAAAACTTTCGTTATATTTTCTTTTCATAGAAAATTTTCGTTAAATTTTCTTTTTATAGAAAATTTTCGTTAAATTTTCTTTTCCTAGAAAATTTTCGTTAAATTTTCTTTTCCTAGAAAATTTTCGTTAAATTTTCTTTTCCTAGAAAATTTTCGTTAAATTTTCTTTTCCTAGAAAATTTTCGTTAAATTTTCTTTTCCTAGAAAATTTTCGTTAAATTTTCTATTCATAGAAAATTTTCGTCAAATTTTCTTTTCATAAAAAATTTTCGTCAAATTTTCTTTTCATAAAAAATTTTCGTCAAATTTTCTTTTCATAGAAAATTTTTGTCAAATTTTCTTTTCATAGAAAATTTTCGTCAAATTTTCTTTTCATAAAAAATTTTCTTCGATTTTTTTTTTCATAGAAAATTTTCGTTAAATTTCATCGAAAATTTTTGTTAAATTTCATTGAAAATTTTTGTTAAATTTCATAGAAAATTTTTGTTAAATTTCATAAAAAATTTTCGTTAAATTTCATAGAAAATTTTCGCTAAATTTCATAGAAAATTAAACTTTCTTTATATAGAAAATTTTCGTTAAATTTTCTTTTCATAGAAAATTTTCGCTAAATTTTCTTTTTATCTCAAAATTTCGTTAAATTTTCTTTTTATATCAAATTTTTATTTTATAGAAAATTCTCGTCATTTCGTCAAGTTTCTATTACAATTTCTGATTTTGAAAAAGCTTTAACTTTCATTTTGAGTGTTTATTTTTTGTTATTCTTTGGTCCCTTGAGCCGGATGATGAACCCTCTTTCTGGATATCTAACTGTTCGAATTAAATTCTCCCCCTATCAAACTTCAGTATTTTTTTATTTAACTTAAATTAAAGACGACGACAGTGACTGTAAAATCTGAAAGAGGGATATGAGAATGTCAGGTGTAATGACATAATTTTTCCCAAGGCCTCTTTTAGCGTCCTTTTACCAATAAGACTTGTTTTATTTTGCTGAAAATTATTTGTCGGTCATGATTCTAATTTTCACAACAAGAAAAACTATAAAGAAAGAAATAAACTTACACACAAACAAGACAAGAAATTAAAAAGGAAACGGAAACATAAAATGAAAACAATGGTCATGTTAAACAGGGGAATTGGTTTTTTAATCACTTGGGATCAGTTTCTTTCCTTTTATTTGAAAATGATGACGACACAACAATCAACAATTGTTAAAGGACAACTGAAATTATTTTAAACATAAAACAATTAAAGGACGATTAGTTTTTTTCTTATGGACATTTTGAATTTTTTTAGAAAAATCAGAAAAAAAGTAATTGCGATAAGAAGAATTAAACAACCAAGCAAGTTGGACAGTATCCCACCAGGTTTGATGGGATACTGTCCAATGTGCTTCTGATTTGCACAATAAAGTTGTTAACTCTTAGAGAACTATACTTCTAAAGCATAATCCAGTTGGAAGGACTTTAAACATTTTTCATTCTTTTGATACGAAGCGTTTGTTTATCAGATAATTTTTAGACACTATTTGGTTCAAAGGATCAAAAAGGATGAAATTCTGTGTACATAGTTGCTCTGTGATTCGAAAGAATAAAATTATTATCAAAGAAGTAAAATCCGGTTTGAAGGACGTAAACATCATTTAATTTTCGTCATAAAATAGTAGCAATTTCAATTATAAAAGCATATCAGGTTCGAAGGACCTAATTTAATTTTCGAGACCTTTAAAGGAGATTATTGTTCTAAAAAAATAAGTGGCAAATTAAAAATACACATCTGGTTTGAAGGACCATAACAAAAACTCTTTTATATATTTTTAATGAATAATTATCGCCATTTTCCCACACTGAAACGGAGTATAATCTGTTTGAAAGGACCTTAATTTCTTAATTTTCTGTATCCTATTTTTTTTATTTTTTTCTAAAACAAAAATCCGATTGGAAAGATCTAAAATGTTGAATTTTGTATCGCTTTTCTCTACAGGATTATATAGCAAATATCTGAAAGGATATTTTTTGTTATTAAAAAAAATCCGGTTCGGAGGACACTTTTCTACTTTGCGACACTATTACAATTTTCTACTTTGGGACATTTTAAAGTCCCAAAGAAGAAAAATGTAATAGTGGGTTAAGATCGACTATATTGAAACCTATTCTATGGTGCAGACTTCAAAAATTACTGGCCGACCCTCAACGAATGTAATTGGAACATTTATCCTTGTATAAAACATACTTATTTCGAATGTTTTCGAATTATTGACATTTTCAAATCGTTTACGCCCGATGTGGAGATTTCCGGGTCTGGGTTTTATAATAGGGGTATAGACCTTTGTGGACCGATCCTTCTAAAATTTAGAACTTTATTTTCTGCTTGTAAACTTCTTATATGAATGCAATATTATCACAACACTAGAATTTTTTGGAGATCTTTGAGTTAAGAGCGATTTTCGAATGTGGGTCTGTGTGGGAACTGTAGCTGTTTGTGGACCAAAATTTTGAAATTTGCCACGTAAACTTCGAATAATAAAATAATAGTTTTTACTAAATTTGATTAAAATATTGTCAAATCTGATAGTTTTATAATTTTTATACACGATTTCATCAAGATATTTATATGAGAGCTATCTGAAATGTTGGACCGTCTATTAAAAATTTCAAAAAGCTTTGTCTTTCAGCTAAAAATATATGTATTAAATATAGAGAGTTTTTAACAACATATGATCAAGACGGACAGTCAGAAGTACTTCGTTAAATCGTCTCAGAAAGCGATTCTAGTATCTGGATTGAAGGACCATCAACAGGAATCAATTTTTTTGCATCCTGTTTATTACTTTCCTTAACCTTTACTCACTGTCAGCTAATTCGAAGCAGCATAAAACAATTTATGAAAAATGGATTCGAATAATAATTTTTGACATTTTAATATCCTGCAATTCGTTATTAAGTTTATTCTCTAATTATTCCTCACACTGTATCCTTATAAATTTATTTCCTGTTTTTTTTTCATTATGATCAAAAAAATGGAAGATAATAATAAAACAAAATACAAATCAGAATAATAATATAACAACAAACAAACAAAAAAAAACAACTTTAATTTACAGAAAAAATAAAACACAATAAAAACAATGGTAAAGGATGTTGAAAGAAGACAAAAACAGGAGCAGAGAAGAAAAAAAATTACTCCAATTAACCAAACACATCTTAAACGAATTTTGTGGCGTTGATTAATGTTTTCGTATTTTCCTACTGACAGGACATGGGTCAGTATTTATACACACTTTTTATTCAACTGCTGTCTCCACCACCCCTCCATCCTCTCTCTCTCCCTCTTCCTGTCTCTAGATATATTTGCTTTTATTGTCCTGCTTTTACAGCCCTCATTTGTATCTTTCAGTATAAAAATAAATAAATGAGAAAAAAAAAACAGAAATCAAAATTTTTTCCTCTGGTCTTCATACTTTTATTGTCCTGTTTTTTTTTTGATGATGATGTATAAGTAAAGCAACATGTTTTTATCCTTCAACTCCTTATTTAAGGATATTGCTGGATATATAAGTATTAATAGCAACAACTACCTTCACATTCTCTTCCATTTCCAATTGAAAGACATAAAACAGCTGTACACAATTGTAGTCCTTTAGAATTGTATAATATAAATGTATGTGTATGTGTGTCATCCTGCATAAATATGTTTATCGAGGAATCAGTTTAACAAATTCAGTTTCTTTTTCCCAGATTCTTTTTCTTGTCTTTGTTTCAGAATTTCTTTTCGTCTTCTTTAGATTTTTATTCTTTTTATTTAAGTTGTATTTAACGGTTTTTATGTGTATAAGTATGTGTGTGTGTTTTTTTGTGATAATTGGTATAAATTAATGATACTGAGATTATTTTTCTACTTATTTATATTTTAGGGGGGGAGGGGTACATGATGGGTTATATTGCATTTGGATTTTCTTTTTGCACAACAATTATTATAAATGGAGTTTAATTTGTGACAAACACTGTAAAGTGAAGTTTTTTATCTTTTTTTTTTATAGATTTATAGAATTTTTCCGACTTTGCTGAAGCCAAATAAAGAATCTGGTTTCAAGGAATTTCTTATTTAAAAAGAGATTTTAAATTGAGGTTGAAAGGTCATATACTGAAATACCCTACATCAAGTGTAATGCGTTTGTTCAAGAAAAATATAATGTTATATCACCTTAAAATATATTGATCGAATCAGGTTTAGTTTCGCTTTGATAACGATCGTTTGTCGTTCTGGCTGGACATCTATCAATTAAACCTGACAGAGTTCTTCTAAATTTAATTTTGATATAACTCTCTAACTTTAGAACCGTTACAAATATCTCTAAGAAATTTCACATGATCAGAGCTGAGATATTACTGTATTTATTTTAAGGATTACAGACTCTTATCTGTTTAGAGCTGTAGTCGGTGACCTATATAAATAGTCCACCTCAGCTCCGTTTGGCTGGAAGTCAGTAGATGTAATGTTTGGAAATAATTCTCTAACTTTTGAACCGTAACAAACATCTTATTAAAATTTCACAAGGTTAGAACTAAGGTATTTCTGAATAAATTTTGGGGAACTATAGATCCCTATCTGGTCAGGGAGCGCAGACAGTGATCTTCAAAATAAGGTCATTTTGGTTATATATTAAAACTTCGCAAAAAATCATTTACGACCTGAGATAAAAGAAATATTTCTTTGTAAATTTCTTTAACCCACAATAATAGAGATATTAAATCCGAAATAAATATTTAACCCATTTTTATTCCCGCTTTTTTATTACTCTAAAATTAGCGCTCTTAATAAGAGACCTAAAATTTTTTAAAACTCTGCTCCAACAACTATATAAATATAAATCCATAAAAAAAGTTATATCAAATTGAATTTGGAACTCTGAAAAGAAAATCGATTTCTTTGGTATTTTTTTTTCAAAAACGTGGCAACTTCATATACAGAGAAAATAATTTTTTTTGTTCTGAGTTTTTGTTTAATAAATTTTTTTACCAAGAAATCTTTATGGGAATATGGAATATGTGTGAAGTACATCTGAATGAATTTGGACCTAAGGCCCGCAAGCCCTATAGAAAAATTAAAAAAAAATTTAATTATTTTGTTATTTTTGCGTAAAGCTGGCACCATTTCTATATTATCTTCAGTATATAGCAACATATGAAGGGAAACCATCCAGCAAACAGAAGTTTCTTATAATAACTGGTTGATCGGTTCAAAGAAAAAGTCTATTTTTTGAATGGCATTTTATTCGGATTGGAATTTTGGGTATTCCCGTATGCAAACTGGGAATTTGTTAAATTTTCCTACTTGTGAGTATCGATCATTTTTAAATGTTACGTGAATGCCTTTATTGTGTGACTATTCTTGGAGGGTCGCGGACTACACCCTTGATCTGAAATGTCTCCAAAAATGTGGCAAATTTTACAATTTTACTATGATAGACAAAGACCTGCCCACAACATTATATACACAACTTATTTTGTCTCAATTCAAAAAACAATTTATGACAAATTAAGAAACAACATCATACCCGAGATAACCATCTTAGGAGAATCACCTATTACACATTTGAACAGGTAATGCCTGTTATCCTAGAAATAAACCCCATGAGAAATTCCATTAAGATTCCCATAGTGATTAAGAAGTTACGGTATAATTTTCTAAAAAAAACAAACGATTTGAATACACTGCACGACTTCATATTGTAAAGAGTGAAATTTTGAACCTTTTTAGGAGACCCTTCAATTAACGTTTTTTTTCTTTCACTATCCTTGAGGAGAGAGTCCATCTCCGTTTAAAATCTATAACACTTTTTGACAATTTTTTGTGCTCTTTAATTCTTTTTAACAAGAGTCCAATATCTTTCCACAGGCCTTAGATTCGGGGAGTTTGGTCGTACAAATATGACATTATTGTTTTTATACCTCTCAAGGGCTTGTTTACCATAGAGACAAGATGTCAAGTCAGCCAAAAATAATTGGACAAATTATGAAGTCTTATGAAGGGAAGCAGACTTTTTTGTAAAAATTCCTCGATATAAATGTCGGTAGATTATAGAGCCCGTTGTATATTCCAGAAATGATTGGCTTATCTTGGGGCAACTGCAAATTTTTATTGCTCTGGAGGAAGAATTTTTCGATCGTAACACTCATCTTTAGTGGTTCAAAAGTTTGCAAATTCTTAGCGTATTAATCGATGTTAAATTAATGCGCTTTTTTCATTTAAACTTTATTTTTTATAATTTTTTAAATAAAGTTTATTATTTTATTTAAAATTCCTTTGAAAAATTAGAATCTCAAATTCTATTTTTTATAACATTTTTCAATGGTCTCAACAAATATTTTTAGTATTTTTTTCTAAATCAAAAATTGTTTAATTGTGGTTATGAAGAGATTTGTGGTCGAAAACTAAATTCTTAAAGTTTAGAGACAAACATATACATTCAAACATTGAACAGTATTTGAACATTAAAAGTAAAATGGAACACATATTCAAGGCTAAAAAAAAATACACTGAGAGAAAAAATATTTTTAACTGAAATTCTGGAAGAAAAATGATTTTCCTTTAATTATTTTCCAATTGTTTTTCATTTAAATAATATAACTTTTATATAATTAAAAATGCTTTTCCCCCAAATATTTCACTTAATTTCGATTTTTTCGTAGTGTTTTATCTCTTCTCTGAAATAATCTGAAAAAACACAATTGTTTTTAGTGATTTTTTGTAATGACAATATAAAAGCAAAAATACTTCAATGTAACCATAAAAACAAATACAAATGCCCATATTTACTAACACATAGAATCTCAACTAGACATTTTCTATAATCACAACACTTACATTTTAGTGGTGGACCGACCAGCAGCATTAATAGCATCAGCCTCCAAAAGCTAGACTAAAAACCAACATAGTTAACTACCACTATTTTGCATATCTCATACACACACATACACATTAACACAAAATGTATTTTTGTGTAAGTTTTTCTTTTATAAAAATCCCAAATTCTGTTCTTAAAGGGAAAAGGGAGAGAAAGAGAGGAAGTTGAAGGAAATGGACCACAAATGTTTGTTAACAAAATGTCCCTAAAGTTGTCTTCTTTCTCCTACAGATTTAAATAGTAAAGAATGTAATAGTGACAATTTAATACCCTATACCATGAGGCAATTACGAAATATTATGTTTAAAATGTTTAAAATTCCCAAGAAGTTACCCATTTTGTATGTCTATTATTTCGTCCATGACAGCTTGATAGAGTAATCCAGGGGGTCGAACGATAAAGCATTAGGTGGGCGTGGCACTAGGTTTATCCTATGTCTTGCAAGAGGCTTAATATGGTATTAATATTACTAGATTGAATTTCAATTTCGATCGTAGTACCCCATTTTGCACCCCTATTACTCCGTCCATGGAGGCTCTATGGACTGCATTTTAATAAGGTTAAACTTCTAGATTGCTCTGCTATCACTGGGTTAAAGAATATGCAATTATATCCAGTCTGTCAAAAGTTACAGATTTATTTATAAGAATTTAGATTTTACCGTGCTTTGTATTGATAGGCAGGCAGTCATCCAGACGAACGGACGGACATCGTCACATCGATTCAGAAAGAGATTTCGAGTCGTGCGGTATACGTTAGGATTGGTTCAGCATTATATTTTTCCGTGCCTTACAAAATTCTGCACAAACGTAAAATTATTTTAAGCGATGCAGGGTATTAATATTGTTAAAGACAATATAAAATTCGAAAGAGGTACTACATTTTGAACCACTACAACTCCATCCATGACGCTCTTATGGGGTCCAATTTTCCAATGTAATAATCCCACACTCTTCAGCTATTATTGTGCTAAGTTTCATATAACTTTATTGCTCCCATGAGGAATTACAAATTAACCTACAAAAAGAAATAGATTCTTCCTCAATCTGTACAAATGGACAGATATCTAACCAGACTGACGGACGGACATCATTAAATCGATTCGGAAAGTTATTCTGAGTTGAGCATAACCAAGTTGGGAATAACACTATTTTTTCCTGGCCGTAACAAAACTCTTCACAAACCTGTAATACTCTTATGTTAGTGTAGGGTATAAATATATTTAGAAAGTTTTTAAAATTCATCATAAACGATTACAACATTCTCTCTGTCTCTTTCTCTTTCTGTTTTAGTAAATTTTTTAATAATATTTTTTATTGTTTTTGTTGTTGTTTTAGTTAGTCTCTAGATCTAATTCATATTCTTCATTATAGTTGCCTTGACAGGCTTAACTAATACTATCAAAAAAAAAAAAAATGTAAAGACAAACTTAATGATAATAAACTTAATGCTAATAATGATGTTAGAATAATTCCTATTATTATTGTTGTTGTGGTTGTTATTTTTGTTTTTATCATTAAATTTAATGTATATAATATTGGCTAATGATGTTTACAGTGGGGATTAGAGAAAGGTATTAAAATTGCCATGATATAACACAGATACCACCTGCTGTTTTAAATATATATATTTGTTCATCTGTTATACAAAAAATATACTAACTCACACATATATAAAAACATACACACAGACATTATGTATTTTGTGTTTTCTAACTAAAAAATCTTTTATATTGTTTTAAATATAAAACTCACTAACACTATTACATAGACATACATATACATAAAATTTTATACGAGAAGTTTTAACTTTACTCTTTATGAACATTTTTCTATATAAAAATATGTTTATTTACATACACATATACATATTTATGGTGAATGTGTGGGTAATACTAAGTAAGTAAAAATGTTTATAAAGTTTTTTTTTTTGTAAGCAATAAGAAAAAAACCACTAACACATATAAGATAAAGGAAAGAATATTATAAAGTTGTCATCATTTTGTGACAAAACACACTAACATACAAATCTTTTATATGAATTTTAAAACATATTTTTACACACACACACACATTTACACACTCTTACAGACTTTTAAAAGTATTTATAAATTTTCATAAAGTTAATATTTTGTTGTTGTTGTTTTTTAAGTGAACAAAGATGTGTGTCATTTAGTAGAGAATATTAAAAATGAAATGATGATGAAATAAAACTTTTTAATTCTAGACAAAATAATTTTTTTTTTTTTTCGAAAAAAGGGAATTAAGATTTTGAAATTTAACAAAAATAAATTATTTAAATAATATTTAACTGCAAATTTTAAGAGAAATAACATGAATTTGTAAAGTCTTAAAATAACTGACGTATGATTAATATTTTAATTATTGCAGTAATAAAATATTAATCATACGTTACACAATACATCATATGAAACTGAAATGAAAATAAATATTCTGATTTAAGTGATATTTAACACAATCATAGAGTAGGTATACGGTAATTTTAAAGAATTTGTTGGTTTTTTTAATTTAACAGGGATTCGTCCTCAGTGTCCTAAAGTTAGAGACTTCGGGTTATAAAAATATTAAAAACGAATCCAGATATCTAAACAGATTATAAAGATTTGTTGAAGTTGTTTTGGTGGTTTAAAGTCCCTTAGATATTCATTGGGGGTTAGTGGGTCAACTTTATAGGAGTGTTGACTACTCAAGGTAATCAAAATAACCAAGAAGGTTGATAATCTCATAAAATTTTAAATAACATTTCAAGAAAATTTTTACCAAGCTTTTTTCAATAGAATAGAAAATTTCCTATTTTTAAATAAAAAGAAATTTTCCTATTTTTAAATAAAAAAACGGAAAAATAAATTTTCGAAATTAATTTCGAATTTTCGAACATTGTACAAAGTGTTCTATTAATAAAACTGAAAAATATAAATAAACTGATAAGAATTTAATTTTTTAAGGATATTAAGATTTTCGCAATTAATTTCGAATTTTCGAAATTAATTTCGAATTTTTGAAATTAATTTCGAATTTTCTAACATAGTTAAAATATATAATAATTAAACAATTTTGAAGAAAACGAAGAAAAATAAATATTTTTAAAAATATTTGTGAGTTTTGAAATTTTCGAAATTAATTTCAAATTTTCGAACATTGTTAAAAGTGATCTTTTTTACACTATATATTGGAAAATAACAATAAAACTGAAAAACTAACAAACATTATTTTATTTTTTTGGAAATGTATATTTTTTAAAAGTAATTTCGAATTCTCGAACATTGTTCATTATATTGAATAAATAAAAAATTTTGCAATAGATAAATATATTTTCAACAAATTATAAATATAAATATTTTTTTAAGGTTTTGAAACTTTTTTAGAAAAATTAAATTTTCGAAATTAATTTCGAATTTTGGCACATTTTTAAAAGTGTTACCATTTACAAAATATATTAGATAATTAAAAGAAACTGAAAAACATAAATTTTTTTCTTTAATAATTTTTTTCTAAATTCTAAGACTGTTTAGAAAATTAAACTTTTCGAAATTAATTCCAGATTTTCGAACATGTTAAAAACTTATTAATTTACATAAAATAACACTCTGATTATGAAAATCTTTATTAATTTCACAAGTTTTGCCCACAAAATGGATTTTCGAAATTATGTTCGAATTTTCGAAAATCGATAAAAGCCTGCATTATGTGTAATTGACTTTAATATATTTAAAAGTATTTAAATTCTTGATATTCTTTACCTTTAATAATTGTTTTTATACAAAACGCAATCAATTTAATATTAATATATTAATGTCCGACTCTGATCATTTTTTTAATTAACTTTTT
Source organism: Cochliomyia hominivorax (assembly GCA_004302925.2). Classification (NCBI taxonomy): domain Eukaryota; kingdom Metazoa; phylum Arthropoda; class Insecta; order Diptera; family Calliphoridae; genus Cochliomyia; species Cochliomyia hominivorax. The sequence continues at coordinate 68,760,351 of PYHX02000494.1, forward strand.
ATTTAAAATTTGTTAAACTTTTATTTTCTTCTCGAATTACCAAATTAAAGCTTTTTTAATTCTTATTTAAAACACTTTAATTGGTAATTCAAACTAAAGTGGTTAGTAATGGTACTAAAAATGATTATAATGGTAAAACAAATTAAATAGTTGTTATAATACACACAAACTCTTATACTCACACACTTACACTTGCATACACATATTTACAATCAAACTTTTTAATGCAACTTTTCTAATACCATGAAGAGTTTCAAAACTAGTTTTTTTAGTTTTTTTATTTAAATTAATAAAAATAACAACTTTTGCTGGAGAGAGATGGATAATTGAGAGAGAAAGGAAGATAAGAAGAGCAAGAGAGAGCTATTGATTTCAACAAAGATTTAAAAACTGTAAATTAAAGCTTGAATTGTTCTAAATCCCCTGAAAATTTTATATAAAATTTTTACTGATTTTTTTGTTTTAAGCGTTTTCGCAGAAGTTCTCATCCTACTGATAAAAAAGTTACCTCCAATGTACAGATCGTATTAAAATCACTTTCTTAAAACCTTTACTTTTAAGTGTACCGTTCCTTATAGAATCACTTTCTAATGGTCCATTATTTTTTTAAACCCCGTCATAAAAACTTAAATATTAAGCGATTTCAATGAAACTTGACACAAATAAGTCCTATGATATTTTGAAAATATATGCAAAATTATATGGGGATGGGCCCCATAGAAGCCCTGTCCAAATATCGCTTTGAAAGGCGTAAATCTCACACATGATGAGAGAACCTTTATGAAGATCGATCCATAATTTCTTCTAGCTTCCATATAGACTTCCACATATGTAGGGCATTCAATAGTCGGGCTTGACGGACTTTAATTTCTTATTTGTTTTAATATAAAGACTATTTTTATATATATTTTCTATGTATTTGTGTATAATTAATAATAGAGAAAAATTCTATTAATTGTAAAGAAAATTAAAAACAACAACAACTACAACAATATAAAACCGAGATTAATAAAAAAGCCTGAGAAAATAAAAGACATTTATTATTTTTCCTCTATTGTTATTTTGATACCCTCCACCACCACAAGTGATGAAGAAGGTATATTAAGTTTGTCAATCCTTACGTAACACTAAGAAGAAATTATCTCAGACCCCCTATTCTTGCATCAAAGCAAGATCTGAGTCGTTTTAACTATGTCCGTTTTTCCGTCTGTCAGCCTGTTGTTGGCACGCCCACATCCACAATGAAATGAAATTATAAACTGGCCTGAGTATTTGTTATAGTCCAGAGAAGATTTTTATTTAAAATCAGCAAAATTGGTTTAGATATGGTCATGTCTAAATGTATCCAAAGTGACAGACAAAGCGAAAGAGATATAGAGAGGGAGAGGGAGAGAACTATATCTATAGCAACTTCTACGTTCCAGCGAAGATTTTTCGTAGAACTGTCAATTAGAAATCAACAAATTAGAATAAGATTTTGGCATAATATAATGTTATATGTACTTCATTATCATTCCAAAAATTTTTCAAAATCGGTTCAGTTGGAAAAAAGTTATAACCAAAAATATAACTAATTATAACTATTTCCTGTATTTTATTTAAGAAAAACGGTTATAAGTGTATGTGTGAGTGTATATGTATGAAACGTAGCGTATTTACTAACAAGCTCTTGCGGTGAAGTGTGTTGAAAATTCAGCATTGCCAAATTTAGCATTCTTACTTGTTCAGTTTCTATTTTTCTTTAGAAAAAACAACAAAATTTTCTTTAAAGAAAATTACAAAAAAAAAACAACGATAACAATTATGACTACAACAACGATGAAGGAAAAACTTTTCTTTTTACAGTAATTTGAATATTTAACCCTTTAATGGCACTTTTGAGGTCATGTCTAAATGTACCCAAAGTGACAGACAAAGCGAAAGAAAGCGAGAGAGAGAAGTAGAGGGAAAAAGAACACAAAAAGAAAGAAGTTATCAAGGTATTGTTTGTTTTAAAGACTAATTAGTGGGAAAACGACCTCTTTTCTCCATTAAATATGAATTTAAAACAAATGATGATGATAATAATAAAAGGAGGTTATTTTTTTCTTGAAAATGAAGAACATTAAAAAGTTCTTTTATTAAGGAGAAGAAGCAGAAAGAGGAGTTAATATCTTTTGTTTTAGTTAGAAGGATTATAGAGTTGTAGATATTCAAATGTATGTGTTTGTATTAAGAGATATAAAATAGATTCACATATGGATATGGAATAAGTTCAGCTATTGTGATTTAGGCTTTTGTAATGTTTAGCCGATTTTCTTAGAAACTAACAGCTTTAATAAGTTTTAAAAACACTTAAATAATTTACGCTGCTTAGAGTGTTCAAATCGATCTTTTTTGGAAATAATTCTATAACTTTTGATTCGTTTAAGAAATTTTCATGAAGGGGGCGTAGTGGCTGACCCTTCAAAAATGGTCACCCCGGTTAGTTAATATTTTAAAAAATTCACCAAAAATTCATTTATCAATTGAGATGAAAAAATTTTGTATATAGAAAGTCCTTGTGATTCTTTTTTCAAAATATGATTTAAAGTGTCTAAGTAAAGCTTTAATCCATTTTAAACCTTGTTTTAAAGTCTTTTTAAGTTTGGGTATAATTTGAAATCCGGCTCAGATACGGCTTTTAAATATTTTTATTATGTGAAGTGTCTTATATAGAGACCTTGTGGCGCAGACGCAGACGTTATGATAACAATGTCTATAACTCGAAATCCGGTTTTCTGAAAATATCGGTTTTAAGGATATAAAAAGTCGACACTATTAACTTGCGTATTTTAAGTCGTAATATAAAAGTTTTTAAACTGAATTTTTTATAAAATTCAAAACTATATTTCTCAACACTTCAATCTCTCAATTACACTTTAGTGCATTTAGCTCCTTCTTCCCATTTTAATTACACTCTCGAACAATTTTAAATTTACTTTACAACAAAACAAGAAAAAAACTTAATCACGCATTTACACACACACGTTCCCATACAACAAAATAACAAAAGATTAAAGTGATTTATGCAGTTTTTTATTATAAATGTACACACAGAAAAAAATATTGAAGTAAAATCAACATTGAACATAGTTGATTTGAGGTTAAATAAATTTTTTTCATTAAGTTTAAATTTAACGTTTCTACGTTTGTGGAGAAATAATATTGTACATAGTAGAACCTTTTTAATTTTTCTTTTAAGTAAATAAAACAAATAAATCTGTTTACTATAAAACAATGTTAAATTAACATTTTTATCTATGAAGCAAAATCATAACCTAAAAAAGTTAAATTATTTCGATTTTAATGAATTTTACATTGATTTTTTTCTGTGTGTAATTTTACTAAAATCTACCAAAAACCCAGAGAGCACAAAAGTTAACACAGATAAACTATAGAAGAGCAAAAGTCATAACACTTTTCGCAAAAAGTATAAAAAATCAAGATTTTGACAAAAAAAAGGTGTTTATTTAATTCAAATACCGTTATTTTCTTAACAATCATCTCTATAATTTACTCAAGATTTTTTGCCAAAAAAAAAAAAACTTTTCTCTCATGCAGTTTTTGTTGATGTTGTCGTTGAAGGTTATACGTGCAGGTAAATAAAGGTTAATTTAAGCACATGTGCATGTATACACATGAGAATGTGTGTGTGTGTTAAAATATGAAAAAGTTTTTCTGAATTTTTGTTTGGTTTAGTGACAACAAAACGAGTGACTTACATTAGTCGAAGTTACACAAGCATTTTAACAAATTAAGTAATTGAATTTAATACAATGCAGCGAGATCGGGTGAAAATGAGGGAAATAAGTTAAAAGGAAAACATAGAAGAAAAACATTTAATGAACATTTTCTATAAACAAATTTTCTGTAAAAGAAAATTTATGGAAAATTTTCTAGAAAAAGAAAATTTATGGAAAATTTTCTAGAAAAAGAAAATTTATGGAAAAATTTCTAGAAAAAGAAAATTTATGGAAAAATTTCTAGAAAAAGAAAATTTATGGAAAATTTTCTAGAAAAAGAAAATTTATGGAAAATTTTCTAGAAAAAAATTTATGGAAAATTTTCTAGAAAAAGAAAATTTATGGAAAATTTTCTAGAAAAAGAAAATTTATGGAAAATTTTCTAGAAAAAGAAAATTTATGGAAAATTTTCTAGAAAAAGAAAATTTATGGAAAATTTTCTAGAAAAAGAAAATTTATGGAAAATTTTCTAGAAAAAGAAAATTTATGAAAAATTTTCTAGAAAAAGAAAATTTATGAAAAATTTTCTAGAAAAAGAAAATTTATGGAAAATTTTCTAGAAAAAGAAAATTTAATGAAAATTTTCTAGAAAAAGAAAATTTAATGAAAATTTTCTAGAAAAAGAAAATTTATGGAAAATTTTCTAGAAAAAGAAAATTTATGGAAAATTTTCTAGAAAAAGAAAATTTATGGAAAATTTTCTAGAAAAAGAAAATTTATGGAAAATTTTCTAGAAAAAGAAAATTTATGGAAAATTTTCTAGAAAAAGAAAATTTATGGAAAATTTTCTAGAAAAAGAAAATTTATGGAAAATTTTCTAGAAAAAGAAAATTTATGGAAAATTTTCTAGAAAAATAAAATTTATGGAAAATTTTCTAGAAAAAGAAAATTTATGGAAAATTTTCTAGAAAAAGAAAATTTATGGAAAATTTTCTAGAAAAAGAAAATTTATGGAAAATTTTCTAGAAAAAGAAAATTTATGGAAAATTTTCTAGAAAAAGAAAATTTATGGAAAATTTTCTAGAAAAAGAAAATTTATGGAAAATTTTCTAGAAGAAGAAAATTTATGGAAAATTTTCTATAAAAAGAAAATTTATGCAAAACTTTCGATAAAAAGAAAATTTATGCAAAACTTTCGATAAAAAGAAAATTTATGCAAAACTTTCGATAAAAAGAAAATTTATGCAAAATTTTCGATAAAAAGAAAATTTCAGAAAAATTTTCTATAAAAAAAATTTCAGAAAAAATTTCTATAAAAAGAAAATTTCAGAAAAATTTTCTATAAAAAGAAAATTTCAGAAAAATTTTCTATAAAAAGAAAATTTCAGAAAAATTTTCTATAAAAAGAAAATTTCAGAAAAATTTTCTATAAAAAGAAAATTTCAGGAAAATTTCCTATAAAAAGAAAATTTCAGGAAAATTTTCTTCAAAAAGAAAATTTCAGAAAATTTTTCTTCAAAAAGAAAATTTCAGGAAAATGTTCTATAAAATTATGTCTTAATAGTAATTTTTGTTTATCCCCCTTTAAATTATTTCTCTTGTTTTAATTAACGTTTATTTTTTCTTTTGCTGTTAATTTATTCTTGATCAACCACAAAGGAATTGCAGTTATCAAAGGGTTTTCCGTATTTTCTCTTTATGCAATGAAAAAATTGTAGAAAACTTGAAAACAATACAAAAATAAAAATGAGTGAAAAATATGAAGTAAATTAAAATTGAAAGGAAAAAAAATAAAATTAATAACAGAGGAAATATGACTCTAATTGTTATAATTTAAATAAACTCATTTCAGTCTTTTGCAACATAATTTTTGCTACAACTGTAACTGTGTTAGTGAGGCCTTCTCCTCTTATCCATTTTCTCTTTGTGTTCTTCTTACTCATTTAACTTTGTTTTGCGAAATTTATGATGGCGCTCTTTTGCATTGAGTTGAGTTGTGCAAAGAGTCGAGTAGTTGTAATAGTTGTAGTAGTGTATTTCCTTTATTGTTGGCAACTTTAACTTCCGTTGTCGTTATCCCTAAAGTCTTTAACGTTCTGTATGTATTTTACCGTTTTTTTTTTCGCTAGTGAACTAGTATTTTAATAATTTTTCCTTTTTTTAATACTTTTGTTTCGTTTTTTCTGCATATCCGTTTTGAGCTAAAACAAGTAAGGAAGCTATATTCGGCTAGGCCGAATTTTCAATACCCTCCACCGCAAATGAAGTAAATATGTTTTGTATCGTACATACACACTCACAAACGTATATATAATATAAACTTTTTCTAATTTTCATTAAACTTAGAGGTTGCATCAGATATCGATCTATATCATTTGATATACTGAACCGATTTTGCTGCTTTTAAATAGGAACCTTCTCAGGTCTAAACCAAATACCAAATTTCATTGTGCTTTGTCAATTATTGTAGATGTTAGTGTGCCAACAACAGACAGGCGGGCAGTCAGGCAGTCAGATAGACAGACGGACATAGCTTAATTGACTCAGTTTTTGATTTGATGCAAGAATATTTAAAGAGATTGTGGGATCTGAGATGATTCTTCTTAGCATTGCACATGGAATGACAAAGTTAATATACCCTCTTCACCACTTGTGGTGGTGAAGGGTATCAACATGATACTCCGCCTTCGACTGGATTGCACAATGTTGTGAAATTTATACGCTTTCAAATCAAATTTGTTCGTTAACGTTCTCTTCTCTAATTGTCGTATTTCAAATATCTCTTATTTGGGGGTGTTTGTAATGGCTTTCGATTGAAAAATTCCTTTTTTCTTTTGCTGTTTTCAAAGTCTTAAATCTTTTTAAATGATTTATTGTAAATTTAAATTTAATCGTTCTTTGTTTTTGCTTTTATGGGGTGATAAAAAAGGACAAGTCATTAGGTCAGCATATAGAAATTTATGACACCATATGTTGAATTTAGGTTATTATTTGTGGTCGTAAATGAGAAAACCAATAAATACAAAAAAAGAAGGAAAAAAGCTAAAAATGTCATAAAATACAAATACAATTCTTTGTCACAAAGATCCTGCACAAAATAGATTTTTTTCTATTATTTTTCTAAAAAAAATGACAAGATTTTCCTTTTCAGAAAATTTCTGTAAAATTTCCTTTTTTGGAAATTTTTCCTTAAATTTTGTTTTTTTTTTAAACAGATTTCGTTAAAATTTCCTTTTTATATAAAAAGTGAGAACGAAGAATTTGAACCTTTTTTTCTGAAACACTTCATTTTTAAGGTGATTTATGTCACTTTGCTCGGTCAGGTGGTCCATCTTCTTTTCACCACACTTTCGGTTAAAAGAGAGTTGAAGAACACAAAAGAGGTATGTTCTTCAACTCTCTTTTAACAAGAGCCCAATATCACTCCACTGGTCTTAGTTCCCGACAGTTTGAAGGATTTGAAGAAAGGATTTATAAGTGGACACATTATGAAATCGTGTGAGTGGAAGCAGTCCTTTTTTTATACAGCTCGTTATAACAAATGATTGGCTTCTTTTCTGACAACTGCATATTGCTTGTCATACCGAAAACTTTTCGGGAAATTTTGACTGCTATGGGGTCCTAAACTTTTCTTCAAAAGTCTCTAGACCTTCAGTAATATAAAATTTTTAAACCGGAAGTTGTCATCCATTATACAGCAAGAATATTTTTTTTTTTTGAAAACTTGACTTAAATTTCTGTGCTCCGTTTTCGGCACCGTTCCTGTGAGGAATTTTTTGATCTTCCTATGTTTCTAAAACTTCAATAGCTTCAAATTTTCGTACTAAAAAGTCCCAGCACTGAAAAACCCGTCTTTCTTTTCCACCGTTTGTGTTGGGAGTTCTTTAAAAAATGCTTTCCATTTTTTTGGTTTAAAAACCTGATGAGGATTATTACTTTTACCAGGACCAGGTTTTCTGCTAACGAAAAAACTGCCCCGTTATTTTTATGGTAACATTGAAAACATTTTGATGGCAAATGGTCTGCCAACTTTTTGTAGGTCCAAGTTGGGTTGGGTTAAAAATTAAAGTTTCTCTATTCTCAGGGTTTTTTTTAATCCTGGGAATTTGAGAAAAAAATCTGCAGTACCCGGCAATTCCCCGGAATAAATGAGAATATTACAAGTTCTATAAAAGTGGACTCCGCTGAATCTTAAATATCCTCCAGCCATATATGATATGAATTTTATGAAATTCCGAATCAAATTCATTTTTATGGATTTTATTAAAATATTCCTAATTTGAAACTGATATTCTGGAATTGTTTTCCTATTTGAGAGATATGGTAGAATATAAAGGTTATTTTAGGCGAATTTTATTGAAATACTAATATTTCCGAGTTCTATCAAATTAAATTCTTTTCTGGAAAATGAAGATTTTTATTATTTACATTGAGAATTTAAGGTAAAATTTGGGTGGAATTATTTCATTTTTAAAAGCTTTTTTTAAGTTTAACCCTCTTTTTCGAGTGGGGCCCAATGTGGAACTTATAACTAAATTGGAACAAATTAGGATTTATGTAAAGACGGTGAGAAAAATAATCTTGACGAATTTAAATAAAAGTATTCCATTAATTAAGCTTTATATGCCTAAAAGCTTTTTCGGTGGTCCTTCTAGTGGAGTTAGATGAAACAACTAAAAATTTTTGAGGTTCCATTAAAAAAGTTTTATATGCTTAAAAGCTTTTTCCGTGGTCCTTCTGGGTTATATTTTTTTACTTAAATTAATGAGAAAATCGTCTTTCAACTTGCGATCTATATTACACACTGACATTCTATAAATCCGATTTAGATGAGTTTTGGCATGATATAGTATGATTGATTTCAGTCTCAGATATCGATATGTCAGTTTTAAAACAGGAAACTTTACATTCTTAAATGATCCCTGTTGGATTTACACACAGAGTTAATATACCTCCTTTTCTTAAATTACTTCCCAAAAATTTCCCCTAAAAAATTTTCGGGCTTAAAAAATGATTTTTTCGACATTTTTAGAAAATCTTCGTTTTTATTTTCTTTTTTGCGTCTTAAATATATATATTTTTTAATTTCCCTTATCTTAAATTTTGTTTATTAAATGAGTGTGTTTTATTTTAAATAGTTTTATTAGTCTCACAATTTTAGCCATTTAAATAAATATATGTGGCAGATAATAAAATATAGTAAAAAATAAAATTTATTTATTTGCCCAAAGCTAAACATACATTTTTCATTCTCTCACATGGTCAAACTCATACACACACACACACACACATACATACATACAATATCTATATATGTATGTGTTTACATATAGAGACAAGGAGCAACAATAACCGGGCAATCAGAGTGGGAAAAAAGGACAATTAAATAAACTAAATAAAAGTGTTTGGTGAAGTACTATGGGACAGAAAATAATGTTTTATAAATCTAAATTGATAGAAAATATAAAGACAACTTGTAGATAAAAAGGAGAGTAATCCAAAAATTGATAAAGATGTTGCTGAAATATTTGAATTATTTTCCGAATATTTCATTTTTGTGGTCCCATTGTTTAATGTAAAATATAAAATTTTATTTTTGTTTGTGTGTGTTTGTCTATACAAATAACAACATATAAATGTATCATTTTTCTCAGCAACAGGATATTAAACATTTTGTTTTCCTTTTTATTCTGATTTTATAGATTTTGTTTGTTTTGTTGTTTGTTTATATATCGTTTTTTGGCGATATACCAACTAAAAACATTTAAATATTTAAAAATAAATCAAATACACTGAAAGAAATTATAAAAGAGAGTAAGAGACATTAAGAAAGAGAGAGCAAGGAAATTCAATAAATTCTCGTCAATTTTTTAATTGAAGACTTTACATCTGGTTAGATAAGCTCTGGCCAGGAACAAGTAGACGATCTCTTATGCTTCAAATAATGAACCAGATTATCTTCAAAGGCGAATTTTATATTTCTAGGATGTTTAGACTGGAGAAAAGAGTAGAAATTTACAGGGTGGCACAAACCAAAGACATGTTGAAGAAGAATACTTTGCCTTATGATCCTACTCAACAAATATCTTTGATGGAAAATTGTATCTCTTACAAGAGATCGATGCTATTTTCAACGCAAATTGCAAGGAAGCCTAATTAGTCTTCAAGAAATAAGATCCTTAAAAAAGATATTAAAAATTATATACGAAGATCATCTCTAAGAAGGTTTGATTTCAGTTATATTTCTTCTGACTCCAAAGAACTAAATTTTTCAGAAATAAAATCAATCACATAATGGGAAAATCAGTTCGAAATTCTTTATTTCTAAGGTTAAAATTATTATAACAAATTGAATTTTCCACAAAAAGTATAAGCTGATCGTGGTATTATAGTCTGACGAAATATGATCAAAGCTTAAGTTATAAAATCATTTCTTTTTTAAAGGCTTTCTAAGGTTTAATTACAAGTCGCCATTCGTGCATTAAAAACATAGAGGAATAACGTTACTCTAAGCTGATCTTTGTATAAGAGAAAAATATTCAATTTAGTATAAAAATACTCTCTCTCTCTCTCTCTCTCTCTCTCTCTCTCGGGAAGACAATACATGTTGGAGAAATTTTCAGGAATTATGATATTACTTTTAGAAAATGAATATATTTCAGCTTTATTTCTTTCCACAGCAAGAAACTAAATTTTCCTGAAATAAGATCAGTGATTAAGTGTGAAGATTAGTTAAAAATTAAAGGTATAAGAGAATACAAAATAAATTTCTATTCAAAGTATATAATTTTTTTTAAGAAATATGATCAATGCTTAAGTTACGAAATCGAGCCACTTAAAGCATATAAGAATAACTTATCTTTAAGGCGATCTTTATATAAGACTACCAGACCCGGCAAACTTTGTTTTATCAAAACAAATTTTGGTCGTTGCTCTCTCTAGGCAAACAATAGTGTTGTTTTATCATACGATTTAAAAATATTGTTAGTAATTTAAACTTGCTTTGTATGGAGGTTCGATAACTAATATTTGCTTTGTATGGGAGTATCCTTCCCCTTGATCCTATCCGTCGAACGTTCTCTTCCTTGAAAAAGTTATTTGATAATAAATTCTCAACTTGTATAGGCGGTAGCTTTAGTCGTATCGGAATTTTTTATACTCTACGTTACTTTCGGGTATATTGGGATTATTTTGTGGATATTTCATCAAAATTGTCCCATCCGTTACATACTAACATACATACACACATCGTATTTTTTATATATAAAGATAAAAATGTATAATTTCGTATAAAAAGATCATTTTTTTGGCGAAAGGTAGAACTCTTATGCCAGATGATCAATGACTTAATGCGAAATTCATTTGATCCTGCAATTTCAGTGAGATATCTTTTTATATCTTTCAAAAAATTATTTATATCCAAAAGTAATCGATTTGAAAATACTGAGCAACGTAAGTGATCTAAAATTGTTCTCAGTGTATTAATCCATATTATTTTTGTTAGTTATTCTTCCATTTTTTTTATTTAAAATCATTTCCAGTAAATAAGTAAAATTTAAATTTGTTCTTCTCTATTTTTATTATTATTATTTTTTTTTGTTATTTTCCTGTTCAAATAGTAAACAGATGTCACATGTGTTGAAAAGCAGCCAATTTACCACACTTAAAGCTCTTATTTTTGCCACTGTTTTGTATTCTTCTTTAATTTTTTTCTCCATTTTTATTGCTAAAATTTCTAGTTTTCGTTTTAAATCCAAAAAAAAAAATGAAAAAAAAAAAAAAATAAAAACTTGTTAGAGGAAAACAGATTTAGCATCAGTTCCTAACAAACATCGCCAACCAAAGCAAAGAGTGTGAGTAAGAGAACCAGCTGCCACATGTAACACATAACCGAAACACCAAAAATACAAAAGCTCACGTGTTTGAGATACAATTACAGAAATATGTACATTATTACCACTATCGGAGATACAAAAATGGCAAAGTGACAAAATTGTGTGATTTTTTTTTTGTTTAGTTTCTTATTTTTTCTTTTTGCTTCATTTTCAGTTATTGTTTAATCCTCTTCGAGAGTAAAAATTATCTTTAGTTTATTTTTTTTAAATCTTATTTAAAATGTATGAGTGTATGTGTGTGTGTGTTTTAAAGTTGATATAAAAAGGGGGAGTGTTTTTATTTATTAGTAGTTTTGTAAATGTTGCAAACACAAATACATATGTATTCTCCTTGGTAGATTTATAACATACGACAACATACAACAAATTGGCATTAAGCCAAATAGATATGTTTTTTTATTCTATTCTTCGTGTTCTTCCTTCTCCTTTGTTTAATTTAGTTGATAATGTTTTGTCATTAAGGTGACCAGATATTTAATTAAAGTGTAAATTAAATTATCACCTATATTTGTGTTAGTGAAAAATTAAATTTGTGGATAAAATTTAGTTTAAAGTGAAAAGTGAATTTTTGGTGAAAAACTTACTTTTTGTAAATTTTTATTACAAATTTTATCACTAAAAATTTATAAAATTTTTTTAGTGAAAATTTGATTTTTTAGTGAAAGTTTGAATTTTTAGTGAAAATTTGAATTTTATGTGAAAATTTGAATTTTTTGTGAAAATTTTAATTTTTTGTGAAAATTTGAATTTTTTTGGGAAAATTTGAATTTCTTAGTGAAAATTTGAATTTTTTAGTGAAAATTTGAATTTTTAGTAAAAATTTAAATTTTTGGTGAAACTTTGAATTTTTTTGAAAATTAGAATTTTTTCTGAAACTTTAAATTTTTGTGAAAATTTGAATTTTTAGTGAAAATTTGAATTTTTTAGTGAAAATTTGAAATTTTTGTGCAAATTTGAATTTTTTAGTGAAAATTTGAATTTTTTAGTGAAAATTTGAATTTTTTTGTAAAAATTTGAAATTTTTGTGCAAATTTGAATTTTTTAGTGAAAATTTGAATTTTTTTGTGAAAATTTGAATTTTTAGTGAAAATTTGGTTCGGAATGACTTTTTTTATTAGGTTACCTTCAATTGCACCACATGACATTCATATTCAAGCATAAAATGAACATATATACATATAAGTATGTTTTATGTGTTTGTAAGTTAAGGAATGTTTTGCAAAATTTAATCAAAATAGATAAAGAACATTACATATTTGTTGGAAGACTTCATCATGACCTCCGCCTTGACATATCAGAATATCAATTGAAGGTCAGTTATTGAATTCAAGAGGTCGATTATACTATAGTCCTGTTTAAACTAATAAATATCAGTTTCCAATGGAGAGCATGTTTCTTGTCCTAAACGCTTAACCGATATTAAAATCCGTATTACTTTCTATACAAAACGTATTAACAATTGATCACTACAGTTTAGCATAAGTATTTGTTATTGTCCCGAGCAATATATGAGCATTATCCTGTGTATGTACATGTGTTTAATACAAACACAGAATAGATAGAAAACTTCCAAAATTATTTCCTTGAAATTCCCAAAATTCCCATTACCATGAAGTGATATGGGTTCTAACTGTTTTCGAAAGGAGCAGAAGTCGATGTGCTAATGATGGCATAGTGACTTCGAATTAAAAACTGTCTCAAGACCTGATTTCATGATAAATTTATTTTAAATACTAAAACATTTTCTTATAGAAATATTTCGCAAGAAAAGAAAGAATTTAAGTCGACAAGTAACCAGGTGAGAGGTACCCCAAACCCTTTTTCGGAAAAACAAATCAACAATAATTATTGATTATCTAAATAACTGTTCCAATTTTAGTTTTGAAATTTAGTCTCATTGAATTTCATGGAACTCTTTTACAGAAAATGGTTAAATTTGTCTTGACAAAGTCGAGTTTAGATTGGACTCAGAATCGTTTTCTATTCGATTTAGCAATATCTGTGCGTGTAATAGTTTTGAACACTTTACAGATCGCAGAGATATTTTGATGATAATTGATTTATATTCGTATTATTTCTGGTTCAATCCATGCAAATTTCAGATAAATCCCATACAAATGTCATCCTGGAATGGGATTTCAACCTCATCAAAGTCGCAGCTATGAAAAAAGAATAATTAAATAAGGTCTTGCATCAGTTCAAACGTAGCTCCCATACAGTCTCACTTCAGAAATACACTTCAAAGCGCATAATCATCTACAAGTGAGCATCGGTCCGTTATATCCTACAAACCTCATAATCTCAACATCTGAAAATGGTACAACTTTATGTAAAGCAAAAGATATAAAATCCAAATTTACTAAGGTCGGTTCATAATTCTTTATGCTTGCATTTCGGAGAAAGATATCGGTCGGACTTGATCAAACTCCTAATTGCTTTTTTTAACTTCCAACTTTCTAACGAATTAACGGAGATGTCCAAATTTGGAGAGTGGCCGACTACAACCCCGTTCGTCAAGTCAATTTGGAAATACCTCAGCTTAAACCATAACTTTCCGAATTATTTCCAAAAAAAAATCGATTTAGAAACACTGTGGCGTGTGTATGTGTGTGTGTATTAAGGATTTTTTCTTTTCATGCTCTCCTACAAAAACATGACCATTAGAAAATCTGTATGTGTGCATTTTTTGTGCCTTCAATACAGCTATACAAAATACCCACACATACATATGTAGCCAACAAATACATATAAGAAACTTATTTTAGTCACATGCAGGACGATGAAAGGAGTATTGGTTATAGTAGCAAGTGAATGTGGTGTAAAAATGTGGGTGCATATAGGATCTAACAACAATAAAGAGCAAGAGAGGTGCTTTTAGCGGTTGCAGTGTTAGTTAGATGATAATAATGATGGTAGTAGTAGTGGTAAATGAGGCTTTTTCACTTCATTCTTGATGTTGTTGTTGTTATTGGTTTTTTGTCTTTTCTTTTGTATTAGAAAAGTAGCTGTATTACAATTGTCCTTAGCGTGATTATTTGTTATTATTGCTGTTGTTATTGTTGCTGTTGTTGCTGCAGCATTAAGTAGTTAGTTTTTGGTTTAACATACAGTGCAGTTGTATTAGTTTAAGAGCAAGTTGAGGTTTCTTGATTTTGTTTGATAAATGTATTTCTTGGTATTGTGTTAGTCTATTTTAAGGGTAAACATGTGTGTGTATTTTAAGATGTTTGCTTAAACAGGCTGCATTTTATATAAATATATTCGTGTGTAAAATAAGGGTTTTGTTTGTTGTTGTACAGTGTTTCCAAATGCTTGATTTTTGGATATAATTCTGTAACTTTTGAACCGTTCAAAATATCTTAATGAAATTTCATACGATTAGAGCTGAAGTGTTTATAAATTGACTTTGAGGAGTACAGGCTTCTATATGGCCACGGGCGCAGTCTGTGATCCTGCAAATTTGGCCACCTCATTTATGATGATTTTTTAAAAATGCGCCAAAAATCTATTTAGTACAAAAACATTTTGTGTATGTAGTCCCTATAAATATCGATAAACTTTTCTTAAATGTGTGGAGGTTATCTGTTACAGTTTTAGAGATATTTAGATTATAATAAATTTGATCCTTTTTAAAGCAATTTGATTAAAGTTCAAATATTAATTTTACTTTGCGAAAAAACACTATATTTTTGACACTATTTAACATTTTATTGGCATTTTCTTTAAAACTTGCAAATCTCCAAGATCTAGTACTTTCAGGGATACCAAACATTTGTATCTAAATTTCATAAGTTGGCTAACAATTCAAACTAAATTCGGCTTCCTCTAGTTAAATTTAGCTATTTCTCATGCTTTTCTAGCGCAAAAATAGGATTTATCCAATAAAAATAGGATTTAACCAATCATAACGTAAGCGCGAATAAACAGATTATGTATGCCAGAGCATAGGAAGAAAGCCAAGAGAGTATAGAAAGAAGCCAAATTATAAATTTATTTTTTGTCGAATTATAGTTAAATTTTTGTCGATTAAAAAAAGAACAAAAATCTACATTTTGAGATGGCCAAATTTGGAGGATCGCCTACTACGCCTCTGATCAGATAAAGCCCTGTACTACCCCGTACATCAACTCGAATACACTTCAACTCTAATCACAAAAAATTTCATTAAAATATCTCTAACCGTTCAAAAACTACAGAATCAATATGGAAACACTGTGTATTGTTAATTTACTTTGTTATAACGGTTATGCCTGTGTGGTATGCTATAGTTTTTATATATATTATTTTCATATATGTATGTGTAAGTAAGTAAATGCAGTTGATAAGCATTTTAAATGTAATACATTAAGTGCCTTTAAACATTTAACCATATATATTATATATATGTAATCATATATATGTTTAAAGGTAAATATATAAAGTAGAAAAGAGAACTCTAGTAAACTGCAGCCAACGAGCCAAAAATATTTAGTCCTCTTTAGTTGTTGTTGTTGTTGTTTTCTTTTTACTAACTGAAAAATTCAGGCATCCAGTAACATTTGGTGAATACTTTTGGTTTTTGGTTTGTTAAAAAAAATAATCAAAATAATGTTGTTGAAAATAAAATTAAATAAGAATTTTTAAATGAGAAAAAAAAATAACTCACTCACACACACACATACAAAGATATATATAATATACTGCTATATATTGCAACTAATATATTGAGCATGTTTTTTATATGTCCTGTTTCCAGTTCATTCTTTTTTGTTTTTGTTTTTGTTGCATAAAAGTTCAGTTTCAGTTTTATTTTGTTTTCTTCAGTTTCTTATTTTTTCGTTGGTTTAAGTTGAAAGGATAAAAATTAATTAAGCAGGTGAAAAGTACATAAAATTGTAACATTTTATGTAAAACAAATTTTGTGGTAAATGAGAAGTAAATGTATAAACCATTTTTACTACCAACCACACACATGCACACATACACACACACACATATGCATGCAGATGTTTGTATATAGAAGAGAATATTTTAAACAGGTAGAACAAGATAAAGTCACATATTATAAATTACACTAAAGTGTTTTAAGTAACTGAGAGCTGGAGTTTTTCGAAAAAAAAGCCATATTTTAAACACTTAAGCAAGTGGAGTATAATGGAGTGTATGGGAAATTTAAAATAATACAAAATGCTATTAAAGTAGAGGAATTAAAGACTCCTCAGATAAAAAGTGCATTTCAATGTTTTCGAATCGTGTCGAAAAAATAGGGGATCAATAGTGGAGTGAAATCGAAAAATTTTGAATACACGTTCTTCATAAAAACTTTTAAGCCAAGTATTATTTGATCAAGTTACCTTTCTAAATATTGTTGTTGTAATGATATAAAGATGTGAATCTGTTAAAAAGTTACATGAATCTGAAATTTGAATTTAAAAATTTACTTTTCGAGGATTCTCTTAGCAAAAAGCTGGCAATATTTATTTACTCGTAAAACCTCGTTTTTTGTTCAGAACAAATAAATTTTATTATTGTCTTAACAGTAGTTTAGGCCCAGTAAATCCGTGTGAGTTTGGGACAAAAACCTGCCCACAAGCCCTATCTAAATTTGGTCAATTAAAACCAACAATTTTAGATTTGTTTGTTAATCAAATAATCAAATAATGTAAAGCAAAGACAGCAAAGAATATATTCCGCCGTACGGCTTTTATAAATTCGGTGAAAACACTAAAATTTTGAAACGTGTCTTTGATTAGTCCGGTCCACCGTCAAGCTGTTTGCAATGTTTTTAAAAGTTACTGGGAGAATTTGTTTGTTGTTAAAAATAAGTCTGGTTCAGGTAGAAGGCAGGTTCACATGATGTTTCGTAAGCCAAAAAACAATAGCAAGAATTTAAAAAAAACTCCCAACACAACCGGTATAAAAGCAGCCCGGTTAGCTCAAAGCTCGGACTATTTGAAACGAAAAGTTAAAGCAAATGCAGGTTTAAAAACATAAAAGACTCAAAAAGTACCTGACAGGAACGCAGCTAAAATTTTAGATAAAAAACCGAGCATAATGGATGACGAAACGTATGTTCTGGCAGATTTTTCGCAAAAAATTTTATATCGCTGATGGCCGAGGAACTGTTGTAAAAAGTTTATTGCCAAAAATCAGTCAAAATTTTCCAAAAAATTATTTGTATTTCAAGCAATATACAGTGAAGTGCAAAAGAATCCAATTATTTGTTACAACGTTCTCTGTAAATAATGAAATTTACATCTAGAAATTTTTGCTTCCATTCTTAAGATGTCATAATGTGTCTACTTATTTTTTGCCTTGAATTGGCTTCCTCTCACAATGGTAAACAAGAATAATAATGTTATATTTGTAGCAATAGAGGCAAATTCTCTGAGAAATCTGATACGGTTAAGGTAGATCTGTTTGTTTTTGACACGCTCACATTAACAATAATTGACAGAGCAAATTTTGAAAATTGACAAAAAGGGTTCAGTTGAAAAAACGTTAAAGCCGATATCTGAGAAAATACAAAAATTGAAGAATTTTCACAACGATTATGATTAATGTAAAATCGTAACAGATTATGAAATTTTTGAATAGGGCATGGGTTAGTCGTACCCCCCTTTAGAAACGAAACATTTAATATGGCATATCGCTATAACTAATGCGAGAAGTATCACGAAATTTAAAATAAGAATTGATTTTATGCTCTACATTATTGCAGACTACAAAATTGCATATGAGACAGGGCAGCAATATCCTCATAATATACGAAATATTTATTATCGCGTATCGACGAAAAACGAAAGCTTTTTTCTTGAAGTTTGACAGGTAGAAAATGACACTAATTACAAAGTATTAAAGACAAACAATATTGTATATTAAGTGGTTCCCCCTTATAAATCAAAATTTCACTCTTCGATATCTCTGAAACTAAAACAAGAAATTTGATGGAATTCGTCGAAAGAATGATACAATAATTTTAATACTAAGATTATGTAATTTTGGGGTAGTTCGTGGAGGACTGATATCGTTCTTAAAAGAGAAATCTTTGATATGTCACTACAATAATTCTGATTCGATTTTATTGGATGAAAAACTAATTTTGTCAAATTCGGATTATTAAAGTGGTTGACAGACATACGAATTTAATAAATCCTTTAATAACATAATTTAACAAATATTTCACATCTCTTTTTTCTGTAATATGAAACCAATAACTACAAAATTAAATTTATTACATTTCCATAACAAATTCCAATAATTTCTTAAATAAATGCATTACTGGAGCAAAACACATATCTTTGAACCAAAAAAATAAAATCTAGAAAAAAAAAGAGAAATAAAAAAGCTCAAACAGTAAAAGAATTTATATCTCTAACCATTTTGAAATCCTTTTAACAATTCTTGACTTCATAAAATTGCATTTATATGTTTCCTTCCTTTATGCAGCCAAAAAGAAAAAAAAAGAAGAAGAAGAAAAAAGAGAAATATAGAACAAAAACTACAACAACAACAGCAGAATCACAAAATAAAAACCTCACAATATCTTACCAAATCTTCAACTCTAACATTTGAACAATGATGTTGTCTTCTAAAGAAATCTACACACACACATACACACTCACTCATACAAACAAATCTTCTCTAACCCTTTTAGTGAAAAAACAAAACGAACAAAAAAAATTATATAAAAAATGCTCTTCTTACAAATGAAAAAATACATAAAATATTTTTGTCATATGCATGAACACATACACGCATACACTTATATGAAAGAGAGTGTGTGTGTGTGTGTGTATGTGTAAAACGCGCTTCACTTTGCTAAATATTTGCAACTGGGTTAAATAAAATCATGAAGGAAGAAAATGGAAAAAAAAAAACAATAGAAATAAGAAAATTAAACTGAAAAATAATAAAAATGCTGGTTGCAGTATTCTACAATCATTCGCTAGTTCATATGCTCGCTCACTCTTTCTCTTTCCCCCTCTTCTCGTTTAGTTGTCCGCTCTTCATAGCAGAAATTTTATATCCTCAATTTAAAATAATGCCGGAAAATTTTCTAAACTCAGCATTTCCTACACAGACACAAAACTATAACAAAATGCAACGACGTCAAAGAGCCAAAATACAGCACACAAACACACATCAGTCATGTTAAATATACTTCTCACTCTTACAGTTAAAACTACACAGTTACAGTTAAAAGCCATGTTTAAAAGGTTTTGAGCAAATAGAGAGAGAGAGTGAGTGAGTGGGGGAGTGGTAGGAAAAACAAGAGTTAGAAGAAGGAAATGGTTTGATAAAATAAAATGAAACGAAATTTGTACATCAATCATATTTACATTAGAATAATTTAGAATTTATAATGAAATGAAAAAAGAGGAAAGAGAAATATTTTTTATGAGAAACCAAGAATAAATTATATAAATTCAAGGGGGGGGGGGTAGGTTGTGCTAAATAAAGTGTTGCTTGCAAATTTATTTGATTTAGAACAAGAAAATCAGAAATAGAACAATTGTCATATGGAAACAAACTTAAATGCCTAAATGTAGGCAACACAAAGTAGTACTAACTTGTTTTATAGAAAAATTTTTATATATTTTACTTCAATAGAAAAATTTCATTGATTAATTATTTAAGAGAAAATTTTCAATTTTTTTCAAGGAAAATTTTCGTTAAATTCTGTTTTTAAAGAAAATTGACATTAAATCGTCTTTATATTAAAATTTGGTTATGTTTTGTTTCATTTTATAGAATATTGCGTAAATTTTTTCTCCTATAGAAAACTTTCGTTTAGTTTCCTTTTATAAAAAGTTTGCGTTTAATTTTCTTTTAATAGAAAATGTTCTTAAATTTTTTATAGAAAATTTATCGAAAATTTTCCATTAAAAGAAAATTTATATCTTTTTTAGAAAAATTTCGTTTTATAGAAAATTTTCGCTTAATTTTTATTTTATAGAAAATTTTTGTTAAATTTTTATTTTATAGATAATTTTCGTTAAATTTTTATTTTATAGATAATTTTCGTTAAATTTTTATTTTATGGAAAATTTTCGTTAAATTTTTATTTTATGGAAAATTTTCGTTAAATTTTTATTTTATAGAATATTTTCTTTAAATTTTTATTTTATAGAAAATTTTCGTTAAATTTTTATTTTACAGAAATTTTTCGTTAAATTTTTATTTTATGGAAATTTATCGTTAGATTTTTATTTTATAGAAAATTTTCGTTAAATTTTTATTTTATAGAAATTTTTCGTTAAATTTTTATTTTATAGTAATTTTTCGTTAAATTTTTATTTTATAGATAATTTTCGTTAAATTTTTGTTTTATAGAAAATTTTCTTTAAAAATTCTTTGTAACATTTGTAAAAACTTCTTAAAAAAAATTAAAGATTAAAATTAGAAGAAAATTTATATCTTTTTTAAATTAAAAAAATAAAAGAAAATTTATATCTTTTTATAGAAAATTTTCATTGAATTTTCATTTTATAGAAAATTTTCGTTAAATTTTTATTTTGTAGTATTTTTTCGTTAAATTTTTATTTTATAGAAATTTTTCGTTAAATTTTTATTTTATAGTAATTTTTAGTTAAATTTTTATTTTACAGTAATTTTTCGTTAAATTTTTATTTTACAGTAATTTTTCGTTAAGTTTTAATTTTATAGAAATTTATCGTTAAATTTTTATTTTATAGAAAATTTTCGCTAAATTTTTACAGAAATTTTTTTGTTAAATTTTTAAAAAAATTTGTCGTTAAATTTTTATTTTATAGAAAATTTATCATTAAATTTTTATTTTATAGAAATTTTTCGTTAAAAATTCTTTTGATTGAAAACTTTCGTTAAAACTTCTTTTAAAAAATGTTCCTTAATTTTTTCTCATAGAAATTTTTGTTAAATTTTTTTCTTATAAAGAAATTTCGTTATATTTTTCATTTCTGTAAATAGAAAATTGTACATTTTTGTAAATAGAAAATGTTCCTTAAATCTTTCGGTAATAAAAAATTTCCGTTAAATTTTTTACTTAAACAAAGTTTTCATTAAATTTTCTATTAAGAGAAAATTATTGTTAAATTTTGTATTTATGGAAATTGTTCATTAAAAATTTCTTTCAGAAAAAAATTTTATAAAATTTTCTTTTAATAAAAATTTTCGTTAATTTTTTTTTTTTCATTAAAATTTTGGAAAATTTTTTGTTATAAAAGATTTCTGCCTAATTTTTTATTTATAGAAAATTTCATTAATTTTTTACTAAGAAAAATTAAAAAATTCAAATTTTGTATTTATAGAAATTCTTGGTTAAATTTCCATTTTATTAAAAATTAGTTGAAAATTCCTTTCACAGATAAATTTCGGTAAATTTTCACTTTATAATTTTTTTTATTTTATGTTCAGAGATTTTTTAATTTTCTTTCCAAAATAAAGTTTCGTTAAATTTTCTATTCCGAAAAAGAAAATTTGTTTTTTAATTTTCTTATCACAAAAAAATCATATAATTTTCTCTTTGTAGAAAATTTTTTTTAAGTTCTATTTGTATGGAAAATTTTCATATGGTTTCCTTTTAAAATTTTCTTTAATTTTTTATAAAATTAAATTTTTTATGGAAAATTTTTGTAAAATCTTCTTCATGTAGAAAATTTTCGTTTAATTTTATTTTGATATAAAATATTATCGTTTAATTTTTTCATAGAAAACATTCGTAGTCAAAAAGTCCGTTAATTGTTTCCTTCTTTTTGGGTTAAAATAATATTATTTCAAGCGAATTAAATTCGCTTTCATTTCAATTCCACATTCCGTGTTTTAAATTTGTCATTTAAAAAACTTCATTCAATTCGAAAAGAACTTTTGACTTTTCAATTCAATTTCTATATATTTTTGTCATATTTTTAATCACAATTTTATCAATCAATCGAAAATCAAAATAACAAAAATAATAATAAAACAAGCTCTACTGATCGAGTTGAGAAACATTTTCCAAAAACTTTTAATTTATCCAAACATTATTTTCGTCTCGTAATTATGACGGATGTGAATAATTCTGCCGATAGATGTGTTTTATGTTTGGATCAAAAACGTTCCCCAGTTCGTATACAATGTGGTCACTCATTTTGTTATGGTTGCTTAGATGTTTACAAGTCCTATCGTAAATATCCCTGGGCCAATAAATGTCCCATATGCCGTGATGTTTTAAAGGAAAAGAAAACAACGGTGAGTCATTTGTTTGTGAAAGTTAAACCTTTTTTTGGAATGATATTAAGCCCAGTAGGAATAAAGTTAAGATTAAGTTATGCTCTGTTATTTCGTTGGATCACTGCAATAACAGTAAATACTATTTTGGCGAAAATAGAGTTCTTTTTAGGACAAATAATAACTGACATGAGTTATATTTTTATAAAAATTATATATTTTCGTTAGGACCATACTTGGTCATAATTTATAAAAGTGTATAATCTTGTGCTATAAAATAAACAAATTTTTAATTTTCAAATCCATCTGCCCATCTTTCAATCGATTAATACAGAATCGTTAGCTCCTCCTTTGGTGATATTTTAACTCAAAGTTAGAAACCGTAAATTATAACAAAATTTATAGATGTGAAAAAATCCTGCCAATTTCTATTTCTTACGTCCATACATCGATCTCTGTGAAATTTACTGTTTCGATTTAAAAGGTTTTAAATGAAATATATTTCTTTCTTTTATGAGATTATAATTCAAATTAAATATGCCAATTTAAAGCCTTAAAAGCCGCTATTCTCATTTAACAGAAAATTTTCGTTAAAGTTTCATTTTTTAGAAAATTTTTATTAAATTTTCATTTTATAGAAAATTTTAGTTAAATTTTCTTTTATAGAAAATTTTGTTGAATTTCCTTTTATAGAAAATTTTGTTGAATTTCCTTTTATAGAAAATTTTCGTTAAATTTTCTATTTATAGAAAATTTTCGTTAAATTTTCTATTTATAGAAAATTTTCGTTAAATTTTCTATTTATAGAAAATTTTCGTTAAATTTTCTATTTATAGAAAATTTTCGTTAAATTTTCTATTTATAGAAAATTTTCGTTAAATTTTCATTTTATAGAAAATTTTCGTTAAATTTTCTTTTATAGACAATTTTCTTTAAATTTTCTTTTATAGAAAATTTTCGTTAAATTTTCTATTTATAGAAAATTTTCGTTAAATTTTCTATTTATAGAAAATTTTCGTTAAATTTTCTATTTATAGAAAATTTTCGTTAAATTTTCTATTTATAGAAAATTTTCGTTAAATTTTCTATTTATAGAAAATTTTCGTTAAATTTTCTATTTATAGAAAATTTTCGTTAAATTTTCTATTTATAGAAAATTTTCGTTAAATTTTCTTTTATAGAAAATTTTCGTTAAATTTTCATTTTATAGAAAATTTTCGTTAAATTTTCTTTTATAGACAATTTTCTTTAAATTTTCTTTTATAGACAATTTTCTTTAAATTTTCTTTTATAGAAAATTTTCGTTAAATTTTCATTTTATAGAAAATTTTCGTTAAATTTTCTTTTATAGAAAATTTTTGTTAAATTTTCTTTTATAGAAAATTTTAATTAAATTTTCCTTTTATAGAAAATTTTCATTAAATTTTCCTTTTATAGAAAATTTTCGTTAAATTTTCTTTTATAGAAAATTTTCGTGAAATTTTCTGTGTCTAGAAAATTTTCGTCAAATTTTCTTTGTCTAAAAAATTTTCGTAAAATTTTCTTTGTCTAGAAAATTTTCGTTAAATTTTCTTTGTCTAGAAAATTTTCGTTAAATTTTCTTTGTCTAGAAAATTTTCGTTAAATTTTCTTTGTTTAGAAAATTTTCTTAAAATTTTCTTTGTTTAGAAAATTTTTGTTAACTTTTCTTTGTTTAGAAAATTTTTGTTAACTTTTCTTTGTTTAGAAAATTTTCGTTAAATTTTCATTTTATAAAAAATTTTCGTTAAACTTTTTTTGTTTAGAAAATTTTCGATAAATTTTATTTGTTTAGAAAATTTTCGATAAATTTTCATTTTATAAAAAAATTTATAGAAAATTTTCGTTAAATTTTCATATTATAGAACATTTTCGTTAAATTTTCATATTATGGAAAATTTTCGTTAAATTTTCATATTATAGAACTTTTTCGTTTAATTTTCATATTATAGAAAATTTTCGTTAAATTTTCATATTATAGAAAATTTTCGTTAAATTTTTTTCTAAAAAATTTTCGTTAAATTTTCTTTTTCTTAAAAATTTTCTTTAATATCTCTTTTTATAGAAAAATTTTTTATAGAAAATTTATTAATAGTTTCGTGAAAATTCGAGAAATCTCGTTTATCGTTTCAAAAAAGCTTTGAAATGACTATCGCATTTTCCTCAAAGCTGTCTGGTTATGAAAAATCTTGTGATTGTGATTAATTGTCTTCCTACTGGGTGAAAATGTCAAAAGTTTTAATTTTGAGAAATATCAAAAAATTGTCCCGAAATATATTCCTTTTCTCTTATCTTTAAGAAAAAACGTAAATATTCTGAAATAACAGCAGAGACTCCAAATCATTCAAATTCCTCCCTAACAAGAGAAAATTCCTATAATTCTAATTTATCTCCGTCCGATTCAATACTTATTCTGGAAGAATTTATGGCTTTAGCTACCGATTATGATTATAATAATGAAGATCAACGTAATTTAGAATATCATAATGACATAAATAATTATGAAGATTTAACAAATTCAATACAAGATTTAGCACAAGATGATAATAACGGTATTAGTTTTTATGAAGCAGATCTCTTAGAAGATCAGCAAACAAATGAGAACAATAGTTATGAAGATTCTGAATATTCAGAATATGATATAACAGATAATATTTATGATGTAGATGATAACGATTATGATGATAATTATGATACTGTAGATGATGTGGAAATCAACTATGGATCACCAGTCCATTCTTATAGTAATCTGAGAAGTTTTTATCAAAATAATTATAGTGAAGCAGATTACAATGATGATGTGGTGGAAGTTATTGATCTTGATATGGATCCATATGAAGCTAACAGAAATTGGAATTATGAAATCGATTGGGATTTGGAAATACCTTCGGATGTGATCATAATTGATTAACTTGATGATGATGTTTTTTGTTTAATTAATTAAAATTATTTTGTTTTAAGTTGATTTTTTGGACATATTTTTTTGATATATTTTGGGTTGAATAAATTTTGTAATTATTTTCTTTGTTTTTTATGGAAAAAAAATCGAATTGAAATATTTAGGGGTACAATCCATTATTTCAACTAAAATTTTCGGGGATTTCGAGAACTTAAATGAGTTTTTAAGCAAAAACTAAAAAATTTTACTCGCAAGCGGACGGAAGGACAGACATAATTACTTCAACTAGACTTATTATATTATAATGAAATTAAAAGTATTGAAAGCTATATGGTCTGAGGTTTACAACGATGTATAGAAATTTTATACAAGATCACTAGTAAAAATTTATAAAACATTTGAATTAATTCCGATTATAATTAAAAAATAAATAAACATTCCACCCAGTGAACGGAGAGATAAATATATCTTATAAAATTTGGATTATTATATGGCCAAGACATATATCCTATAATTTTTTACATTGAATAGAATAGTTTTTAAATTATTGTCAATATTTCTGGACCCCGAAATTGTCGAGAATAAATTAAATAATAATAAATGAGTTTTAATAAAATCTTTTAAAAATCAAAAGAATAAACATTTTACTTGCAAGCAGATGGAAAGACGGACATTAGTATTACTGCTAAGCAAGTTTTATTATAAAGAAACCAATTCTATTAAAAACTGCATTCTCTTAGCTTTCACCTGATGTATATTTAAGATTTCTAATTT
The DNA here is from genome assembly GCA_004302925.2 of Cochliomyia hominivorax. NCBI lineage: Eukaryota > Metazoa > Arthropoda > Insecta > Diptera > Calliphoridae > Cochliomyia > Cochliomyia hominivorax. Next base: position 68,786,810 of record PYHX02000494.1, read on the forward strand.
ACTGATCAAAGCAAAAAACGAATTTCAATTAAGTGCGTTTTTGCTTTAAAAGAGGAAAACATTACTGCCGGGGGACAGAAAGAAGGGCTTATAAAATCAAACCCGGATTTTTATAAGAATGATACTATAACAACAAACAGTATCGAAGCTTTAAATTAGTGTATTTCATTTGTCATTAAAAGACACTTAGAGAAAAAACAGTGACTTTCAATTGAAGTCGTAAAGAGCAAAAATTTTTTTAAGTGGACAGAAGGAAGGACGAAACTATTGGAATGGGAATTACTTTATGACAAAATTGTATACTGATATTAAAAACAGTTTCTAAGATTTTTATCGATATATTTATTAGAATACAGTGGGGAAAAATGGTGATTTTTATTACATTCCAATTGAGTCTTTAAGAATAAAAATTTTTGAAATGTTAAACAATTTTCGGCAGATGGACGGAAGGATGATACTTATAAAACTAAAATTGATTTAAAACTAAAAATAATAGATTTTTAGTTTTAAATATATCATTTCATTTGAATAAAAAAAAAAACACTGAAAAAAAATATGTGTGAGTTTACATTCTTCAAGCAGACAGAAGGACGGACACAATCACCTGAATGTAGTGGGTTATCTTACACTAAGATAAACAGCATCATCAATTCCATGTTTTGACTTTAAATCTGTGTATTTAATTTTAGATAAAATATTTACAAAGAGAGAAAATATAATGAATTTTAGTAAGTTTATTTTAAAACCTCAAATAATTTCCCAAAGAAGGACGGAGGAAAGACACACGTTAAAAGAGTGTGCCAAGTTTTATTTACTCTTCCTTTTATGTCTTAAAACGATATATCAGACTTATAAAATAAAAACGCACAAAAGAAAATTTGGCAAATTCTAATAGATTTAATGAAATTTCAAAGTTTTAAAAATTTCACAAAGACAGACAGAAGGTCGGACGTAATTACTAGAACTAAGCATTATATATTAAGAAATAGTAACAAAAAGTACTAAGTCCTAAAACAATTAATGATATTTTGAATATAAAACCTCGAGCACAGAAAGTTGAGAAGATTACAAAGTACAAAATATTAAAATTTCCAAAGACAGACGGCAGGACGGACGTAATTAATGGGACTAAATATCATATCATAAAAAGATGTAGACAAAATCTAAAATATCTTTTTCTAAGTTTTCAAATGGTATAACAAATTTGGTTATAGACTTTTCAAATAAGTTTTTTTTTTAATTTTCAATAAAGTTCACTTCTTTATAATAATTTCAAATTAATTTCAAATTCAAGCCTTAAAATATGCTACAATTTTAAATTTCCTTTCTCTTTTCTCATTTCAGCATTGGTGTGTATATTTATTAATCATACTTGTCATCATTACATTATGCATTAGTTCCACTGTAACTGTTATAGCTTTAATAAAATCAACTGAACATATTTATCATTACTAAGCAAATCATGTGTATCATGTTTTTCCAGCTGGTAAAATATTGACAATAATTGTAAATTAAATTTTAATAATTTACATAAATATATTAGTATTATTAATATTTAATGGAATTTAAATTAAATATAATGAAATAAAACAAAAGAAATATTAATAATAAAATCCTAAAACTATGCTATACTTTTCACAAATCATATATGCCTGAAACTATGCAATAACTATTGAAGTGTAAAAACGAACATTTTTATATTTATATATTAAAGTTTACTTATCTAAAACCTAGAAAAATAAAAACAACAACAACTATAATTCCTCAGATAAGACTTTTCTAAATAAATAAATATTCAAATGAACAAAAAGTTACAAAAAAATTGATATTGATTGATTTAACAAGTTAAACACAATTATTGATTCACTGAAGCTTAAAAACTAACAATTTTGTTTAGAGATATTTTTCCTCTCACAAAATGTATCCCTTTTTTCTTTAGAAATCAGACAAAAAAAATGTTTTAAGTTAAAGAAATTCTATTATTTGTAAGATAATATTTTCAAAATGAGCATTTTATTAGGAAATTTGATAAAAAACTTATCAATTTCTTAAAAAAAATACATTTTAAAATTCATTCATGCTTGAATTATTGGCTAAAACAAAATTCTACAAAGTTTAAAATGAGCTAAATGAAAAGAAGAATTTCTCTTACAAAAAAATTCTTGGCAAAATTTAAATGCAATCAAATTTTTGTTCTTGAGAACATTTTTCGTTATGCAACAAGGCTTTTCTGTTGCTGCTTTCAATGTGAATTTGTAGTATTTGATAAGGCAAATTTGTGTAGCCTACTTCAAGGGGCTGGTATAAGTTAAATAGAAAGGCCTACCTAAGGGGGTTGATATGTGGCTTTTCTTTAAGGACATAAAAGCTTAAGGAAGGTATAACAAATGATGAAAAGAATTTTGTTAAGTAATTTTAAAAATAGTTTTTCTTATACAAATATATTGGAATTTTTCCGAAGTAATAGAAATTTATATTTAAAAAGGAATTATCTCATAAAATTTGTTTAATGAAAGAAAAATGACAAAAAAGTTATTTTTTTAATTTTCCCACAGACGGACGGAAGGACGGACACATTTAACGGAATTTGATTTGCAGCATTTTTTAAAAATAAATCTTATTATTAATTCCAAAGTTTCAGCTTTCAAGCGATGTATTATATTTTGGATAAAACGTCTTAACAAAAGAGTATTAAGTGATGTTATTTTGACTCAGTTTAAAACGCAAAAGTGAAAAATTTGTCTCAGGCAGACGGAAGGACGGACATACTTAATAAACATTGTGACATCAAATTCAGCAAAGTTTAAAATGCAGTTCAAAGCTTCTAGGAAAAGCTTAATATCGGTAGTTATATGTTATTATTTTAAACAAGCTTTAGGGAAAATTTATGGGGATTTAAATACTTAATTACTTCAATTTGAAGTTAAAAGAGGAAAATGTAAACTAATAGGCGGAAAGTCAGAAGGACGGACAAAACTATAAGAAATTCACTTTCTTATTTGCACAAAGATATAATTTTTTAATAAGATCAACCCTTTTGCTTTAGAATGGTGTATTTTGATAAAAAAAATCACAGAAAATTCGAGTATATTTAAATTCATTCGATTTAAAGTATTAAGTTTGAAAGTCTTAAAAAGGAACTACAGACAAAAGAATGGACGTAACTATTAGAACTGAAATATTCTTGGAAAAGTGATATATTATTATAAATTATGATTTCTTAGCTTTCAAATGTATATAGTTTGAAATTGCACGCTTTAAGCTTCAAATTGGTGTATAATCAAAAAGTAACAAAATTTAAAGAATTTTAATTTATTCCAATTAAAGTTTTCAAGGTGAAGGTATTTTTCAAAAACGGACTTTTATCATATATATATTTATAAATCTAAATCTGTTAGCTATTAACTAGTATATAATACGAATTATAAAAAAGTCCAGAAGATACATTCTTTTAGACTTAAATTAAGTTCGTGATTTTTTATATTCCAAAAAAAGCACATTAGTCAAGATCAAATTAAATTCTGAGATTATGTGCTTGGCACTTTACAACTTAGAAACTTCAATGTCAGTTTTCGTAGGATATAAGTTATAGACCGACATCTTATATAACATCTAACATCAAGAAAATCGTTTAACATTAAAGTCTTGAATAAAATTTTTAAAGAAGGGAATATTTTTTAATAACAGACGGAAAGATGGACGAAACTGATAGAATATATTTTATTTGTTTTACACTAAATTATATATTTCAATAAATTACAGTTCCTCGGCTTTCAATCGATATATAACTTGGGTATGAAATAATTTCGAAAATACTTTTTTTAGTCTTTAAATAAGTTTATCATTTTGCATGCTTCAAGAAAAGATACTCTAATTAAGGCCTTAATTTTAATTTCAATGGCGGACGAAAAGGCGCTTTTTTTTTTGCTCAAAATTTTACATTTCTAAAAATTACAGTCCATTGCCTTTCCGCTGATATATAAGTTAGAGTACAAAGTAGTTAAAAAAACACCTTTTTCAGTCATTTTGTCGTTTATTATGTCACTTAAAAAGGCGCATTAATTAAGACCAAATTAAATTCTGAGATAATTTGATTGGTATTTTGTCATTTAGAATCTTCGATATCAGCAAATTTGTTATAGATCGATATCTGTGATAACTCTTAATATAAAAATATTTTGTTAGTTTTTTAATGGAAAATTAAATGTCTGGAATAAAAATCAGAAAGAAAAAAATTATTTTAAACCCATTTACGATATCATGTAAGATGTCTAGATTAAGGACTTTTTTCCTTCATCTTAATAGCTTTTTTACCCGTCATTCATAGCTTTCAATACCCTCTATCACAAATGTGTAAAGTAAATACCATATGATTCGTACCTACATTAACACTCACATATACACTAACGAACTTATGTACTATATTAAACTTATTCTTATAAAACGCATAAAAAATTTAGTGAGTCATAAAATAAATTGTATTTTTGGCTATAAGATTTTGAAACTGAACCGATATTGATAATTTGAATGGTAATGAGTTAAATATAACGTAATATTGCGACATGAATCTTATTCTAATCTATCGATTTATAATCAATTTATAATCCATTTATTATCAGAAGTTGTCTCAGATATCGGTCTATAGCTTTTTATATACTTAACCGATTTTATTGGTTTAAAACAGAACATTTCACAGGATTAAAACAAATACTCAGGACAAATTTCATTGAGCTACAACAATAATTATGAATGTAAGCGTGTCAAAAACAGACAGATGGACAAACTAACGGATGCACAAATCGACTCAGATTTTGAATTAGTGCAAGATTGTATATATTCATTATATGGTCCCAGATGATTCCTTCTTAGAGTAGTGTGGAGGTGGTGGAGGGTAACTTTTTATAAATATGTGAATTATTTTCATTTCTCTCCAGAGCTCTGTTGAATTGACAAAAATATATAAACTAAAAATTGTATCACCTTCCTGTCTTAATGATCTCTCACATACAAAACAATGTTTTATTCATACAAAATGACAAAAATACTTAAAAAAATTGTTACCTTGAATAAAAATGTTACAAATTCTTATTTCACTTTTTTATCTCTTTTTAAGAAAACAACAAAAAAAAGATCTGTGTCAATATGTTATTCTTTTGTCAATATACATGTATAAGTAGAAAACTATACACACTCAAAAGTAATAAACTAAAAATGTTAAATATTTTATTTTCATTCAAAAAAAAATTCATAAATAAAATTTGTATGCAAAATAAAAATTTAATTCGAAAAATTTTATAGATTCTTTTTTATATACACAATACATATGTAATTCATATATTTGAAATTGACAATAAAAGTATTGAAGGTTTCATAATGTTAATTAATGTATAAGAGTTTATTTTATATTTTTGGGTATAATTTTGAGAAAATATTTTGCACAATTTATTTAAAGCTGTCCGTCCTTCTGTCCATCCATAACAATTATGAAAGAAATGCTACTGAATTGCAGGATTTTACGTTTGAAGGAGCCTAATTTAGGATGGATTTTAAGCAAATTAATAAACTTTTTAAACAAATATTTAAGGAAACCTAATATACGAAGTTTAACAATTTTTATGGAAAAATTTAATGGAATTTTATGAGAGACTGAATTCCATGAGAGACCTAAAATTTCGCATTTTGCTGCTTTTTTAGAAAAATTAACTTAAAGTTTTAGTATTAAAAAATTTAAACGAACCACGATATTTATTTAAAATTCCAATATGATCGATATAAACTTGTGCATGAATCAAAGAATTAAAAGAACTCCCACATTTCCTTAAGGAAATACCCAAAATCCCAATCTGCATAAAACGTGTTAAAAATTTGTATATGTTCATTAAAATTGTTACCCTGTTGTAACGAGGGTAGTTAAGCAGAAAAGAATTTATGAATATTTAGCCCACATACAAAGCTTTATATTACAGTCTGTAGAAAGATTAATCCTGCTTTGCGATTTGAGATTTGAATAAACAAATTTTTTTATTATATTTTTATGTTTTTTTTTTAAGTACAAAATTAACCAAATTTGGACAGGGCTTAAGGATCGACCTTTAACCCAAGCTTATACTCAATCTATCTCAAAACTCTTAGAGATTAATTTAATGGCGGAGGTACCCCAATTTTTACCTCTATAACTTCGACTTTGGAGCCCCCATAATAACCAAACTCTCACAGTTATAAGCCAAATTCATCCAGCCAAGTAAAAGTTACATATTTATATCCGAAATATAATAATAATTTTGTCTTACTGTACACTCAATATTAAGTAAAGAGTGAAATCGAAAAATTCTTAACACACGTTTTTTATTAAAGTTTTAACTCAAATATTCTTTGATATTTTTTGATCAAATAAACTTTGTAAAATATGTCTGTTATTATGTTTAACTAGCTAAGACCCGATGCGCTTTGCGGCCCTTATAAAGTGCGTGGTACAGCTGCCATGGTCTTTTCCGTCCAATATTTTTGCCAATAAAAATGATCCTCGGGAAAGTAATTGGAACCAGTTTGAATACTTCCGTTTTTACAGTTCATTAGATATTCGATAATTAATATTTTCCCTTTAATGAAAAGTTAAAGGTAACGCAGGCTCAAAAAAGTTCCCGACAATAATGCAGCTAAAATTTTAAATACAAGAACTGAGCACGGAGATTGAAGTCAAGTTTAGTTGTTTCATTTTTATTAACATACATGTATGTTAAGAATTTTTCGGTCTCACTCCTTATTTGTGTTAAAAACAACCCAATTTTATTTAATCATTTCAAAACAACTTTAATTAACTTCTTCCAAAATATCTTTTTTTTTATTTTGATTTGACCTTAATTCAAAATTAAATATATAAATCATATTTTCCTTTTCCTAACGATTAATTTCATTTCCGTTTAAACACCTACACCCGCCTGCTCGCACACTTACACACACCTTAACAGTTCACAACTTTAATTTTATTTCTCTTTAAAAACAGAGGAAAAAAATTACATCATTTTTTTATTGTTTTTGTTTTTTTAATTTTCATTTTCAATTACAACTTCTCGCATTTGTAATGTTTTCTTAAGCTTTTAACTTTCATCTAATTTATTTACGTTTTTTTTTCTCCTTCTTTTTTTTCGTTCATATATTTTTTCTACTTCACTTTTCATAATACTTTTCCATGACTTGTTTAGTTTAGGAGAAGCAGAAGGAAATAATGTTAAATAAGGAAAAAATAAAATCTCTCAAACTTTTCTCATACACAAAAATAATTTAATAAAATTATCATTTTTCTCCTTTTTACAGGACTTTATGTTTTATAGTTGTTTTATTATACTTCACCACCACAAGCGGTAGCGAGAGAGTATATTAACATGGTCATTCCGTGTGTATAAATGTTCATGCATTAAATCAAAATCTGAATCGATTTAGCTGTGTCGTCTGTCTGTCCGTCTGTCTATCTATCCGTGTGTGCGTGGATGTCTGTTGTTGGACCGCTCACATTCACAATAATTGACAGAGCTTGATGAAATTTTACCTGAATAGTTGTTATAGTCCTGAGAAGTTTCCTATATAAAACCATCTGAATAAGTAAACTACTTTAAAAGATATGGACCGAAGATCAAGTGAAGATATTTCTCCCAGTTACCAAATATATCTAGCGATGTTATTCTCTCTGTCCATCTGCCCGTTGCTGGCACGCTCACATCTACAATAATTAACAGAACTTAATGAATTTTGACCTGAGTATTTGCTACTGTCCTGAGAATTTTTCCATTTAAAACCAGCAAAATCGGTTCATTATATTAAAAGATATAAACCGATATCTGGGGCAACCTCTTAGTTCAAGCAAAAAACTTTCATAATAATTGTCAGTTAAAAATGTTCAAATTAAAATGAAATTTCACCATAATATTATAGTTATATGTACATCATTATCATTCCATCAAATTATCAAAATCGGTTCAGTAAACAAAAATTTATAGTCAAACGTAAAACTAATTTTATGACTCATTTTGTGTTCCAGAGTTATATTTAAGAAAAACGTTTATAAATTGTACACATCTATCAGTGTATGTGTGACTTTGTATGTACAAAACATAATGTATTTACTTCACACGCATTTGTGGTGGAGGGTATTGTAGATGCGGTTTGGCTTGTTACTTGTTTTTTTAATTTTTTACATTTTCTTCTTGTTACGTTTAAAGTGTTTTATTTATTTTGAAACTGTGTTTTGTTTCATTTTTCATTTTTTGTCTCTCTCTCTTTCTCTTTTATTTCATTCACAAACAATTTGTATCATTTTAATCATTATGTTTTTCAATTATCATTAATTTAGTTTTTATATTGTTGGCTTTTATACAAAAATCTTTGAAAGCACCTGCTCATTATAATTAAACACTTCGGACTAATTTAACGCCTTTTCATAGTAATTATGCTAAAACTTTTGAACGATTAGGGAGATTTTAATAAAATTTGACATAGTTAGAGCAGAGGTATTTTTGACTTGATTTGTAAATGTGCAAAGGCTTTATGTGGCCGCGGGAGTAGTGGGTGGCCTTCCAAATTTGATCATCAATTCACCAAAAATTCATTTGTGTGTTCTTATAAATCTCTATAAAATTTGGGTTTTTCCCGAAGATTCGGAGATAATAGTAACTGTGTTAAGAATTTATATTGTTGCCTCAAATCAAATCCGAATTAGGTAACGTTCAGCCAAATTCAGAAAATTCCAATTTTGATTAAATCTCTCGGTTTAGTAAAAAAAATTTAAAAGACCGAAGTCACAAATACCACCATAAACTCTATAAGAGATAAAAAATCTGTTTCCTTAAAGAACTTGAATAAATTAATGTTCTTCTAATTTGATTTTATATGTTTAAAGCTACAAAATATGACATTGAATTAATGTCAACTCTGCTCAAATTGAAGAGATTACAGAATCGTTTACAGTGTTCGTGTGAAGTAAGCGGAAAATTGTGCAATTTATTCATCACTGGTTTATAGAGTCTTCAGTGTATTTAGTAATTTATTGTATAAGTTTTAATTGCATAACGTTTTATACAAATAATAATTATGTAATCAGCAAAAAATATACATGAAAATATATGAATCTCATTTAAGAGCAGTTAAAAAGATAATATTTCCCTTTAAAGCAAAATTTATGATTTAAAATGAATGAAAAGAAAAGATTCCTTGATGAAGAACCATGAATAAATTTCCAATTTTTTATCAAAAATATCAAAAATCCTAACTCAGGGAAAACATATTTTAAAAATGTACGTTTTTACCAAAAAATATAATCTCTCTAACGTTAAATCGTTGTATTACAAATTCCTTCAGAATTGTGAAATAAAATTTATAGTCCAGCGGAAAATATGAAATTTTCAAGAAAAAAAAAATGTACCAACTTTTTAGAAAAAAAACTTCCAATTTTCTATATGAAAATCATTTAAATTTTTATTAGAATCCACAGAGGTCTACATGATCGTAAACTATAGATTCTAATTATATATATTAAAAATACTGACTCAAGCATGTTTTTTATGATCTCTTAAGGCGCTAAAAGATGGATGAATAAGAAAAAACGCGGTTAAAAAAAAATAATGTTCGAGGTACCTCAATTTGTATCCTTATAACTTTGCTTAAATCCGTTTGCTTTTAATTGAATAAAAAGTAATAAAAATATTTGTTGAAATTTTGATGTTACCTCAGATATCGGTGTAAAATATTTTTTGCTCTAAACCGATTTTTATAGTTCTTACTTTTTGTCTGTGTAGAAAAATATCAAACATTTGTGCGAAATTTCATTGAATTAGAACCATTGATTGAAAAGTGGACGTGTCAAAAATCAGATCAACTTAGATTTTGTTATGATCGAGACTGTAAAAAACAATATTTGGAAAAATTGCTGACAATTTTACTTCGTTTTACTCCCCGTTTACAGGCCTCCGAACGTGTAATGTTTCAAATGAATTGAAAAAGAGCTACAGAAATATATCAGAAAATTATTTTGGAACTACTGAGTCTAAATGTCAGATTTAGCTAAGACCCGCTGCAATTTGTGTTCTTAAAAAGCGAAATAAAAAATGTTTATTGACATGAAAAAGAGTAAAAAATTACTTTGTATGAGGGCACTTTCCCTCTGATCCAATCCGGTCTAGATTTTGCAGAGAAAATCTGTTCCATAAGAATTCAATAGATCTTTGTATACTGGATAATTAATATCCCATCTAACATTTTGTCCTGTTAAACAGTTCCTGGAGAAAGTGATTGGAACCAAAACTGCAGAACTTTTGCTGTAATCGTCCTTTAAATGTTTGACAATTAATATTTTCTTTATACGTAGAGTATCTTTCCCCCTGATCCGATCTAAAATTTTTATATCAAATGTTACACTCGAACATGCGTATGTGTATTTTAGTTTAGCCATCCTTACGTCATAAACCAACACAGATCCATTTTTACATATATATAGAATATAGATAGAGATAAACAGTTAATAACTTTAAACATTTCAACCTTTTTTTATAATGAAATCTAATATTATTTTTAAATGCTCTCAAATTAAACTTTTAATTTTTCACCACTTAACTTAAAGCTCTCTGGTATCTAATGTTATATACTCTGGTAATTGTTCTTCTAATTATTATTAATTAAAGTCTTCTATTACAAAATATTTAAACACAAATAAAATACTCACAATTACATTTTCATCACAGCAACACCACCCATCACAGGATCACGTAACGAGAGTATAAAATCCTAGAAAATATATAGAGAAAATATGAAAATTTAAGTTAAATATTAAATTTGTATGCAATGAATTTCAAACAAGTGAGGATGTTATTTTCGGCAATGCCGAATCTGCAATACCCTCCATCCGAAAGTAAATGCATTATGTTACGTAATTACAAACTCACACATACATTTGAAGGCGTGTAAAATATATAAAAGTTTTTCGAAAAATATAACTCTGGAACACTTAAGGAGTTATTAAATTAGTTGTTATTTTGGCTATAACTTTTTTGTCCACTGAACCGATTTTGATATATGATATTTTTGGAATGATAATGAAGTACATATGCCTTAATATTATGGCAAAATAACATTCTAAATTGTCGATCAAAAGATCTTCGCTTGAATTTAGAGTTGGTCTCAGTTATCGGTTTATATGATTTGGAATATTGCACTGATCTTGCTGGTTTTAAATAGGAAACTTCTCAGAAGCATAACAAGTACTCAGACCAAATTTCATTGAGCTCTGTAAATAATTATGGACGTGAGCTTGATAACAACAGACAGGCAGACAGATATTGCTAACAGTGTATTCAAAAAAACCGGCATTTTTAGAAAACCGGTTATCGAGTTATACGAAAAATGTCAAAAAAACGTTTTCTTGTTGATCATTTTAAAATTTATTATTTAGTAAAAATTTAGAGTTTAACCAATAAAGAACATATACCGTATAACGGCCTTTATATGGAATGACGTTGAAATAATGGTTATCTAGGATAATTCCTTCCGAGCATTACATAGGGAATGACAGGGTTAATATATCCTCTTCCCCTTCTTTTCTATAATGCTAAGAAGCGGTTAACCGGTTTCAGTTTTTGAATACATTAATAGCTAAATCGACTCAGATTTTAATTTTAGGCAAGAACATATACATTATGGGATCTGAGATGATTCCTTCTTAGCATTACATAGGGAATGACAGAGTTAATATATCCTCTTTAACACTTGTGGTGATGTAGGGTATAATAAAAACTAAAGACTCCTAAAACTATGCAACAATAAACAATAGCAAAAGTATTGAAATAAAAAAATGTGAGTACTCATATACATATAAATAGCTATTGTTTGTGTTAGTGTTTATAACTTATAAAATATATAAAATTTTGAGGTTTAAAATAAAAACAAAAGAGCAAAAAATATTTATTTTTGTTTTAATTTTTTTATTTTTCATATTTTTTGAAAAACCAACAACTTTATACTGGAAACTAACGAAAAAATAAAGATATTTTTTTTCTCTTTCTAACAATAAAACAAAAGGAATTGTTTTATGTGGCATAAATATAAAAATATATATATAAAAATAATAAAAATAGAAAAAAATATATATAGAAAAAAAGGAAGAATATAATAACTAATGGAAATATATAACAATAGACACATAAAATTAAAATAAAAAAATATATAAAAAAGAAAAATATACATTTTATATATATAAAAAAAATGTTTTATTTATGGTTAAATAAAACTATAGTAAATATTAATAATAGAAAATGAAGAAAAAAAATGTAATACTTTTGCCTAAGTGGGGCCCTTTTAGTAGTCCTAATAGTTAACCACTATATTTAGAGAGATAGAAATAATAATTAATTAAAAATATTTATATTTAGATAGAAATATAAAATAAATATTTATTTTGTAATTGATATACAAGTTAAAGTATAATTAAATGGTTTTACATTAACAGAAATTTAAAGCATACTTTTAGGTGAAATTAAGAAAAGGTTTTTACAAAAAAATCATAAAATCTGATTCGTCTTTACTGAATCAGAAATACCCTCCACCATTTACATTTTACTCATCTAGATCAGGGGGAATGATACCCCATATAAATAGTATTTGGTTAATATAAAAAAAATCACATAAATCATAATTTTATCCCACTTATTTTCTCAAGGAATAATTTAACTGCACTTGTCTGTATGCAAGGACATAAGACACTGATCATCTGTGCGATATACCACCCTTCGGTTGTAAAAGACGCGTGGAGGAAGAGCTCTATGCTGAGGCGCAACATCGATGGAAAACGAACTATCATATTTAAAAACCAGGATGACTAGATGATGAGGATAAGGACCACATTCTCACTCAATATATAGAGAACTGTCTGGAGGAACACAATTGCTGCAGTATCTGCACCTTGGAGCTTACTTTGGATGACTTTTGCAGAAGCTGCATTAATTAAGAGGAAGAGGAAACTTCTCTTGCCACTGCCTTGTGCTCAGTGCGTTGCGAATAGGCTTCTTTGGAAGTGGCTCGTTACAAACTCTGACGGAATTGGTGACTGCTGATGTCGGAGATAATTGAAGCTTTATCCAAAATTGCGGCGAATATTCATTCAACTTTTTCAAAGTTAATTTGATTGGGAAAACCGTTGGAGTAGCACAAAGCTTCACTCTTTATTTCGATCGATGCAGAATGATCTTACTGGAATATGCTTCACTTCAGATTTTTCTCCATTACGCTTCGTGCGAGCATATGGCTTCCACAAAGCATTTTTATCTTTTAAGATGTGCTAAGTTGATTTTGGGTTTTTTGTTTGGTTTGTGCAGCTACTTAGCAGCATTGGTCTGCTTTAGCAGGTTCTAGGATGATGGGGCTATCATCTGTCAATGCCTAAAATAAACGTCCTCCGGATTTATGATGTAGTGGTAGTGAACCCTGCTTATCGTTGAGATTCCTCTAACTTATTTCCCAGCTTGTGGAATGTGGAATAAGCTTTACTTCCAAAGAGAATATCAGAAACTGGTCAAACTCATTCTGTACCTGTGAATCAGAGCAGTTCTTTACGCGCGAAATCGAAATGCTACCAAGAAGCTGGATCGATAAAGATGTTTAGTTCAAAACAGGATAGCAAAAATTTGCTTGTCATCTTACTGGTGGCATAAATGCCACCAGTAAGATGGATATGGAATCCACAAGACGATGCATGATGATTTTATTTAACTAAAAATCACTTTAGATCAGAGTAACAGAAGTGGACTTGACTCATACTGTATATAAAAACCAAAGCAGTTTTTGCGGCACAGAAAACATATGCTACCAGAAAAATGGGAATGGATTCCGAAAAAGCCGATCTCACTTGAATAACCTGAATTTCGAATTTACTTGACTCATTCTGTTTTTGTGGTGCGGGAGTTCATATGCTACCAGAAATATGGGAATGGATTTCATATGACATAACATCAATGCAGACGATCTAACATTAAAAATAGGCCTGACTCATTTTGTTCTTACGGTGCATAATCCATATGTTACCAGAAATTTGAGAATTATATATGATATCAGGTTGATGGCGATGATTTTACTGGAATATGCTTCGTTCTATGTGTTGTTTCCATGCATATATGCTACCAAGAAGATGTGAATAGAATCCACAAGACATCCGATAGATGAACACGATTTTGCTCTATGGCATGACTCATTTATTATTTAAAAATCAGGACAGTTTTAGCGGTACAGAATTCTTATCTTGGTTAATGTTCTCCTTTGGTCAGTTCTTTAGGAAAGCACCCAAATAAAGACACCAAAAATAATGTAATTTACTAGTTACATTTTCCCTTTTGACAATTTTCTTCTTAAATTTTAAATTTATTATGCAGATTTAATTTCTTAGAAAAATCATTAAATTCTCACATTTAAACATATTTTCAGTTGCTTAATTGTCAGTCCCAAAATGTAAAAGATGGAAACATTTTTACAATCTTTATTTAAATCCTCATTTAAATCACTTTTAACATAAATTCTTAAAAAAACACACACACAAACAATTCTTGGAAAAAGTTGCAATTTATAATACTAACAACAACAATTTCTTCTATTGTATTTTTATATTATTTGATTTCTTTTGATTACTTTGCGAGAGAGAGAGAGAGAGAGGGAGGGAGAGGGAGAGAGAAAGAAATTTCTAAAGAATAAATTAATTTAAAAACTTCAGCCATTTGGCTGGCAGCTTTTTTATTAAGGATTCCTTTAAACATATGTTTCCACATTTATTTAAGTATAAATGTAAGATGTGTGTGTGTGTGTGTGTGTGTTGGTGTTTCTGTCTCACCAACACCAACGAAGTAATTGTGTGTAAGTATTTTTGTGTGTTATTTATTCTTATGGTTTATTTATGGTTGTGTATCATTTACACTTAATTAAAAGCCAAAGTTAAGTAAAATGAAAAATAATAATAAAAAAAGAATGTTAGAAGAAAAAGGCAACCAAGAAGAACATAAAATAAAATGAGAATAAAAAATGAAAATATAAAGTAAAAGAAAATGAATGCAATATAAAATTAAAAAAAATAAGTTAAAATTACAGACAATTCAAAATAGACATACAAATTTACACATGTGTTAGATATTTTAGTTCATTTTGTCTCTCCCTCTCTCTCTCTCTCTCTCTTTGTCTTTATCTAACACACATACACTCAAACGTATATTTACTAGCATTTTCTGACAATTGTTTAATATTTGTAATTGTATGTGCACAATTGAGTATAATAAAACATGGAATAGTTTTGTGGGTGTTAACCTACAAATAAAATATTATATTTTCCAGGAAAAAAAAAGCAAAAAGGATCTCTTAAGGGTATGGGAAAAATGTTAAAGCAATGGTATGAGTGAGAATTTTTTTGGTTACAAATTGAATTGCCAGTCAGTCTGTCAACCAGCCAGCAGAGTTAATAATGCACCAAAGTAAATTAAAAAAAATGGTTTCCAAAAGACAGACGGACATAGCTAAATCGACCCAGGAATATATATTTTTGGGCCATTGGTTGATCCCTATTTACTGTTATAAAAGGAATGACAAAGTTAATGTATCCTCTTCCCCACTTGTGGTGTAGCAGCTAAAGAAATAATTAACTTAGTTGTTGTATGCAGGCATTACCAGCAAATCTAGAGCCACGCGGACAAGCCAAGTTAATGCCGAAGTCGAATATTAATAACATTAAGGTAATGCTTTATGTTTGGAGCTTTCAGAAGGGTCTCTTGAATTATGTTTTATTGTTATAAAATCGATTTATTTAATCACAGTCGAATTTAATCGAATCGAACAAAATTGATTACTTAAAGAGGGTTCTCAATGAAAACCGAGGTCAAAGACTTCAAAAGTGATAACACTCACTCGTATGTAAGTAGGGAGAGGGCTGGCTGACGTAAATTAAAGAAGCAAACATCTAATTGAGAGAGGAAGAAAGAGGAAGAGAGTAAGAGAAAAAAATTTTTGAGCAGAAATGGAAAGAGATCAGAAGACCTCTTCAAGAAGCATAGGTTTTCAGTAGCTTCCTTGATCTTATATCGGTTAGTGCCTTCATCTCCTTCCATCTCCTGACTTTGCAGTCTAATCTTTAGGCCACAATCTGTTAGCATCTTGTATGAGCTGAAAATGATTATATTACAAATAGATTGAGAAGAAAAGAGAACGTTAAAATTTGAAGTTTTAAAAGGATCTTCTTTTAAGGATCTTCTATTTATACATTTTCTCAAAGAGAACAGTGGATAAGAAAACAACTTAATTTTACAAATACCTTCTTTATTTTCCCCAAAGTTTTGGCTTTGTGACATCTTTTGCAGTCAAGTAAATCCAACAACGTTTAGGTGTTGAAGTTTCAGAAGATACAAGCTTCTGGACTTAAGGTCATTGAAAGTTAATTTTTCCAAGTTAATAATGCTCTTTAAATCTTTCCTGGTTTTGAGGTAAAGAATGAATGAATCTAATTTTTAATACACTGTTCTTAAGGGAGGGGGTTCTAAGTAAAGGCGTTCTTCACCGATTGAAAAACATATTTATTAGCAGCCAGAAAATCTGATCGGGTGAGCCAAAGCTTCTCATCCATTATGATATAATGTGATATGATTTACGACAACGTCTCTTGGCTTTAAATCATAAGGAACCCAGTTCCCTGGATATTATCAAGGCTTATAAATGAAGAGAGAGAGAGAGAGAGAGAGAGTTTGTTCTTGTGTGTCAAAAATCAAACATTTTGAGTCACGTTCATCATCATTCACAACTTTCTGGATTTGTTGCATTTTGACCGTAAACTTTTATCACCTTTAAATCAAGGGGTTGCGTGGCAACATGTTAGAATAGAAACCTCAACTCATACTCGTTTTACAGATATGAATTCATCTGCCTATAACTCTAGCCGTTTAGCTCTTAGTTAAAAATTTGAATTAAATTAGACATCATAATGCTCGTACACACTTCATATTTTCTCGAAGAGATACCGGTACGTAATTCTGATTATTGGTCACTTTTATACTTCTATGCCTGTTAACAGCAAAAATTATATCTTTGGCCATCTTAATGATAAGGATCCCTTACCTCCCGAAAGAAAGTACTCTAGAAGATATGAGGCTCTATCTATGAAATGTTCAGATGATTGACAGTATCATTTTGCACTCGTGTTCTGTATTTTTCCGATGACTCTTGTTATATGGAAGATTTGGTGGTCATAACAATGATAAATGAAACCGGGATTCTATTAGAAATAAGTTATACTTGACCGATCCCTTCTTTCATCTCGACGACTAATATTTTGGGAAGATATTGCAATTTCCATCCCTGTTACAACTACACATGTAATTCAGTTCCATAAAACAAAAAGAAAAAAATAAGTCAACTCAAATTGCCAAAAACATGTTTAACCCTACAAAAGTAAAATATCATGTTACAGTTGTAAGTTTCCTTAAAGAGACACAAGGAGCATGAAGGAAACCAAAAGACTCTTTTTGGAAAAGTTTCTTTTAAAATCATAGAAATTATACGACAATTTCATGCCAAAAGAGAGAAGAAATTTAACATCCAAAAAATAAAAAAGGAAATAAATTCGTCTTTATGTGCAAGAATATAAGTTTAAATATGTGTTGTAATACATTATGTTTAACTGTGTGCGTGTGAGTGTTTTCAAATGTATGTGTAACAGCATGAAATACAGAATTGTTGATTAAAAACTTAGCAAATCCTTAAGTAATTTAAAGGGTTTCAATTTTTGTCACAAACAAAAAGATTTTAAAGACACAAATACAAACATTTTCAGAATGAATTGGAAAATATAAAATAAAAGCAACAACCAAGATTGAATCCTGAATTAAATGCCAATTGGCAAAGTAAGTTATTTATATATAAATTTTAAAAAGTTGACTTTAAATATGGAGGGACTTTAGTAGATAAAAATTAATTTAAATTTTTGGTGAACCACACAAGGTTTTGATGATGGTTTTGGGTTTAGTTGGCAGGTGACAACAAAATTTGGACTTTACACAAACCAACACAAAACTTTATAGAAACGTCAGTCTCCTGCTGGCATATATTTTCAGTTAATGTAAAAAAATTAATATACTGTTTATATGATCAAAATTAATAAGCAGAACTTAGTGCATATTAAAATTATAAAATACTTTTAACAAAACCCAACTTGCTCCTACAAAAAGTTGGCCAATCATTCGAATGACTGCCCTCAAACTGTTTCCAATGTTGTTAAACACCGATAAAACGGAAGTTGAGAGAAAAACTGTCAACTTGATGCTTCTAAAGCCAAAAAATGGAAGGTATTTTCAAAAGAGCTCCCAACACATACAGCATGAAAGCTGATACGAAAAGTAATTAAAACAACAAAGAGGTCCTTACAGGAACGCTCCTAAAAGTTTAGACGACTAAAACAGAGCACGTAAATTAAAAAAAATAAAATAATCGTGCTGCATAATGGATGATGAAACGTATGTTCTGCCAGATTTTTCGCAAGTTTCTGGTCAAAAATGTTTTGTCCAAAAAGTTTAGGATCCAAAAGCAATCAAAATTTTCCAAAAATTGTCTGATTCCGGCAAAAGAAGGCAATCACGAGCTGCATAAATACTGAAATTTACATCAAGGAATGTTTACAAAAAGGCTCCTTCCATTCATAAGGCCTCATAATGTGTCCACCTATTTTTGGCCTGGCTTGGCATCCTATCACTACGGTAAATAAGCCTTTGAGTGGTAAAAGAACAACAATGAGATCAAACTACCCGGCCAGTGGAGATCTGGTTAAAAGAGAACTGAAAAGCACAAAAAAGGTAATCAAAAGTGTGGTAGACACTAATCGGATCCGATCAAGCAAAGTAGCAGAAAGCATTATAGAAATGGAAATGGAAAGGTTTCCGAAAAAGATTCGAATTCATTTAAAGGTGATTTAAAAAATCACTATTGGAACTATTGTAGGCCGTTCAAAATCCAACTCGAAAACGATAGATTATTAAAAGAGTTTGTCTTAAATCCCCCGTAATAAAAACAAAGTTCTTGTTAAATTTATTACAATTTCTTTATAAAATATTCCTACTTTTAGTTTCTTTTTAGCTCGAATCTTTAATTTTTGCACCTTTTCCCTAATGACTCACTCATTTATGTCTTTCTTTCTCTTTCTCTTTTTATTTTAATTTTCAATTACGATTTTGTCTAATTGAGTTTTGTTTCTTGGCTTTTAATTACATTTGATTTTTATAGGATGCAATTTTTTCCACTCTCAAAATATTCACTCACTCACACAAGTGTAAGTGAATGTTTTCAGAAATTTTCTGAAAAATATAATAGACTATAGAAAAAGGACAAAAAAATAAAAAGAACACACAAACATACATACAGAAGTTTAGTAAACTAAAAAGGATATACTCCTGGGAGATTATTATTACTGTTTTTTTATATTTTTAGTTCCTTTTTTTGTAGCGTCTTAGTTATAAATTAACGTTAACAGCAGCCACTAACTTAACGCGGGTGAGTAACTTAGTTTCACGTAGTTTAAGTGAAATAACAAACTACAAACGTTAAAGTTAAATATTTTAGTTAGTTGCTGTTATTAACAACATACAAGCAGTTTGAGAGTAAGCGAGTGAGTAAGAGAGGGAGAGAATGTTTGTAATTTGAACGTAACACTATTAAATTGTTCAATTTGTTGGAGAGAAGCGTTTGAAAATAATTAAATTTTATTGAACCTAAATGACATTAAGAGAACAACAACAACACAAAAAATACACAAAGTTTAACTACAACAATTAATGCATGGAAAAATGATGTTGAGACTACGACTTTTTTTGGGGCATAAAATTTTATAACACAATGGGGCGGATTAAATACATTTAGAAATAAATCTATAATTTTTGAAAACCTACAAGGATAATTTAATGCAAATATAGCAGAAGCCAGAGTGATTATATATCTGGAAGTAAGACCTTCCAGCCGATCTAGTAACGGAGCAATAAGGTCTCAAGCAAAAATCCGCCGAACGAAATATAAAATTTTTTATAAATAAGTCTATAACTTTTAAGCGTCTATGGGAATTGTACTAAAATTAAGTAGAATCATAGCAGAAGTATGTAACCTTATATGTCTGGATGAAGGACCTTCTAAAAGTTCTCATAACGG
This sequence comes from Cochliomyia hominivorax, assembly GCA_004302925.2. Lineage (NCBI taxonomy): Eukaryota > Metazoa > Arthropoda > Insecta > Diptera > Calliphoridae > Cochliomyia > Cochliomyia hominivorax. The sequence goes on from PYHX02000494.1 coordinate 68,807,000, forward strand.
AAATATAAGGTCTCGAAATAGGACACCTTCGAAGAAAAATTAACAGAAATTGTTCATTATATGTCTGTAACTTTTAAACAGGACTTTTAATAAAATTTACCATAAAACATAGCAGAGGTATTCTTGTATGTCTGGATGTAGCACTTCATAAGCAATTTTAGAACGAAGCTAAAAGGTCTTGAAATAGGGAACTTCGACAAAAATTAACAAAATTTATAACATTTAAGAAAGGTCTATAATTTTGAAACACCTATGAAGATTTGAATAAAAACTTACAAAAATATAGCAGAGGTATGTATCCTCGTGTATCTGCAAGTTGCACTTTACAACCGATATCGAAACAGAGCTTTTAAGTCTCAAAGTGGAGTGTCTCGAACAAAAAAATCAAATCCAAAAAATGAAATTTTAATTCTCCTCCAATAACTGCCTTTTTAAATAATCTCTAGATTCTTTTAATGAAACTAAATATCATTTCAATTCCGTCCCATTATCTCTTCTATTAAACATTCTTTATTTACTCTAAAAACATTATGACTACAAAATTACAACTAAAATTTGGAGGTTAATGATGACGTTGTCGTATTGTTTGTTTATTTTGTTCATTTTAACTGCAATTTTTAATTAAAATTACTCGCACACACACACACATACAAATTATCGTTTACATCACCCACCCACAAATGCAAGGGAAAAAGTAAACTCATATGAGTTTTGGAGAAAAAAAAAACGTATCATCACATTTAATGTGCCAAATGCCAGACTAATAAATATTTGTCACATTTTACTTGTTTAGAATCCAAACGAGTGAGTTATTGTGTTATAAATATGTATGAATGTTAGACGACATCGATTTGTTAGTTACACACTTTTTTCACATTCATTTTGAAATTTATTTTTATTTATCCTCAATCTAATTAAAATGGAAGTTAGTAACTGTAATTAAGGACTATAATAAATTCTTTGTAAAATATATGAAAAAATTTCAATTGAAGTTAAATTAAGAAGTCTTTTGGATTTCTTAAATTTTTGATGGAATCAGAAAGAACTCTTAGTAAAAATGGTGAAAATTGGAATTTTTAGTGAAAATGTGAATTTTTGGTGAAAATTTGAATTTTTAGTGAAAATTTGAATTTTTAGTGAAAATGTGAATTTTTAGTGAAAATGTGAATTTTTAGTGAAAATGTGAATTTTTAGTGAAAATGTGAATTTTTAGTGAAAATGTGAATTTTTAGTAAAAATGTGAATTTTTAGTGAAAATGTGAATTTTTAGTAAAAATGTGAATTTTTAGTGAAAATGTGAATTTTTAGTAAAAATGTGAATTTTTAGTGAAAATGTGAATTTTTAGTAAAAATGTGAATTTTTAGTGAAAATGTGAATTTTTAGTAAAAATGTGAATTTTTAGTGAAAATGTGAATTTTTAGTGAAAATGTGAATTTTTAGTAAAAATGTGAATTTTTAGTGAAAATGTGAATTTTTAGTAAAAATGTGAATTTTTAGTGAAAAATTTGAATTTTTAGTGAAAAATTTGAATTTTTAGTGAAAAATTTGAATTTTTAGTGAAAATTTGAATTTTTAGTGAAAATTTGAATTTTTAGTGAAAAATTTGAATTTTTAGTGAAAATTTGAATTTTTAGTGAAAATTTGAATTTTTAGTGAAAAATTTGAATTTTTAGTGAAAATTTGAATTTTTAGTGAAAATTTGAATTTTTAGTGAAAAATTTGAATTTTTAGTGAAAATTTGAATTTTTAGTGAAAATTTGAATTTTTAGTGAAAAATTTGAATTTTTAATGAAAATTTGAATTTTTAGTGAAAAATTTGAATTTTTAGTGAAAATTTGAATTTTTAGTAAAAAATTTGAATTTTTAGTGAAAATTTGAATTTTAGTGAAAATTTGAATTTTTAGTGAAAATTTGAATTTTTAGTGAAAATTTGAATTTTTAGTGAAAATTTGAATTTTTAGTGAAAATTTGAATTTTTAGTGAAAATTTGAATTTTTAGTGAAAATTTGAATTTTTAGTGAAAATTTGAATTTTTAGTGAAAATGTGAATTTTTAGTGAAAATTTGAATTTTTAGTGAAAATGTGAATTTTTTGTGAAAATGTGAATTTTTTGTGAAAATCTGAATTTTTTGTGAAAATCTGAATTTTTTGTGAAAATCTGAATTTTTTGTGAAAATCTGAATTTTTTGTGAAAATCTGAATTTTTAGTGAAAATTTGAATTTTTAGTGAAAATTTGAATTTTTAGTGAAAATGTGAATTTTTAGTGAAAATTTGAATTTTTAGTGAAAATTTGATTTTTTAGTGAAAATTTGAATTTTTAGTGAAAATTTGAATTTTTAGTGAAAATTTGAATTTTTAGTGAAAATTTGAATTTTTAGTGAAAATTTGAATTTTTAGTGAAAATTTGAATTTTTAGCGAAAATGTGATTTTTTTGTGAAAATGTGAACAAAAACTGAAATCTTAACTGGAATCGAAACTGAGAGCAGAACTTGAATTCGAATTGTAATTTGAATCTAATAAAATCTGAACTAAAATCACAAGAATGATTTTTCATAAATTCAGTTTTAAAGAAAATTTTCGTTAAATCTGTGTTTTAGTCAAGTTTCCCTTTTTTCTCCATTTCTATTTTCTTTATACCCCCTCCCGGTTCATGATTTAATAAATCTTTGTTCTTTTTAAAATTTTCTTAATTCCCATCAAATAGACCAACTTTTTGTTTTACTGCAATTTTGTTGTTGTTGTATTTTCCCAACAACAATCTAAAGTGTAACTAAACATAAATGTTATTTGCAACATAAAAAGGCTAAAACTTCTAAACATAACATAACAGAGACAAAGAGAAAGTTAAAGATGAAGAGAGAGAGAGAGAGAGAGTGGGAGATAAAGAAAACAACTTTATGAGCAATTTTTAAGTTGTTTAGGAGGCATCAAGTGCTACTTTCCGACTTACAACAAATCTTAAGTATAATAAATATAACAATAACCATAACAAAAACAACAACAACAACAATAAAAAAATTACATCAACAATAAAAGAAGATACAAGGAAATAGGAAATACTCATACAAACTTCAAGTACACACATATAGACAAATACTATTACAGTTAACAAAACAATTGTAACAATTATTTCCTAGAAACAAGTAATTGTTTCTCTCCAATAAAAGAAAAAAACTATATTTTTTTTGCAAGAATGAGTTGAGCATAAGACAGTGGTTCCAAAAGGATCTTTTGTACATAATTCAGTACCTTTTGAACTGTCGGATAATATTCTTCAGTTGATTAGGAGGAGTTTAGTCCCCTATCTGGACAGTGGCATAAACGGTGACCACCCAAATTAGATTTGATAATTTAGTTTCGGAGATGTTAAAGATGGGAGATTTTTCGCAAACTCATGGTCAAACATTTTATTTTTCTGATGCTTGAGGGAATGTTGAAGAAAAGTTTAGGACCCAAAATCAGTCAAAATATTACCGAAATTAACATCAAGGAATCTTAAAAAAATAAAAGGATCCAGGAATCTTTAAAAAAAAATGACCTGCATTCATAAGATTCATAATGTGTCTATTTACTTTTGACCTGTATTGGCATCCTGTGAATATGGAAGACATGCCATTAAGTGGTACAAGAACCAATAGAGGTAAATCTTCCAAACTGCCTGGAGCTAAGGACAGTGGAGAGATATTGGACTCTTGTTAAAAGAGAATTTAAGAGCACAGCAAAAAATCTCTATTTACTGATAAAACCAAATTTTCTTTCTGAATCCATATAAATTAAATCCGCATGGCCTAAGAGCACAGATTTGCCCTCCAACCGAATCCCGAGTTAGTGAATTAAGAAATAAAATTTTATAAAATTCTTTTTCTTTAGTTCTCAAGTCGAATCACCTTTAAATTACCCTTGGTATATAGCCACATATAAAGGGCAAACAACCAAGAAGTATTTTCCGCCAGATGGTCTTTATAATGACTGTTGAAATTTCGGATAAGAATGGTTATTCGTTTCGATTTGTTTAAATATTAATTTTATATTTAAAAAAGATCGTTATTTGAAGTTCTTTATACATTTTCGACATCAATTAACATTTCACCTATGAAATATTCATAAATTGTAAAACTCTAATTGCAAGCGTTTTCATATATACCAACTTTTTCCGTAGGAAGTATATATCTGGGCTGAAAATCTAATCTAAATTCGGAATTCCTCTAGTTTAATTAAGATTTTTTCCCATACTTTTTCATGAACAACAGTTCCATAAAGAATTCAATGATCCTAGATGGATTTCACTTTCGATTTCGTTAAAAATTTTAAATCTCCAAATGATAACTTTTTCTTAGGTACCAAATATTTGTGCGCCTAACCTACAATAAGCTTTCTCTAGTCAATCCCCACACTTCCGTTAAAATTTATGAATTAATTTTTGGCAAATTTAAAAAATTATTGTACCCAAACTGTCCAGATTTGAGGGGTCCTTAACTACTTCCAGGATTAAATAGTGGCCTGTAGTTCTACAAATTACATAGAGAATAGCTCAGCTCTAACTTTGTCAAAATTTCATTTAGATATCTCTTTCGATTCGAAAGTTACAAAATTATTTCCAAAAAATCTTAACTAAATTAAAACGGAACCTGGACGTGAATTTGAATTTTGACTGGAATATGAAGTGGAATCATAACTGGAAAATTTAATAGCTCTAATCTTGTAAAGTTTCTTTAAAATATGACTATCGGTTCAAAAGTTTCACTGTCCATAAGAGCTGCTGTGGGCAGGAGAATAAAAACTTTTTGCTGTAAACATACACAGAAGAGTTAGAGAAAAAAATCTAACAGAGATTTGATTTTAAAAAGCCGTTAAAAGTTAAAAAAAGATTTGAGTTTTTTTCACTTTTCGCCTTAAATCTTTCATTGTGGTCAAGACAGCCACAAAAGCCATTAAGAAAAACACTAAAATAGTTTAGGAAAAACCAAATATTTTGTGAAAAAAAAAATAAACTTTTCGCATTAACACAAGATTGTTAAAAGTTAAAAAAAGGAAAATTGTGGCCTCTTGTGAGGAGAGTAAGAAGTATTGAAGTAATTGATTTCCTTAAACAATTACAACAAAAACTTTGTTTATAAATCAGATATTAAATCATAAATTCTTATGCTCCTTACAGCTCATTCTCTCACATCATAAAACCAGTTTTTAAATAAACACACACTCTCACTCTCTCATAAAGCATAAGAGAAAAAATTTTGCATAAATAATTGATCCCGTATTTCTTTATGATTAGTTACGCTTTTGCGCTTGAACAAGCAATTTCTTTTTGTTCTCAATAAATTAACAAGCGGCAAAAAAAAATGATAAATAGCAAAAGAAATGAAGCGAATTTAAGGAAAAAAATCCTGCATAATTTAAATCTTCATATAAAAGAAACTTTATAATTAATAGTTTCTTATAATCAAATAAATTTTATAATAAAACTCTTTTTTTCATTTTATATCTAATGGCCCAGATTTACAAACACAAATCAAACAAGAAAGAGATCCAAAAGTAATTGTAACATAAATTTACTAGACAAAGAAAAAAAAAGAAACATTTTATCCTTTCAACACCTAACAACTGACAGATAATTTTACTAAAGCCTAAAATCATGGCAAAGCTTAACAATGCAACAAAATGTCTATCTGTTCTAACGTTTACTTCTTTCTTTATCTCGTTTTGCTAGTTTTTCAGTTTGGTAGGCAAAATAAAATATAAATTAGAGTTAAATAAAATTCTTTTTATTTCGAATCCTCTAAGGACCAGCATCATGCATCTGTTTTGGGGAAACACCAGCAACAACAACAACATTTTTATATTCCTCCATTCAAGCACATTTTAGTTAGTTTTAGTTAAAAATATAAATTCATTGGCGATTTTCTTTTTTTGTTTTTCGTTCATCATCCTTGAACATATTCAAATGAATGCAATTTATATGCAGAAGTACAACAGTTTACGGTTTACTTTTGATTGTTAATTCAGAATGTAAAGTGAAGTAAGAATACAATTGAAGAGAACTTGAAATTTTAAATCCTCAGACAGATACGAATTATTATTGGCTAAATGTAACCCAATAAACAAAAGAGAGAGAAAGAAAGAAATTGAACATAATTAAATTTAGCATTTTAAAACGAAATATCAAATTGTTCCTAAGAAGTTTCCCTGAGAAGAGAAAAATGTTTGCTGGGTTTAATTTGATACAATTCTTATACTGTAATGACAGTTGCTGAGGAGATAAAATCCACAAATTCTCTGCTTAACGAATGTTTTAAGAAAATGATACAGATCAGAATTTAAAAAAAATATTTCTATAAACAATAAATTTATAAAAAAAGAAAAAATTTAAAAAGAGATAAATTTAAAGAAAAATTTCTGGAAAAATAAAAATTTTAAGAAAATTTTCTGAAAGATAAATATATATTTTATCAAATTAAAAAATAAAATAATTAATAAAAAGCTTGGTTCAGGTAGGAGGAACGGTCCACATAATGTTTCTAAAACCAAAAAAGAAAGTATTTTCAAAAGAGCTCCTAACACATCCGGTAGGAAAGCTGCTTTCGATTTACTTAGGGCTAAGACTATTTGGTACGAAAAGTAGACACTAATGCAGGTTTTAAACATACAAAGCTCAAAAATTTCCTGACAGGAATATAGCTAAAAATTAAGAGGCCAAAATAAAGAAGAAAATTAAAGTCAAATGTTCTATAAAGATATTCTTGCTGCACAACGGATGACGAAACGTAAAAAAATTATAGTGCTCGAGGGATTGTTAAGGAAGATCTTAGAGTCCAAAAATAGTAAAAATTTCCCAAACATTTCTTGGTATGGCTGGCAATATGCAGTAAGGGCAAAAGAAGCCAAACATTTTTTACAACGGGCTTCAAAAATTCCGAAATTAATATCAAGGAATGTTTACAAAAAAAAGGTTGGATTCGAAACATTTCATAATGCATCCTCTTTTTTTGGTCTGACTTGCTATCGTGTTTATATGGTAAACAAGCCCTTAAGTGGTACAGAAACAAAAATCTAGAATCTTCTATTTATGAAAATTTTCTCTTAAAAAGGGAAATTTTATGAAAATTCTGAAAATTCCTTAAAAAGTAAAAGGAAATTTTATGAAAGTTTTACTTAAAAGGAAATTTTATGAAAATTTTACTTAAGAATTAAATTTTATAAAAATTTTCTCTCTAAAACGGAAATTCCAAAAAAAAAATTCTCTAAAAAGGACATTTTATGAAAATTTTCTCTAAAAAGGAAATTTGATGAAAATTTTCTCTAAAAAGGAAATTTGATGAAAATTTTCTTTAAAAAGGAAATTTTATGAAAATTTTCTTTAAAAAGGAAATTTTATGAAAATTTTCTTTAAAAAGGAAATTTTATGAAAATTTTGTTTAAAAAGGAATTCTTTTGAAAAATTTGTTTAAAAAGGATTTTTTTTGAAAAATTTCTTTAAAAAAGAAATTTTATGAAAAATTTCTTTAAAAAGGAAATTTTATGAAAATTTTCTTTAAAAAGGAAATTTTATGAAAATTTTCTTTAAAAAGGAAATTTTATGAAAATTTTCTTTAAAAAGGAAATTTTATGAATTTTTTTTTTAAGGGAATTTTATAAAAATTTTCTTTAAAAAGGGAATTTTATGAAAATTTTCTTTAAAAAGGAAATTTTATGAAAATTTTACTTGAAAAGGAAGTTTTATGAAAATTTTACTTAAAAAGGAAATTTTATGAAAATTTTACTTTAAAAGGAAATTAAAAAATTCTCTCTTAAAAGGAAATTTTATGAAAATGTTCTTTAAAAAGGAATTTTATGAAAATTTTCTTTAAAAAGGAAATTTTATGAAAATTTTTTTTAAAAAGGAAATTTTATGAAAATTTTCTTTAAAAAGGAAATTTTATGAAAATTTTCTTTAAAAAGGAAATTTTATGAAAATTTTACTTAAAAACGAAATTTTATGAAAATTTTACTTAAAAAGGAAATTTTATGAAAATTTTACTTAAAAAGGAAATTTTATGAACATTTTCTTTAAAAAGGAAATTTTATGAACATTTTCTTTAAAAAGAAAAGTTTATGAAAATTTTCCTTAAAAGGAAATTTTATGAAAATGTTCTTTAAAAAGGAAATTATATGAAAATTTTACTTAAAAAGGAAATTATATGAAAATTTTACTTAAAAAGGAAATTTTATGAAAATTTTACTTAAAAAGGAAATTTTATGAACATTTTTTTTAAAAGGAAATTTTATGAAAATTTTCTTTTAAAAGGAAATTTAATGAAAATTTTCTTTAAAAAGGAAATTTAATGAAAATTTTCTTTAAAAAGGAAATTTAATGAAAATTTTCTTTAAAAAGGAAATTTTATGAAAATTTTCTTTAAAAAGGAAATTTTATGAAAATTTTCTTTAAAAAGGAAATTCTATGAAAATTTTCTTTAAAAGGGAAATTCTATGAAAATTTTCTTTAAAAAGGAAATTTTATGAAAATTTTCTTTAAAAAAGAAATTTTATGAAAATTTTCTTTAAAAAAGAAATTTTATGAAAATTTTCTTTAAAAAGGAAATTTTATTAAAATTTTCTTTAAAAAGGAAATTTTATGAAAATTTTCTTTAACAAGGAAATTTTATGAAAATTTTCTTTAAAAAGGAAATTTTTGGAAATTTTCTTTAAAAAGGAAATTTTTGGAAATTTTTCTTTAAAAAGGAAATTTTTGGAAAATTTTACTTAAAAAGGAAATTCTATGAAAATTTTCTTTAAAAAGTAAATTTTATGAAAATTTTCTTTAAAAAGCAAATTTTATGAAAATTTTCTTTAAAAAGGAAATTTTATGAAAATTTTACTTAAAAAGGAAATTTTATGAAAATTTTCTCTCTAAAAAGGAAATTTTATGAAGATTTTCTCTCTAAAAAGGAAATTTTATGAAGATTTTCTCTCTAAAAAGGAAATTTTATGAAGATTTTACCTTAAAAAGGAAATTAAAAAAATTCTCTCTTAAAAGGAAATTTTATAAAAATTTTCCTTCTTGTGAAAATTTTCCTTCTTGTGAAACTTTTCCTTAAAAAGGAAATTTTATGAAAATTTTACTTAAAAAGAAAATTTTATTAAAAATTTTTTCTCTTAAATGTAAATTTTATAAAAAATTTCTTTCTAAAGGAAATTTTATGAAGATTTTCTCTCTAAAAATAAGTTTTATGAAGATTTTCTCTCTAAAGAGGAAATTTTATAAAAATTTCTTTAAAAAGGAAATTTTACGAAAATTTTCGCTAAAAAGGAAATTTTATGAAAATTTTCTCTAAAAAGGAAATTTAATGAAGAAAAATTATTGAATATTTTCTCTTAAAAAAGTTCATCGAAAATTTTCTCTAAAAATAAAATTTTTTGAAAATTTTCTCTAAATAGAAACTTAATTGAAATTTTTCTTTTAAATGGAAACTTATGAAATTTTTGTCTATAAAGAAGTTTTTTGTAAATTTTCTCTAAAAAGAAAATTTATTGAATATTTTCTCTAAGAAGTAATTTTGCCAAAATCTCTAAATAAGCAATTGAACCTGAATTATTAGAAAAATGAGAATTAATCTTGTGACATCCTTAAATGTAATATTTTTTATATTTGTTTTTCCACAAAAATCGGTAGACAAAAGATTTCACAAAATAAAGAGAAAATTATGTTTATTTTTCCACTTAAACTTGTAAATTGGAATTTATTTTCACATTCGTTTTACATGAAACTCGAAAAGGGAAGTCTTTTTTTTTTTTTTTGAAAAATTATGAAAATGTTCATAATTCATGTTTAAATGAATGGAAATATTTGTTCGGATTATTATACAAATGATAACATGTTCATAGAGTTTATTTCACACATACACACACTCACTCACACACTTACATACACATTCAAAACAAAAAATATTAAATAATAATTTTCAAATTATTTTTCAAAAATGAAATTTGTTCATTTCAACACTTTTAACCTAAAAATTCATCATCAGTTGCCTTTTTGGCATTAATTTTGTTGTAATTTTTGTTATAGTTTTTGTTGTTGTTATTTTCTAAATGCCACAAAATTTAGAGATCAAAATTTATAAATTTTCCATTATAAATCGTAAAGATATAAAAATACAAATTATTTCTATATCAATGAATTTTTTTTACCTATTTATACCCTACACATTCTAAGTGGTTGGGTTAATATGCGTTTATGCTGATGTTTGTAATATACAGAAAATATGATATTTCACCCACCGTTTGGCTCAGAATAATTTTTTGAGTCGATTTAATGATGTGCTTCCGTCCGTCCGTCTGTCAGTCTGTCCGGTTGGCTGCCCATGAAAACGTCACAATTTTTGAGATATCTTGATGATATTTGGTGCATATTATTTTAGCCCAAGCCTATTAAGATTGGCCACATTCGGTCCAAAATTCCAGGTATTTCCCAAACCAGTGTCCTCTCGTTTCTAAATAAAAAGTGATTTCAACAAAATTTGACAGAAATAAGTCTTATGATATTCTTAAACGATATGCCTATAGGTCCTATGCAAGCCCTCCTACAGATATCGACTTGGAGGACATGATTCTCACTTATACGTTAATGTTGTAATAATAATTGGTAAAATTAAGATAAATATAAGTAAAAATCGATGAGCAAAATTATACAAATGTTGGTCCATAATTTCTTGTAGCTCCCATATAACCCACCAGAAAAATTCATTTTAATAAAGCATAAATATCACAATAATATACACCGCACTTAAGAATAAATCAAAAAATCAAATTATACGAGGGTCATTCATTTGTTTTTCGTAACTACCATTTTCAAGCAACAATGTGGTGTAGCGTATTAAATAGTCATGCATGACCATTCTTATGAACATTCTTACTTATTTTATTATATTTTATGGATTTGTGTGTGTGTGTGTGTTGTTGCTGGATGAAAGGATTTTTTTTTTGGTTGAAAATCATTATCTCGAGAGTCTTTTGTTTAACAAATTTTATGATTTATTGGCAACAAAATCGTTTTTAAGTAACAAAATATTTTTAGATAAATTTCTGAATATCAATGAGATTTATTGTAAGCTTTTGTTAGATAATAACAATTATGGTAGATTTTTACAAAAAAGAGATAAAATATTAAATGATTTTAAATTAGAGTGATTCTTACTTTCTATTTGGTAATAATTTTGTTACTCTTTTATTGGTTAATCTTTCTAAAAAAAACAATTGACATGATTGTAGCTGATATGTTTTCAAATCGAATGGTTTATAGACCCGTATCTAACTAGGGGCCAGGTGGGTAACCCACAAAAGGTGGCCACCTCAGATAACATTTTATTTTAATTTGCCAAAAATGAATTTATTAATTTGGACAGAAAAGTTTTGAATACAGATAACCTTCATGTTTACATATGAAGGTTTTAGTTTCAGAGATATTTAAACCAAATTTAAATGTTCACACATTTTTAGTGGGCTTAATATAAGTCAAAATTTTTTAAATATATGCCACAACCAAAAAGACATTGCAGAAAAATCATAAAAATAAATGATTTCGTTAAAAAATTATATTAATTAAAAATTGGAACTTTGTTTTCTTTTTTTTTCAAAAAGGTGGCAACATTAATTCACAGACTTAATCTTTTTTCTTCAATTTTTTTTTATTCAAATACTACTCCTTCGTAAAGAAATCTAAACGATTATGCTTTTAAAGTAAGTCAAATGAGCTTGGGACAATACCTTTGCATCACAAGCCCTATCAAAACTTTGTCGATTTTGTTGAGTTCTAAATATGCAAAACTGGAATCATCTTTGAAATATTCTTGTTAGGTAAACGACCAAAAAGTACTTTGTGCTGGATGGCAGTTCGGATTGGGATTTTGGATATTTCCATATGAAAAATTGGAAATATGTTTAATTCCTTGTTTATTTAATTTTAAACGTTAATTTGTTCTATTTTTTCTAAATCTTACATAAATTTAAAATAACGTTTTGGAAGCAAAATTTCTAGAGTCAAAAGCTTGGGGCCAGATTCATCTAGAATAGACTTAGGTCCTTTTTTCTTAACAATAATATGTAGTAACTTTATCACGATCGATTTAGAAATAATTGTGGAAACCAATTGAAAATTCTGCTAATAAGAAGACACCACTCCCTCGTGCTTCATCCCACAATTACTTTGTCTATAATATTTTGCCGTTATCGCTTCATTCATACGTTAAATTTTACAAAATTTTTTAAAATATCGCTTCTATAGGTAATATCATTCTCCCGTGTTAGCTATATTGCTTTTTTCATGACCAGAATTTCATGAAAATTTCCCAAACAGTTTCAGAGATATACTTTATGCCAAATATCATTTGTAAGGGCGGCTATCACTCATCCATGCTCTATCCAAAAGTTGATTAGTTTTTAATGCTTTTCTACCTGAGAGTTATGCGATGAAAAAAGTTTCGTTTGTTAGGGAGATATCACTACCCCATGCCCTATGCTATTTGTAGTCTATAATAATGTGTTGTCAATGCACTTAATTTGGTAATATTTAATGTATTAGTTATAGAGATATGCGATATTAATAAAATACCGTTCCCCCTTGGCCTTTCCAAAAAGCTTTTGGTTGGTAATAATTTTCATTAAATTTCATAAAGATATTATGAGCCGTTTAGTTATAATCTTTGGTCAAAATTTTTAGTTTTATTGAGTCGTCTCAGTTATCGGTCCATAACTTTTTTCTACTGAACAGATTTGACTTGTTTTAAATGTGTAAATATAAATTCTTGTTTTAATTTCATTGGACTCCCACGTATTATCCTTGAAATCAGTTCCTACCAAAATATTTTATAACTTATTTTACTTCCGGATATATTGGGGTCATTCTATGATATATATTGACTCGTTTTGATATTATGACATAATTAAGTGATTTTTAGAAGTGGATCTGTATTGTGAGCCGATACAATTTTTCTGCTTGAGTTTGAAACCGCATTAAAAGGACATTTGAAAAAAAACATTGAACCCAATTTTATCAAAATATATTCAGAATTTCATCGTGTAGAGTAATCAAAATGTTAGCCCGATAAATACACACCCATAAGACGACTCAGAAAGTGATACTAAAGCGATTAGAATACTTTAAATTGGTATTAGTTTTTCTGAGTGTTACAAATTTCTGTTCAAATGTCTCTTGTGATTGTGCAGAGTATAAAAACATTTTGATCTACATTACAATGTAAAGGGGGGAAAGGAACCAAGTATTTGCATACATACATAAACACAAATAGGTGTGTATGTATGTATGTATTAAAAAAAGAAGCTAAAAAAATCTCAACAAATTGTTTACAATTAAAGTTGTAAAATCTCGTGAACTTGTTATATCTCATATTAAGCTTCAGAATAGAATTTCTCTCTATAAATATTACATGTATGGCTGTTGTGTGTGTGTGTGCGAGTGAGTATGTGTTTAAGTATTTGTTGTTTACTTAAAGAGTTAATACTTAAAGGTTAAACTTTTTAACGTATTTTTGTTAACTTTGTAGTTGAAGGCATTTTATTGTTATTTTTTCCATTCTACTTCGTTTTTTGTTTATTTGCAGTAAAAGTGGCATTAAAACAATTTTCTCATCATAGAAAATTTTATGAAAAAAGAGGAAAATATGAAAATTTGTTTAAATTTATCTCAAGAGTGTTAATAATTAAAAAGGAGTTATTTTTTGGAAATTAATTTTTTGAGAAAAAAATTTCATTTTGAATAAAAACGGTCGTCTTGTATTAAAGTCTTATTAAAGTGTGGAACCAAAATATTGTTAACATACGTATATACTAAAGAAACGGAATCACTAATTTATAGTTTAATTTTTTATTTGATTTAAATTATTAAAAATATATACGTTTAATCACCAGTGATGAAATATTGAACCTTTTGCGGAAGACCTTTCATTTACGTTTTATAGTGCTTTTTGCCACTTTTCTTGATCGGCTAGTGAATCTCCGTAGAATCTACCTCACTTCTAATAAGAGTCCAATATCTCTCCACAAGGCTTAGCAAGCTTCAAAATCACATTATTGTTCATGTATCACTCAAGGGCTTATTTACCTTAGTGACAGGATGCCAAGTCAGGACAAAAAAGGTGAATGTATGAAAAAGTCTTATGAATGGAAGCACCATTTTTGGTAATCACTCCCTTATGTAAATTTGGGTATTTATAGAGCTCCTTGACCAGAAAGTTGCAAAAAATCTTCCAGAACATACGTTTTGTCAGCCGTTATGCAGCAATAATATTTCGCTTAGAAAAGAAGAATTCTATTTCTGTGTATTTTGGTTTCTAAACTTAATACAGCGTTTCTGTTAGGAACTTTAAATCTGCATGAATTTTAACTTTTCATATCAAATCGGGCTAATCAGACTATTTTAGGAGCTCCTTTGAAAATGCTTTCTCATTTTTCGGCTTGGAAACAAGATGTGTACCACACTTCCTACCAGAACCGGTTTGTTTGTTTTTTATCAACGGACAGCTTCTCCCAGTACTGTTTCATAATATTGGAAATAGATTGATGGCAGACCTTTGAATGCTTGACCAACTTTTTGTAGGACCAAGTTGGTTGCTGTAAAAAGTATTTTTTCTGGTCACTCATTTTATTCCGTTTAACAATATATTAATGTTTTACAATGGTAGCTTCATCAAAAAGATCTAATAATACTTGAGTAAAAAATTTAAATGCAATATGTGTGTTAAGAATTTTTCAATCTCACTCCTTATTACAGCTCCCGCATAATTATCATATTACTTGGACCAAAAAAAAGGAAAAAAGAAATCATTTTAAAAAAATCTTCTTTTGTAATGCTAAAAATGTCCTTAGACTATAAATTCATTCCATTCAAGGATTTTTTATTTAGTTCCTTTTTTTGGTTGTTTCCTGTTTTTTTTTCTTTTCTTTTATGTTTTACTTTTTTTCTTTTTTGAAAAATCAAAAGCCTCGTTAAGTACTTTTTGCCCCGAAAAAAATAAGAAGAATACAAGTAAGTTTTTCTATTAAAATATATTTTTTTTTTCCTTTTAACCAAAGAAAAAAAATCCTTAAAAAATAGTGCAACTTTTTTAAAACATATTCAGGTGTAAAAAGTCCTAAGAAAGGTGGTCTGTTTTCTTCCATAAATAAAATAAAAGCTGAAATATATAAAACAGCCAACGGAAACTCAAGATTTGTTAAGTTTATTTTTTAACGTTTTCTTGCTTTTTACTAGAAGAAGATTTTGTAAGGACCTTTGTTTAATGCAAGTCCTTGATAACTAAGAGTAAAAACCAAATAAATAATAAAAAAACGAAAAAAAAATTATTGTTTAATGTTTAAAATAACTGTTTTTTCTTTAAGTTAAAATAAAGAAAATTTTTTGAAAAAAGAAAATTTTTATATATAAAATTTTATATAGAAAATTATATAAATAATGGCAAATGGATTTAAGGACCGTAGCAAATGAGATCGTCAAAAAAACAATAATTTAAAAGAGAATAATCTTTTATGTAATCTTAAGGTGAAATTGCGGTAATAGGAAAACATAGACAAAAATGGAATAAATCTCAGGCCCAGCCGAAAAAGCTATAATTCCCCTCGTTAGCGAATCTTTTAAAAATTTCTTTAACAACGTCGCCTTCTGGTAATGCACCGCTATTTTCAAGATTTAAAGCTTTTTAGCCACCATAAAACAGTCTTAAATTAATGTCTTAAAAAACAATAATTTTAATTATAAAAATTCCAACTTTTGCAATTTTTCTACAACAGCGCCCTCTAGAAAAATTCTTAATTTCAAAATTCACAATTTCAAAACGATTTGTTTATACAAATTAGTTACGATTTACAATACAGCAGGCCACTGGCTATTACATACGGGGGTAGTGGGTGGCCTTAAAATTTAAAAATGCCAACATGCCCGACGTCGCCAACTTTGGATGGTCACCGTCTACTCCCCTTATGCTCTCTACCACGATCGATTAAGAATAATTGTAGTAATCTAATAACCGCTCCGCTCGTGTCCCTTTAGCAAAATTACGTACTCTATAACATTTTGCTTTCTTTACGCAACAAATTCCATTAAATATCATTTGGCCCCATCCCTATACAGGTTTCCGAATTTCATGAAAATTTAAGAAAACTTTTAGTAATAATTGATATTAAACTTTTTTAATTTTAGGTTGTCTTATTTATCGGTATATAACTTTTTTCTACTGAAATGATTTTGCCAATTTTAGATAAGAAACTTCTTAGGTTAATAGGACTTAGGTCTAATTTTGAAAGATCACCGACTACGCCCTAAACTAAATAGAGATCTGTGCTTCTCAAAATCAAGTCGAACAAAGCTCAACTTTGATCAGGTAAAACTTCGTCAAGATGCCTTTAATGACTCGAAAGTTACAAAACTGCTTCTAAGAAAAAAATAGATCGATATATCTGAGGTACGCCCATGAGTAGATAGAAGCCTGAGAAGTACAATACAAATCAACTCGAAAACATTTTAGCTCTAACTCTATGAAATTTCATTTCAGATTCCTCAAAAGATACAAATTAATTTTAAAGCAAAAACAAAAAATAGAGCTCATTTTCAAAAGAGCTCCCAAAACATCCACCAGGAAAGCACTATTTAGAACGAAAAGTTTTCAAACCAAGTTTCTGACAGGAACGTTGTTAAGAACTTTTACCGAATAATTTTTTTTTTAGTTACAACAAACCATAAGAAACCAATAAAATTCCCTTTTGGATATAACGCCCACACACAGTTTCCAACTCGTGGTTTGGGAAATAAATTTCTAACATTTGGACTTGCGTATTCAAAAACCGAAACCAGAAACCGGTTAACCAGTTTTTTTGGCTTTTCAGAAAACCTACTGGTTGCGAATAATTTCTGTTTTTGAATTATTCGACATACCGGTTTTTTTGAGACGGTTAACTGGTTTTTAATGGAAGTCACTTTTAAACTTTTCACTATTATATTCAGCTTCATTTTTATATATTCCGACATAACGGAGAATATACAAAAATGTCCATTCCGTGTGTTACACGAGCAAAGTATTGTATGCATTCTTATACATCATATTTTGAATCGATTTTGCTATGTCCATCTGTTTCGGACAAAATCACGTCAATAAAAAAATAAAATAAGATTCTGCAAGTTTTTTTATTCAGCAATATACTTTTTTTGTAAAGAGATATATTTAGAAAGAAAAAATGTCTGTACAGCACAGTTAATGGATCATGATATCTCGGCAGTTTATTTTAAATGCGATTGCGAAAAACACTAACAAAAAATCAAACAAAATCCGGTTAACCAGGTTTTTAACATAAAAACGTATTCGAGGCCGGTTCTCTTGAAAACCTAATTTTTCAAATAACTCAAAAACCTTCCCCTTACCTGAACCAGGTTTTCTAACAACGAACAAGTTCTTCCGGTACTGTTTAATAATATTGGAAACAGTTTGACGCAGACTTTTGAATGCTGGGGCAACTTTGTGTGAGACCAGAAGGGGTTTTGTTGAAAATAAATATTATTATTTTTTTTTTTTTTGATCACTCATATTAATCGGATTAACGTTATATTCACTTGCTTGACATTAAACACAATAACTGACATGTTTTACAAAGGTAACTTGATGGAAAGAAAACAAATCATACTTGGGTAACAAGTTTTAAGGAAGAACGTGTGTTAAGAATTTTTCTATCGCACATCTCATATACAAACATACATACATACATATATGTTATATAAATATGTCGATTATATTCTGTCGAATCATCACATTTTTTCAAAACTGTTTTTTTTTCTCAGTGTTTATAAACAGAAAATATCAATTAAAAAAAAAGGAAAAATTGCTATAAAACTATTAACCTTGTCTAATATCTACAAATGTATTTGTGTGCATGTATGTATATGTGTGTGTACTAAAAAGGGGTTGATAAAATAATAGTTAAACACATGAATAAATAGCAAATATTTTGTTTTCATTTTAGCAACAATTTTTTCCATAAAATTAAAAAAAAAAAAACAGTAAAAACTTTTAGTTCCCAGAGACAACAAATGTTTAAATAACTGATTTGATTTAGCCGTATCAAAGAGTTTCCACTGTTTGCCAGAGAAAAAAAAAGTCGTAATTTTTTTCTATTGTTAAATATAAAATATACATATTGATTGTATTTATGCATAAATAAAATCATGTGATATTTTATTCCATTTTTGTTTTTGTAAGTTTAACATCATCATCAAAAGCTTTAGCAGAAGACCTGATATTGTTGAGTATCATTTTTCGTCCTCGTCAACATAAAACAACATCATCATCATCATCGTCAACAACAACGTAATCATAGTCATGCATAAACATGTTTTCTATTTTTTTTGTTCTATTTTTTATACCCTACACCAACGCAGCTGGTTGGGATATTATGCGTTTGTGCTAATGTTTGTAACATACAGAAAAGATTGTGTTATATCCACCTTCAAGTTTACCGTTTTTAAGTCGAATGATGTCCGTCGTTTTGTCCGTCTGGCTGTCTGTCCATGTTCATGTAGTGAACACTTTACAGATCGCAATTTTAAGATATCTGAATGCAATTAGGTGCAGGTATTTTTATTTGGTCCAAAGCCTGTTTAATAGGGCCATATTCAGTCCAATATTTTAAGTACCTCCCATACAAATGTTCTGCCGTAAAAAGATTTTAAACTCATGTCCGTCGTTGTGTCTGGCTGGCTGTCCATGTTCATGTAGTGAACACTTTACAGATCGCAATTTTAAGATATCTTAATGCAATTAGGTGCAGGCCCAAGGACAAAGCCTGTTTAATTGAGGCATGTTCAGTCCAATATGTCAAGTACCTCTCATACATATGTCCTGCGTAAAACGGTTTTAAGCTCATATAATGAAATGAAGAAATGAGTCTTTATGATATTCTAAGACGACGTGCCAAATTATGTAAAAGTCGGTCCATTCCTTCTTATAGATCCCATATAAGCCCCCTTTCCAAATATCTCATATATATGTTGGTATTGAAATAAAAAGTGGTCAAATTGAGATAAATATAAGTAAAAATCGATCGAAATCGAAATTATATAAGACTGGGTCCATAATCTCTTCTTGAACCCATATAAACCTGCTCCCAGAAAAAAATATTTTAAAACGTATAAATTTCACATAAATGTTAGTGCCGTCATTATGTACTGCACACGTAAAAACAGAGTAGAAAATCAAATTATACGAGGATCGTTCATTAATTTTTCGTCACTATCATTTATAACCAATATTGTGGTGTAAGATAATATATAGTCGGCTTTGATCTATTATAACATTCTAACTTGTTTTGTTTTTTTTCCTTTTTTGTTGTATTTTAATATTCATTTTTATGATTTTAACTTTTGCATTGTTTGCATTTTTATGGAGCAATTTGGACTAAAATAAAACTAAACAGAAAAATTGTTTTTAAGCTGCTGCTGTTGTTTGCTGCTGCCGCCTTCACGGCTAAAAGTTATTAAAAAATGTTTAGTTTGTTAAGCAAAAACTTTTTTTTTATTTTTTTATTTTTTTTTTTTTTTTGTAGAAATTATGATTTTTTTAAAAAATGCTAAATATTTTAGATACCTTTTGTTTTAATAATGAATATTTTTTTATAGAAAAAAACGAAAATTTTAAAAGTTCTTAAGCCTTTGCTAATTTCTAAAGGATTATAATACGTATGAGTAATATTAATTATATTGACCACTAAACGTATGATTAATATATTAATTCTAAAAAAAAAACTAAACAAAATCAAATAAAATTTGAAACTAAGTAAAATTGTTATTGAATTATAAATTTCAATTAATTTGAAATACAGAGGTTCCATAATATTACGACTTTATCATTGAAATGTATGGAAAATGAGCAAATTTTGCTGAAGCGAACCAAGTTTTAGATAAGTTTTAATAGTTTCTATTAACTATTTATATAAGTAATTGATATCGTTGGAAAGGTATTTACCCTAAAATTAATAATATGCTGTTGACAGAATACTGGAACAAAATTTCTTTAATATTTTTTTTTTTTTTTTTTTTTTTTTTTTTTTCAAAAAATCAAAATTTCTTTTTACACATAATTTTGCTAAAAGTTTGCTAATATTTGATCTTAACTGAAGTCTACATTTATAAAGCTATAATCATAAAATTTGAGTGTAAAATAGACAAGTTTATACTTAATAAGGAACATTAAATAGATTCCCAGTTTTGATAAAAAATACCCAAAATTCCAATTCGGGGAAAACAATATTAAAAATTTATTATTTTGTAGAAAACAGTTCAATCTGATGTTAAATAAGGCTGGGTCCATCACAAAGTTTTTTTTAGTATATTTTGGCATCATTTTTTTTTTTGGCCTTCAAAATAAGCTAAAGTATGTAAGTTTTTTAACAAAAAAAAATCGAATAAAACAAGCAGAGGAATTAACTTCCCAAAATTCTTCGTATTATCTTCATATGAATTTAAGTTCTGAATCCAGATTTCAGCGGAAAACAATGGATTTTAAAGGTTAAAAAAACTGTATTCGAGTATGCCGAATCCTTAATGCACTTCGATGCAGTACATTTGGAAATATTTGTCTGTGAGTTTTATAGTTTTATATCAATAATTGGAAAGCACTATTCATGAGATTTCCTGCATTAATTGTAGACATATGTGATGTTATATAATTCATTTAGGAGGGATACAACCTCATACAAGATCAAATTATTTGGTCTTTGTAGATTCTCTCGGATATCGGTAATATAACAGTTTTTCTAATGTACTGATTTTGCTGGACAATAACAAATACACAATCCAAATTTCAATGCGATCTGTCAGCTAATGTGAATGTGCACCTATCAGCAACAGACAAAAGGAAGGGAACACAGACATAGCTAAATCACCTTAGGTTTTGATATGATGCAAGAATATACTATATGGTATCTTAGATGATTCCTTCTGGGCTTTGTAAACGTAATGAAGAATTGAATATACCATCATCATAAGTTGTAGGTATAATGAATATGATTTTCGAGCCGAATAATGCTCATGTTATTGGCATGATTTGAGGTCAAGAAATGTGCGAATGTCAAAATGTTATGGCAGTGGTGTAGTGCTATGGATTGCATGCATTTCGCACTGCTGACATATCTAAAATTTGTTTTGTTCCAACAAAAAGGAATAACAGAATTTATAACAACTTGCTGAAAGATGTTCTTCTCTCTTTTGAAAGTGGATGAAGATTGAATTTTCCAAGAAGATAATTCTGAGATTTATGTTTCAAAGCCGTATAAGTCTAGGTTAACCGAACAGAGTATAACTCTGTTTGCTATCAGGACTTGATCTCAATGCTCGTAAATTTTATGGAATTAATGTCCAAAACGAAAGCACAATGACATTAAAAAAGCTGAAACTGTAAATAAAGTTAGTTTGTGAGGCAACTGATTCTGTTCTTCTTTTGTTATTCTTTGGTGTATCAGATTTGAGATAATCCACAACAAAGGATTATCCACCCATTATTTTAATGATATTGCGACTGATAAACTTAACTTAATAGAAGTCTGTACTTGCTTAACTCTAGATGAGTCCAATTTCATTAAGATATCGCTGACAATTCGAAACACTATAATACGTTAAATATCTCTAAAATGAATTGAATTCGAGATATATTGAATGGCGGTTTTGCAGAAAGGAAATGATGATTGTACGTTGCAAACAAAGAGCTGTTTCCATCATTTTTTGCTGATAAAAAGGGATAATTTACGAGAGTCCCAAAAGCAAAAAGTCTTATTTAAAGCGCTTTCAACCGCATAAATATCGAAGGCAAACATCTATAATACTAAGATAATGCTCACAGTATGATCGGATTAGAATCGTATTTTGTTTTAAGACCAGTTAAAATCTAACTTTCCCACCTAATAGCATAGAAGTTGCCCCTTTTGACCACAGAATAAAAACGCTTTTATTTGAGTTTAACTGTTAAATAGGACATCTACAATTTTCTCCTTAGTTTCCTGACCTTAAATCCAGAATAGTTCTTTTAGAGCGGAGTCTACACTCATTCATGACTCATTATGACTTACAATTATAACATTATTATTATTTTTTGAGTAAAAAAAATGAAATAATTAATTTGTATACCCAATATTTAAGTTGAGGTTCTTCACATTTTTTATGATTTTTAATTTTCCTCATTTCTTCTATGAATTGTTATGTAATAACAGCTACAAATCAAATATGCAAAAATAAAACAACAATAAAAATACCACAACAACAACTTTTCTTTGTAAAAAGTTTTAAGTTGTTGTAGTTTGTTATAAGATTACATAATTATACTTGAATTACAGCAACAACAACAAATAATAAAAGTTAAATAAAACATGAACTAAACAAAAAAAACAAGGTAGAAACAATAAATTAAATAAACTGAAAGAATGAAAGAAAAATCAAAATACACCAAAAACTCCTTTAACGGCCAAAATCCAAAATAGGGCATATGGTTGGTTTTTAAGATAAATACCGCTTCCTTTCATAAAACCTTAAATTAGAAATCCATATTTCATCTTTATGGGCAATTTAGAAAGGTCTTATCGGTCTTATATTATATATTATACTTAATATTTTATCTGTGAAATCAGATTCAATAAAATTTAAATTAATTCAAAAAACTTTATTTTTGTATCAAATAAGGAGTAAGATCGAAAAAATCTAAACACACGTTTTTCAGTAAAATTTTCAACCCAAAAATTATTTGTTTATCTTTTTGATCAAGTTACCTTTTTCAAAGAAGTCAGTTATTATGTTTCAATATTTTCCACAAAAACCCAACTTGGCCTTTCAAGAAGTTGGTCAAGCATTCAAAGGTCTGTCGTCAAACTGCTTCCAATGTCATTAAAATGTACCGGGAGTATTAGCACCTTGATAAAAAAAAACTGGTACAGATAGAAGAAATAGTACACATGATGCTTCTAAAGTCAAAAAAGTGGAAAAGAACTACCAACCACATTCGATATGAATCAGCTCGGTAAGCTCAGTGCTTGGATTATTTGCTACAAATAATTAAGAAATTTCTTGACAGGAACGATGCTAAAAATGATGATGCCATAAACAGAGTATGGAAAATAAAATTGCTGCCTAATGGATGACAAAATGTATATGCCGCAACTCCCTGGTCTAAAATTTTATGTTGCTGATGTTCGATAAATTGCTGAAGAAATATTTGAGGCTTTAAAGCAATAAATATTTGTTACAACGGGTTCTGTAAATACCGAAATTTATATTAAGGAACGTTTATATAAAAGACAGTTTCCGTTTAAGACATTATGATGTGTCATTTAGTTTCCGCCTGACTTGGCATTCTGTCACTATGATAAACAGGCCCTTAAGTGGTGCAAGAACAATAACGTGGTATTTTACCAAAAAGGCAAATCCTTCAAACTGCTCGGAGCTAATGAACTTGTCAAAAGAGAATTAGGGAGCACAGAAAAGTGTCCAAAAAGGGGTAGAAATGACACTATAAAAATTAATGAAAGGGTTTCCGGAAAACGTTCTTATTTTTTTAAGTGTAATAATAATTTCAATTAAATAAAAAATGTAAATATTAATTTTGAAGACTTTTTCGATCTCACTCCTTATTTACTTAATGTTAATTTTATTTTATCGCAATTTTTGACTTTTCCTTGAAAATTGAAGTAATGAATTCTTAACAATTCAAATCAATAAGATTCTGAGAAAAAGTATAAAAATAAAGTTTCAACAGCGAAGTCAAATGAAATTAAGAATAAAAAGCTGTTACTTTTATTCAAAAGAAAAAGCAAAAACACTAAAAATAGTAAAATAATTTGAAGAAAGTAAGCAAAAACATATAGAAAAAAGTGAACTTCTAATTGAAAATTTTACGAATGTTCTTTGCATTTATTTAAAAGTTGCCCCAGATATCGGCTTATATCTTTTGATATACTATTACTCATTATTAATTGGAAACTTTTCAGGCCTATAGAAAATATTCAGGCCAAATTTCATAGATATATCAACTCAGATTTTGATTTAACCCAAGATTGTCTAAGATAATTTCTTCTTAGCGTTACATATGGCATCACAAAGGTAATATACCCACCACTGTGGTGGTGGAGAGTATAAAACGGAGTCATCGAATCTTGAAAACCTAAATAAATACAAAAATACATAATTTATTTGTTGATCGAATATTATTATACGTAACCAAATAAAAATGTGCGTATACTTAACTTTATTTTCCAAATATTAATCATACAATGTTATTTTAATTAATTTTTTGAAAATAATGCTTTAACTTTTGAACTTGAAAAGATATTTTAATGAAATTGTACATGGTTAGAGCCGAAATGTTTTCAAGTTGATTTGGCGGATTACAGGTCCCTAACTGGTGAAGGGTTATTTAAAAATACACCAAAATTTCATTTAAGAATTGAAACAAAAGAAATTTTGTGTACACATAATTCTAACGAATTTCTGTAAAAACATTATGAAGTCGTTAAGTGATCTCTTAAAGTTTTAGAGATATTCAAGTCGCAAACAATTTGTTAACCCTTTTTTCCTTTTTAGTCTTTTTGTATTAATGGACTTAATATCCTTTTGAATTTTGTAATTTTTATTCCGAACTTTGTAATTTTTAATTTTTCTTCGGAGAAGATGGATTTTTAAGTTTCTTTAGTTGAAGACAATATTGATTTTTCCTTAAAATATCGGTACTCATTTCAATTTTATTAAATAAAGTTTTAATTTAATTTAAAAAATCGACATTTTAAGTTCTTCATAAAATTTTAAAATTAAGTGAAATAAAATCTCACATATTTTTCTTTAAAAGTTGTAAGCGAAATTGTATCTCTAAGTTCTAGCATTTTCATTAGTACTAAACTTTTGTGTTAGAAGTTTACACATTGACTGAAAATCGAACCTAAATTGAACACGCGAAACTCCAACTTAAGCTGGAGGTCTGTTCCAAAACACTTCAACGATAAACATTTTACATTTTATACAATTGTTTTCAATGATTAAAATCTTTCACAATGGTTTAACAAAATTTTAAACCACTGTGATGTTATAAATAGACGTATACTTTATTTGTTACTCATAATGATACATTAATCATACGCCACATATCATAGTAGTTAAAAAATGATCTGTATATATAGTGTATAATATTCTTCCAGCTTAAATAATTGTAAGAACTCAATGAAAGCTGTCCTAAAGAATTGCTATCATCCTGAGAAGTGACCTCTTTGAAAACAGCAAAATTGCATCAAGTAATAAAAAGTTACAGACTTTAATCTGAGTCAACCTCAATATTCAATGAAAAAACTGTTTATAATTTTTTCGATCAAAAATATATAGATTGAGTGGAAAAATAGTTAAAGCTTAAAATGTTGCAAATTTTGTGAATGGTTTCTTATTGCTCTATATTGAAGATACAATTTTTAAAATGGGCTCACAGCATTAAGCTCGCGATTAATCATTTTGACATGATTTGAACATACAACTATTACTTTATTAGAAAGTTCTTTAAAGTTTCCAGTTACTCCAAAATAGTCATGTTAAAAGAAATATTACTTAAAACCCTAAGAAAAAAAAATAACTGTGACGTATGATTTATATTTAATACAAAAATCAAGTATACGCTCATTTGAAATACAACCAGAGATGAAAAATTCTCATTTAATGGAAAATTTCTGATGACATGTATCTCAAAGTATTATACACAGTTCCGATTTTAAAAGAATGCTGTCAATCTACAAACCAGTTAAAGGATTTTGGAGATTATTTAGGATTTAATTTTAAGCATCAGTTTATTTCTTTTTTCAATTTTTTAAAATATTTCAAAATTTCTCTTCTCTTAAGCGCCCTATCAAATTGATCCATTCAATGTCTTATTTTTTTCTACTATTTTCTTTAAGAATTTCCTCTATTTCTTGTATGTAAAACTAAATATGCGTTAAAGAAAATTTTCTTTTCAAATTGAGTTCCAGTTTTTTTCTCATTCCTGTTATAAGTTATTTCTTCTATTCACTTAAATAAATATTAAAAAGTCTTCATTTTTTTCTAAAACGATACTAAACAAATTTAAACATATAAGAATGCTACATTCGGCTGTGCCGAATCATCAGTATATTTTACCACAAATGTGTGAAGTAAATACATTATATTTCGTACATACAGACTCTCGAATGTACACAATAAGCAAAGGTTTTTCTTAGATTCAACACAGAAACCTTTAATGAGTCATAAAATTGGTTATATTTTTGGCTATAATTTTTTTTCTACTGGGCTGATTTTGATAATCTTAGAAAAGGTACTGAAGTACATACTTCTTAAAATTATGGCAGAATTTCATTCCAATTTGTCGATTTGTAACTTACAATTTTCGGAGAATTCTTTGCTTGAATTTAGAGTTTGTCTCAGATGTCGGTCTATATCTTTTAATATACTGAACCGAATTTGTTGGTTTCAAAACTAAACTACAATTAATTCTTAGTCCAAATTTCTTTGAGCTCTGTCAATTTTTGCGGATGTGAGTGTGCCAAAAGCAGAGAGATGGACAGACAGAAAAACAGGTAAAGGGAAAGACAGACAGACGGACAGATAGACTGGCAGATAGACGGACATGATCAATGAACTCATATTTTGATTTAATGGACATTATGAGGTCTAAGTTGATCCCCTCTTAGCGTTACACACGGATTGACAAAACTAATATACCTTCTTTAACACTTCTTTTGGTGAAGTATATAAAAGTAAAAAAATATATATTTTACAGATGTTTTTTTTCTTTATATAATAAAAATGTTCTTGTATGTAACAACAATAAATATTTTCTCAATATTACCTTATTTATTTAGTGGCAGTCAGTCATGTGAAGAACACCAACACATATACATTGCAGAACATGAAGAAGATTCAATAAAATAAATACGATCAGGAAGATGATGAAGACATGTTAAAGTTTTTTTCCCATTTTTTACAAAAATAAACTACAGATAAAACTTATTTTCAAATACACTAAAGTTTACATGTTTAGAATTTAAACGCACACACTTACATTCATACACTTATAGTTATTTATAAACCCAATTTTATTTTATATATATTTTTTTTCTTGCTTTCCGTATTAACACACACTTTGTTACACTGAGCATTTCCGCTAAATTTTTAAATGAGTATGTGAGTGTGTGTGTGTGTGTGAGAGAGAATTTATGTTAAACATAAGTTATTTTTGTTAGTATGAAAGTAGTCACTTAAGATAAATTCCTTTACATTATGTTCACTAGTAATTTTTTTCACATTTTTTTTTTCACACACATTTGTTAGGATTATTTTCTTTAAACTTTATTTAAGGATTTTTTTTAATTCTCTTTAATTCTGTTCAAGGAATCTGCAAATAAAAGGAAAAGAGAAAAAATTATTATTAAAATATCATAAATTTTTAATTAAATATTTTTGTTTTAATTAACTTAATTAAAGAATAAAAATTATTTCCTTAAATATTTTTATATTAATCATACGTCACAGTGGTTCCAAAAATATTTTTTAGAAATAATTGCTTTATTAAGCAACCGTTAGAGATATCTGAATAAAATTTTTATATGGTTAGAGCTAAGATGTTGTCAAATTGATTTGAACAACTACAAGCTCCTAATTGGTCAAGGGCATTGTAGGAGACCCTCCAAACTTGACAACCTTTGGTATGTTGATAATTTTTTTGTTCTAAATTCTATAATATTTTTTTATTGTTTTTTTGTCAAGAGATGTTAATAGAAATGCATCTTAACTGAAATTGCATCCATTTGTGGCAAAAATCTGACCATACGACTGATACAAAGTTTGTTAATTTTTTAAATACATTTTATTTCGAAAAGTTCTCAAATCTCTAAGCAGGATTCATCTTTGATTTGTTCATAAAATAAAGCTTTCTATAACAGGGTGATCATTTATGTGAAAAATTCAAATTTTTAAATACGCTTTAATATAAATTTTTAATATTTAAAGACATTTTACTCATTTTTTTTTTACCAAACTAATTATAAATCTTCAACCTAAATTTGGTTTTCTCTAGAAAAATTTAGTTATTTTCTATACAGGTCTAGAAGTTACTGGGGAAACTTAAAATAATAGTGGTAACCGCAACAGAACCGCTTCTTGAAGGGATTTTATCATATCAATGTTGTAATTAATGATGTTTAGGGAGAAATTTTGATGAAATTTGGCACGTAGTTTTTTTTTAACTTAAAGACGAAGTCTGTTTATTCATTGATGTTCGATCTATTGCACAGTAGGCTAGAATCCGTAAGTTAGAACCGTACTACACAGTGCAGTTTTTAAAGAAATAAGCATAAAATACTAAATTTCTTATTCATGTATTTCCGAAAATTTTTAATAATAAAGAGAAATAAAGAACGTCTGTCTGAGTAAAGGAAGTACCCAAATTTGCACGCCTATAATTTCGTCTAAGAAAGCCCAAGGTAACCTTAACTGAAAAAGTTATAATGATATATTCCTCCACCTTTGTCGTGTTAAAGATGATGGAAATCCATTCTGCTGATCAAATGTTACAGATTTATTTCCAAATATCGATTTTAACCCACTGTGTATTATAAAAGGGCTTTTAAGGAATTACATTTTTTGGTCTTCATGGAATCTGGCACCTTTTTCTTATGACACCAAATCGATTCAAAAATGTATGTACACATATCACTCTCTTTAAGAAGAAATAATATATTTGTTTTTGTAATTTTTATACCCTCCACCACTTCAAGTGATAAAAAAAGAATTGTCCTTATAATGTATATATATATTTTTGCATCCAATCAAAGTCTGAATCAATTTAGCTATGTCCGTCTGTCTGTCCATCTGTCTTTCTGCCTGTTGTTGATGTAATGGAAAATGGGTCCCCATTGTACCCTCTATTTAACTCGAATATTACTTGCCGAATTTCTTGACAGCTTTTTCATCTTGAATTCTCAATTTTCATTTCATCATTGAAAAAATGGAGGATCAGGGAAAAGGACACAGATCTACGTAAGGCTTAACAGGAATCGTCTAATACCCCATAATGTCTTCAAATCAAAATCTGTGTCGATATAGCTATATCCACCTGATTGTCCCTCTATCGGTCTGTCTCTCTGTCTGTTGTTGACACGCTCATATCCACAATAACTGACAGAACTCAATGAAATTTGGCCTGAATTTTTCTTATATTCTTAAGAAGTTTCCTTTTTAAAACCATCAAAAACGGTTCGGTATATTCAAAGAATTAGACCGATATCATTTAATATTGACTTTCGTCAATAAATTAAAAATTCTCAAAATTATTAAGATCGGTTCAGTAGAAGTTATAGCAAAAAATATAATTAATTGTATGGCTCATTTTGTTATCCGTGTTAAGTTAAGGAAAAACTTTTATAGACAGACGTATACAATGTCTGTTAGTTAGAGTTTGTTTTCCATATAACAGAGTCCACCTTTTTGTCATCAGTCTTCGAGTTAGAGATTAACGAGTTTGAGATTAAGATCTTGAAGTTCTACACATCTTAAATAGTTTCAGCATCTTAAGTTTCCTTTGAATTAATTCAGAAATAAATAATCTCCATTCATGAGATATGTCTAATATCCCTCAATATTCACTATTTATACAAATGTTTCCTTCTTCTTTCCTCATAATTATTTTATAATTTTCTGTTTATTTTTTTTTTGTACTAAAAAAATATTCAAATTTAATTGTGTGAATTAGAAAACTTATAAATATTTATGTATAAAATTTTCTATAATTTTCATAATTCATTATATAATGAAGCACACATACTCATATACATAACATTATGGAAAATATTGTGTGTGTGTGTGAAAAGAAAAGTTTTAATTTATATAAAATTTTCATTATAAAGAAAGTTTTATGACTTTTAACACATATTTTTATAGACATAATTGCATGTGTGTGTGTGTTTATATATTACAAAATTTTATATGGTCATTTATTTGGTAAATATCGTTACTCTTTCATTTATTGTATAAATATTTAGATGAATTTTTTTCATAAAATTTTGCTTTGCAAGAGTAATTTTAGGTTTTTTGTATTTAGGGAGGGTGACATTAATTAAAGGAATGAAAGAATCATCAATTAAAGTTTTTTTTTTTTTTTTTTTTTTTTTTTTTTAATATTAGAAAGTATAACAGACGATATGAGATAGATAAAATTATCCTTAATACTGTACTCTTATTAAATTCACACATTTTATACCGAAATACCCAGAATTCTAAACTGGACGAAACAAGTTAAAATTTTCTTTCAAAAAGGATAAAGGATTTCCCGCAATATCTCGAGTATATAGCAAACATATGTAGATATATAATCGAGATACTTCTTGTAACGAATTAATTCGTACAAGGAGTATCTTTTTCTGATGTAAAATAATGATAGATACTGTAGTAAAAATACTAATTTAATTAGAAAAAATATTTTATATAAGATCCCCAACTAGACATAATCGAGGAGTCTAGTCTGGTAATCTGGAGGTCACGGTGTTTAAATAATTAATTGAAGTCAATTTAATTTTGTTGAAATAATTAATATAAAACTGAAAAAAATTATAATTTTAGAATAAAAAAAAACTTTAAATACAAAGTATCCTGGCAAATATCATTATATCCTTTCTTAAATCCTTCTTTGAAATTTTTTCTTTTCAAAGGGGGAAACTATTTTCCCTAATGCATATCCCAGATCTCTAATTCATGGCTCTAACACATGTGTATATCAATAAAGACACATACATTAACATACCTTACACATATACGCACTAAAACAGCAAACTATTTTTCCATACATGTAACGAAATTTCATACGTCTGTTCATTGGGAGATATAAAAATGTACAAATTTTTTATTGTAATACTCATCCGATTTTAATTATTATTTTTGAATGGTAATGGGATATATTTATCTATATATTACAGTAAAGTTATCAGCTGTTCAAGATTGTCTCAGTTATCGGTTTATGATTTCTTGATTACTGCAACGATTTTACTGATTTTAATAGCAAAATATTTTAAACAATAATGTAAAATCTGGCCAAATTTTATTGAAATTGGATTATTATAACAGTGATAATGTCATAATAAGGCCGACATGATTCAATCGGGTCAGATTTTGATATGATGCAATTAGAAATAAGAAATCTGGCGTATTTTAAAACAAATACTAGTCACACAGAGCTCGTAATATTAACCCATTTTGGACTATTGCTGCCTTTTTGCAACAGTAATTTAACACATGCTCTAATTAATTTGTTGTAAGTCGAATCATTATAAGTTATACATCTACATTTAGTTAGTACTTTAAAATTTAATAAGCAGAAATGAGTTTCCAAAAATATTTATCCTCCGTAGTGCCTCAACAACCGATATCTCGCAAACTATACTATTTAAAATTCCAAATTATTTGAATCAGTATAAGTAAGACATATACTGCAGCTTAACATTACTTTATCTTAACGAGATCTTATGAATGAATGAATTTGTGATTTTTTTAGAACTTATAGACAGCTAAATTATTGGATTCCAATATAACCAAAAGTGCCTTAGAATATAAAAAATTTCGATAGGATCATGGGGAGAGATACCCGCACATACAAAAGCAAATATTAGTTGCCAAATGTTAAAAGAACTAAGAAAGATTTTTAAAAATTTTGTTTAAGTAATTTGCAAGGAACTATTTTACTGGACAAAATGTAAAACGGATGGGATCAGGGGTGGAGGTATTCCCTTTTAAAAAGCAAATATTAGTTACCGAATATCTAAAGAAAAAAGATGTGAAATACTTTCTCAAGGTAGAGTTTTACTGGACAAAATATAGGATGCATATCATCAAGAGAGGGAGAGGATAAAGCCTCCAAACAATGCAAATATTGTATATCTTTTTTTGTAGAAGCATTAAAGCAAAATTTAAAAATTTCATTCCAATTATTTTCATAACGATTTGGTGTAGTAGAAAAATATAGGGCAGATAGGGTAAAGGAGACAGTTATCCTCCATTTAGTCCGAATGTTATTTATCGAATTATTATTTAGACTTTTCAATTAGGAGTTTACAAATTTTGCCACTTTCCTAGAAAACATTTAACTGAAAAAATTTAAAACGGACAAAATGTTAGCAATCGAATATTTGAAGAACTCTTATGCCGAAAATCTTCCAATTGGGCCAAATCTTCGCTGCATGATTTTTTATACACATAGCGATTTATGAAATTTTATTTTTGGATTGAGGAGAATTTTTGTGCGGCAACTTCCAAAGGTTGATCAAGTAAAATGTAAACTAAAAATGTTTTTTTCTCACACCATAAGTTAAAAATCCCAATTATCTCCTAACTAGTGAAGGTCCTGTTATCCTTAAGATCAAATTAAAACATTTCTAAGGGTTCAAAAGTTACAGAATTATTTCCAAAAAGAAAACCGTTTAAAAAAACACTTCGAAGTGTAGATCATATTATGGTCAATTTTTACCGATTACAACACATTTATTTGTTAAAATGAAAATGTGCAATTTTCCAACTTTTTATTATTTATATTTTAAATTTGATGAAATAAATTTTGGCTCTAAAAAACTTGGTTCCGTAAAAGTCCTTTTATTCTACTATTTAAACATAAACCAAACCTAATGATTATCATGATCATAATCATCATTTTTAATAATGCTAATAATGATAAAATAGTAATAAGAAAATTTCTTTATGCTGCTGTTTTATTATTTTTCTTATTCACACATATTAAATATGCAACAAATACATAGAAACATCTATACACACACAGATACTTCTAAGTATATATTAACAAGGATGTAGAGTAAACTAAAGTTTATTATATTTTTAAAAAAATTTACACATTATTAATTTGCACACATACGTTTTTAGTAAACATTCACACGCACACATCTACACAATTAGTCATATATATAAATATATATTTATTTTATTACATATTCATATACATACAAACATCTATAAGTATTTATCTCGTTATTTATATCTTTTTAGCAAAGTTTTCAATTCTAAGCAGATTTTTTTCCATAACACATACACATATAAACACATACGTGCTTAATCATTTTGTATACTTTTTTAAGGTTTTTATCTTTATCTTATTCTCTGTCTCTTTCACTCTTTCTTTTATAAATATTTCGTCGGTTTTTTGCTATAAAATTTATAACAAGTAAGAATATTATGTTCGGCTATGCCGAATCTTCAATACCCTCCACCATCTTCAGTTATTTTTCGTATATACTCACACACATGTATACATAACATTAAAGTTGTTTTGGAAAACTTAAGGAGTCATAGAATTAGTTATATTTTTGGCAATAACATTTTTTCTACTGAACCAATTTTGATAATTTTTGGAGCAATAATGAAATATATGGCAAAATTTCATCCTAATTTCCCGATTAATACAAATTTATGAAAAACTTTTGTTTTAACTTAGAGGTCACCTCAGATATTGGACTATATCTTTTAATATACTGAACCGATTTTGTTGGTTTTAAATAGGAATCTTCTAAGGACTATAATAAATATTTAGGCTCAATTTAATTGAGCTCTGTACATTTTGGTGGATGTAAGCGTGCCAGATATTCAGACAGGCAGACAGACAGACAGACATAGCTTAATCGACACATATTTAAATTTTGATTTAATGCAAGAATATTTGGGGTTTGAGATGATTCCTTCTTAGCGTTACACATAGAATGACAAGGTTAATATACAACCACTCCCGGTGGTGGAGGGTACAAAAATTAAACAAAATCTTGTGTGTTTATTTTTAACTTGTTTTCCATCTTTTTTTTACTCATTCACAATTTGGTTTATCCACATTAATGTATATAATTTTATGTTGCTGATGAAAATCCTTCACATACACATACACACTCATACAAATTTTCATGAATTAACAAAAGATTGAAAAGAAAATAAAATCAAATTATTATCAAAAAAACTAGCAACAGACTGCTACTTAAAGCTAAACAAACCTTCAAACATTAATTTTTCGTTCATCTCATTTTTTCTCTCATCATTTTAATACGATTCTTGATGATGAGAATGTTTGTGTTCCATTTACTATATATACACTGTAATAATATATGTTTATGGAATAACTTTGCATTCTATGTTAAATATGTATATGTTTTATAAGAAGCCCAGCAAACATTAATGTTTTGAGATTGAAAAATGTTAAAATAAATTATTGTTTGACAAATGCAGAATTTTTTAATTTATTTTATTTTTTTTTTCAATTATATTAAACTGATAATATCTTCTATAGCACAAATGTTTGCTGGGTTAGGTTTTTTGAAAGTTTGTCAACAATTATCGTTAAAAGAGTTTACTAAACTTTATTCAGTTAAAAAAGTTTATACTCAATTAATATTGCCAGGGTATAATAGAAAATTATGACAAACACAGATACAAACATGACATTTTGGAATGATTTGCGAAAGTAGAAGTTATAGAAAATTTTGAAATGATCATCGTGAAATTTGAAATGGGCTTTTCTGGTCGTATAAGAATATTATTTAGAAATCTAAATTTTTTTTGAGATTTATGCACTAAAAGCAGTTTTCGAAAGTGATTCCCTAGGGGAGCTATGAATTATTTTGACTGGTTTTATTTATATGTGTCAAATTTAATTTATATATCCTTATATCTGTGGGTTTTATAAGCCTTAAAACCTCTTTCCGGGGGGATATCTATGTGTAATCTATCTGAATATTACACAATGGGAAAGTGTGTTATTCCAAATGTAACACCAAGAAGGAATCACCTAAGACCTTATAAAATATAATTATTTTTGCATCAAATAAAAATCTAGAAACATTCGGAAATCGGTTCATTAGCAAAACTATGAAAAATATCTCTTCTTAATTTTTCAATAAAAAATAACAGGATTTAAAGAGATTTTACGAAAGAGCTAGATGTTCTGAAGCTAACATATGTCCTAGCTCCCATATTAGGTCATCACCCGGATTATAGTTTTAAGCGTATAAAATTCTTTAGCACACATACTTCTTTAAAATGTACGTTATTAATCGGTCAACCGGTTCACAGGTTTTTATAAGCTCCTTTCCGGAAAAAAATTTGATATATGACGCCCATTCCCGGAAAACAATTCTGAAGTCATAAAATTATTTAGACTAAGTCTATTGAAAATATTGTTCTTACTGTTTTGGCCCATGTTTCGTATTAACTACCATTTAGGGTCCCTTCCGGAAAGGGGTTTGGAGCTTATAAAACAAATATTTTTTTAAATGATCATTTATATATAAAATTAATCTGATAAATATCGGTTTGAACATTATTATGGAGACTTTTTATAATAGAGGACCAATTTTACATAATTTCAAAATCTACAAGTGCGAAATTTCTTCTATATATCTTCCGTAACTGCTACCTGTAACTCAAATACAAGTTTAAAGTGGGCAGCCAGCCCGTTAGATGTTATATCGGCTCAAGAAGGGACTTTGAATCAACCATATATACATTGTATGACCAACATATTTGTCAAAAGACCTAAAAGCAAATATAGCCTCATCGCCATTTATGGTAGTGGTGGGTATAAGCTGATGAGTGGGGTTGGCGTATACCCCCCATTTTAATTCTGTAATTCACTCTTACGTAGACAGATGAATGGACATTGGCTCAGAGTTTTATTTGATGCCACTTAAAAGATTATTTCCAAGTGTTATGATCTCGATTATTCTGATTATGGGTTAACAATATCTGATTTAAAACCAACAATTCCTGCGATTCTATTCACTCTCTATTTTGTCTAACTATTTACAATTTGATTTCTAAAACTTCGGATCTGGACAACATTATAAATTCTGCTAAGGTAAATGTTATAATAAAATCATATTTACCTTTGAAGTGTCAGTTAACGGTTTAAAAAAAAATATATTTCTTAACACAATACACTGACAGAAATATTTAAACATAACAGAATATGAACAATATTTACCTAAAAACGCCTACAAAGTAAACACACATGCATGTGAAGATAAAAAGGTAAATCCTAAAAGAACCAAATACAAGAAATAATTATGAACATATTACTTGTATTTATCGGGTTTCTAATTAACCAATAACCAATAAAATCGGTTCAAAAGAAAACCATAATAAGAAGATACAAAACATCAACCAGAAACTAAAATAAATTTTGTACAAATTTCAATCTTGAATTTTATTTATGATTTGCTCATATACATTTTCGAAAATCTAGTTGCACCTTTTTCGTTTTAACATATAAAACTATTTTTTTCTCCAAGTTTGCAAAAACGAAAACATATGGATGGATACATCCATGAGATACTTCTTTTTCTTTCCCACCTAAATGTACATTTTTATTGCCAACTTTGTTATGTGATTTTTCTAGTTATTCTGATCTTCTATTCAGTTTTCAACGAAAATACAGCTGCAGGTAACACTCACACACAAACATACAAGCAACAAAAAAATCTAAACTGATTTTTTTTTCATAATGAAACATGAAATGATAACAACAATATTGTTTGCTTTAACCGTTAAATATATGTGGCAGTAATTTAAAACCACATATATACACACATACATACAGAGAGTTTGAAATATATTTGTATGTGTGTGGTAACACACATACTATTGTACCACCAAGTGGGAGCATATAAAACAAACATCATTATTATATAAATGTAACCAAACAATTACACATGCTGTGTGCATAAATTAGAGAGACAGAGAGAGATAGAGAGAGAGAAAGAGAGCGTTTTGTTTTTTTAACAGTTATATTCATATACTTATAAGGCAAAATGCTAGTGTGATGTGTACATGTATCTAGAATTGAATTTGTGAACCTATACCAACTAATATGGATGGTACCATGGTACCATCACCAAAAATTCAACATTTCACTAAAATTTCAAATAAAACGAAAATTTATCGTACTTTTTTCCTAAACGACAATTCATCCTCACCTTTCTCTTAAATGAAAATTTATCGCAAGTTTTCTTTTAAACGAATATTAATAGCAAATTTTAAAAAATTCCAACTTTTCACTAAAAATTCGAAGTTTCACTAAAAATTCAAATTTTTACTAAAAATTCCAATATTCACTAGAAATTAAAATTTTCACTAGAAATTAAAATTTTCACTAGAAATTAAAATTTTCACTAAAAATTCCAATTTTCACTAGAAATTCAAATTTTCACTAAAAATTCCAATTTTCACTAAAAATTCCAATTTTCACTAAAAATTCCAATTTTCACTAAAAATTCCAATTTTCACTAAAAATTCCAATTTTCACTAAAAATTCCAATTTTCACTAAAAATTCAATTCCAATTTTCACTAAAAATTCCAATTTTCACTAAAAATTCCAATTTTCACTAAAAATTCCAATTTTCACTAAAAATTCCAATTTTCACTAAAAATTCAAATATTCACTAAAATTTCCAATTTTCACTAAAAATTCCAATTTTCACTAAAAATTCAATTTTCACTAAAAATTCAAATTTTCACTAAAAATTCAAATTTTCACTAAAAATTCCAATTTTCACTAAAAATTCAAATTTTAACTAAAAATTCAAATTTTCACTAAAAATTCAAATTTTCACTAAAAATTCAAATTTTCACTAAAAATTCAAATTTTCACTAAAAATTCAAATTTTCACTAAAAATTCAAATTTTCACTAAAAATTCAAATTTTCATTTTTACTAAAAATTCAAATTTTCATTTTTACTAAAAATTCAAATTTTCATTTTTACTAAAAATTCAAATTTTCATTTTTACTAAAAATTCAAATTTTCATTTTTACTAAAAATTCCCATTTTTACTAAAAATTCCCATTTTTACTAAAAATTCCCATTTTTACTAAAAATTCCCATTTTTACTAAAAATTCCCATTTTTACTAAAAATTCCCATTTTTACTAAAAATTCCCATTTTTACTAAAAATTCCCATTTTTACTAAAAATTCCCATTTTTACTAAAAATTCAAATTTTCACTAAAAATTTACACTTTCACTAAAAATTCAAATTTTCACGAAAAACTATAATTTTCACTAAAAATTCTAATTTTCAATTTAAAAAAAATAATTCAATTTATCAGCAAAGTTTTCAAATTTTGTCTATTTTAAATTTTCACTTAAATTTAAAATTTTCAATGTTATTTGAAATTTTCATTTTATATTTTCACTAAAACTTTTGGTTTTCAACAAAATTTAAAACTTTCTCTAAAAATATTTACTAAAATTTGAACTTTTTACAAAAATGTGAAAATTTCACAAATGCGAAAAGTTGAAATTTTTACTAAATTTTGAAACTTTTACTCTTCTGAATTTCCTAGTAAAATTCCCACTGTGCATTCCGCGAGAGCTTGCAAACTGTATGAATGTTTCAACTTTTATCAGTGAATATTAACCTAAACCTTTTGTTGCTTTTTTGAATGTATATTTTTTTGCTAAAAAGATAACAAAAAATTGCGAAAATACTAGAAGAACAAACTAAGCTATTTTTCACCTTTTTTCAAGTGAATACAGGAGAAATTTTGCCACGATATAAATTTTTAAATGCCCAGCAAATTTACTAAAGTAAATTTACTTTTTCCACATTGAAAAATGTAAACAAAACTGAGGGGTTTTCTCTAATAAAAACACACACACACATACAGACACAAACACTCTCACATACATATAGACGTTTTTACATTTATTATCATTTCTGTTCTAAATTTCACAAAATATGGAAACTATTTTGTAACGAATGATACAAAAGCAGAGTTTACATTTTTCTTTTCTCCTTTTTTACAATCTTCCTTCAAGTTGGAAAATTTCATAACAGCGCGAATTTTTTTCGAAAGGAAATATTTTTACACACATTCTGTTGTATGTGTATGTATGTAGAGGTATATGAAATTTAAGGAGATATATGTAGGTATGTTTGAGTGTAAGTATGAAATTTTCTATTATGTACATTTTCAATATGAGTAGAAGAATTATGGTGCTTTTTTCGGTTTCTTTTTTTTGTCAAGTATCAACCAAATATTGTATTTAGTTACAGTTTTGTTGGTTTAGTAAATGATAAAGCAATTTATATTCGTTATATATTTTGCGGGTGTAGACTTAGTTACTATTGAAATTTTATACTTCTTTTTCCTCCTTTTGTACACACAACATCATGAGTTAAGTGTTTTTTCTTTGGAAAAGTGCTGGAAGAAGGAGGATAATGATGAAATTGAATTTATGTTTGCAATTTTTTTTGGAACTAAAATTATTAAAAAAATATTAAATAAATTTAAAACATAAGAAACACTTGAGTACATTTGGGGATCAGTTTTTATTATTGAAGATACCCTTATTTGAGTCTATATAATTCTGTTTCTAAATAAGAGATACTACAAGTTAAGCCTCTTTAAGTCCATTCCTAGACAGTCTGTTGAATTCCCTTGTACTACATATGTAATGACAGACATTGCATTTTTATTTTTACCAACTTTTTTACAAATCGCTCAAACCGGTGAAGTTCGATAACTTTTGAGAGAAAATTATTAATATTCCCGGAAATTTTTTCTAAAAATTGTGTATATGAGATTCTGCAATTTATGTCATTATAACTCCGTTTCTGGGCAGTCTAAATAGTACAACTAGAACAAATTTTATACAAACCTCTCAAACCGATAACTTTTTTGAGATATTTTTTTTTTTCAACATATAGAATATGAGAGTTACCCTAATTTGAGCCAGACAATTAGTCCACACATTCAATATCGGGAATTTTAATTATGTTTTTACTACATTTTATATAAATCTAGTGGATCTAGGAAAAATATACAATGTAAAGAAATTATTAATTTTGATCATTTTTCCCATAATTTATTATTTAGAAATGCCCTCATTTAAGCTTTTATAACCCTGTTTCTGTACAAGCTTTAGGAATACTTTGTTCCACAAATATACTGACATTCATCTCAGTTATATGATTGTTAAATTTTTAAAACAAAATTTCTCAAACAGCTCAGGTAACTTCAACTATTATTGTCAATATTTATTTTTTAATCTCATATAAGAGGTATCCCAATTTGAGCCATTATTACTGGATCTCCAAACAAGTTTGCGATTTCCTCTTCTAATTAATACTATTTTAGGCGTTTTTTTTTCTACAAATCAAAAATGAGAGATACCCTAATTTGAGCCAAGATAACTACGTTTTTTGATGCGTTATGGGATTTTTATTTCTAGGATTATAATGTCTTACATCCCTCCTTTATTTATGGCAAATCTTTTGTAAATCTATTCAGCCAATCAAGTTATAAAATATTTTTAGAAAATTATTAAAATTTCCATCAATATTTTTCCTTCAAAATTTACATCAAGAATACCCCAATTCGAGCCCTAATAACTATGTTGCTGGACTAGGCCTGGAACTAGTTTATTCTATAGATATAATAAGAAATATAGCGGCTACATTTTTGACAAATTTTATGGAAACCCATCAAACCGATTAAGTTGTATAAATTTTAAAAAATTATTTATTTTTTCCCAAAATATGTGCTTCAAATCTTTTATGAGAGATATCCTTATTGGAGACCTGATTACTTTGTTTTTGTTAAAGCTATTGAAATTTATTTTAGGAGTCATTATAACTCTTTCTCCGACTTTTATTTGAGCTAAATTTCATGCAAATCTATCAAACCAATTAAAAGTTATAGACAAGTTTCAAAATATTAACGATTCTTACAACTGCACAGTGGTCTTAAAACAAGTTTTTTTAGAAATAATTTTACATGTTTAGAATTACTGAATATATTTCAAAGAAATTATTATATAAATAATCCTGAGATAGACGGCAATTAATTTGATACAGCACAAATTTTTAGTGGATCTTGGGGCTTGAAGGGTGGTCCCTTTAAATTGGTTACCAAAAACTGTTGAAATTTTTCCATTTTTTTTAAATTAAAATTGTTTCTTTATTTTTAGTGAACAAATATTTTGCCCATAAATAGTCTTAAGTTACTCTCTATAAAAATATGCCTTCATATGTGGAGTATCACCTATACTTTAGAAGATATTTGGAGCAAAATGAATTTTTCCCAACTTTTTACTTGATTTGTTTAGTACTTTTATCTTGGTGGAATAAGGACTTTTCCACACCATCTTTTAGGTTCAATATAAAATATTTAATAATTTCTGGAAAAACGAATTACTAAGGGGATCCGATATAAAATTATAGAGTTTCGATTTGGCAAAATTTCAAAAAATTTTACCCATATTTATGTATGAATTGGGTGGTAACATTTCTTCACCTTAGAAACCAATATTTCCCATTGCAGGTTTTAAATTTTTCACGCATTAAATATAAAACACTTATTACGGTACTGGGCATAACTGTCACTAGCGTAGCCCTATCAAAATTTCTTTAGTATAATTTTTATGAATTTATTTTTTTTTAATTTTTTGAGAATCAAAAATACGAAATAAATTAAATGGGATAAGAGAAATGTAATTTTTATATACCCATATATCTTCACTAAATATCTCCAAAATATCTAATAGATCCAACTTGTAATGATATCATAATCACTGCTTTAACGAAAAAAGTAAAATTTTGAAGCAGTCCTTTCCCGAGTTGGAATTTTGGGTGTTTTTGAATAGAAATGTGGGAATTTAGCTATAGATCTGTATTTAGGAAGCTTTTGCGTATATCGTGTTAAATTTTTGTTGTAATAGCTTTATATGTAAAGATTTTATTAAAGATCAAATTTTATAATCATTTCGTCCACACTTAAAAATTATAAGAATTTTTCCTTTTTTGAAAATTTGGTTAAAGAGAGTTTAATTAACATATTATTACTTCTAAATTAATCACCTTTTCAACGATATCAAATACTTATATAATTACCACACCCAAAAGTTTTAAAATTAACCGAAATCTGGTCCCTTTTACTAAAAATTTCGCATTACTCTTGAAAATAAGAAGATACTTTGAGACCACTGTGTCCTATTGACTTTAAGAAATATGTAAATATGCAGTTGCTTGTATGTATGTGTATGTAACGTAAAAAATCACACACACACACATATACTCTCAAAAGAAAAAATCCCTAAAGATAAAAACTAACATTTTGTAGAGAAAAAAGCGACAAAAAACTGTAACAGGAAGTCACAAAAAAATTCTCTGGAAAAAAGTGTAAAAGCAAAAAAACTTAACTAAAACTATGTATGTAATGGAACGTAAGTAAAAATACAAAGGAGCGAAGAGGGGAGAGAGTGAGAGAAGAAAAGAAGGAAATAAAATAACCAGAATATAAAACACATATAAACAAGTGATGCTAAACTAAAAATCCTATTAAAGGTAGACTTAAGCTTGAAAGTAACAGTTAAGGATTTCTTTACGTTATGAGATTTATGGCATTTTTTTCTTTAGCAAACTGCCTCTATTTATTTCCTTTTTAGACTTAAGAGAATTTTATAAATTATTGTCTGTTCTTTTTAAATAAAAACTCGGGTTTGTTTTCTCAACTTTAAGGAGTAACATATCCAGAAACGGAAAATTGAAAAAAAATGTTATTAAAACTGAGAAAAAATGTTTATTAGTTTATGGGGAGATATAACGAAAAAGAGAATGATAATTAAA
This sequence comes from Cochliomyia hominivorax, assembly GCA_004302925.2. Taxonomy (NCBI): domain Eukaryota; kingdom Metazoa; phylum Arthropoda; class Insecta; order Diptera; family Calliphoridae; genus Cochliomyia; species Cochliomyia hominivorax. The sequence continues at coordinate 68,849,686 of PYHX02000494.1, forward strand.
AAGTAGGATAAAATTAAAAATAAAATAGTCGAGAATGTCTTAAGTGAATGTATTGTGGGTTAAAAACAGCAACATTCAGACTATAATTCAGATAAGCTTTTCACAGTGGATTAGCGATCTTGCAACTTTAACCGAATTTATGAAAACTTTTTCTAAATTTATAGAAATTTTTAATAAATATGGGATTATCGAAAATTTTCTCTTAATATGAGATTTAGCGCAAATTTTCACTAAATGTGAGATTTAGCGAAAATTTTCACTAAATGTGAGATTTAGCGAAAATTTTCACTAAATGTGAGATTTAGCGAAAATTTTCACTAAATGTGAGATTTAGCGCAAATTTTCACTAAATGTGAGATTTAGCGAAAATTTTCACTAAATGTGAGATTTAGCGAAAATTTTCACTAAATGTGAGATTTAGCGAAAATTTTCACTAAATGTGAGATTTAGCGAAAATTTTCACTAAATGTGAGATTTAGCGAAAATTTTCACTAAATGTGAGATTTAGCGAAAATTTTCACTAAATGTGAGATTTAGCGAAAATTTTCACTAAATGTGAGATTTAGCGAAAATTTTCACTAAATGTGAGATTTAGCGAAAATTTTCACTAAATGTGAGATTTAGCGAAAATTTTCACTAAATGTGAGATTTAGCGAAAATTTTCACTAAATCTCACATTTAGTGAAAATTTTCGCTAAATCTCACATTTAGTGAAAATTTTCGCTAAATCTCACATTTAGTGAAAATTTTCGCTAAATCTCACATTTAGTGAAAATTTTCGCTAAATCTCACATTTAGTGAAAATTTTCGCTAAATCTCACATTTAGTGAAAATTTTCGCTAAATCTCACATTTAGTGAAAATTTTCGCTAAATCTCACATTTAGTGAAAATTTTCGCTAAATCTCACATTTAGTGAAAATTTTCACTAAATCTCACATTTGGTGAAAATTTTCGCTAAATCTCACATTTAGTGAAAATTTTCGCTAAATCTCACATTTAGTGAAAATTTTCGCTAAATCTCACATTTAGTGAAAATTTCGCTAAATGTGAGATTTAGCGAAAATTTTCTCTTAATGTGAGATTTAGCGAAATTTTCTCTAAATGTGAGATTTAGCGAAAATTTTCACCAAATGTGAGATTTAGTGAAAATTTTCACTAAATGTGAGATTTAGCGAAAATTTTCTCTGAATTTCTCTTTAATTAAAATTTATTGAAAATTTTCTCCCATTGAAAATTTATCCTAAATTTTCTATCAAACAAGATTTTCCTTTTGCGTAAATTTTCTCTTAAACAAGCAATGTTTATCGTCAATTTTGTTTTGAAAGAGGATTTATTGTTAATTCATTCAAAATCATTTTTTACTTTATTTTTTAAGAGTTCAATTGTAGTTTTCTTTATTATTATTTTTTAATTTAATTAATATTTTATATAATATTTCCCATAATTAAAAATTTCTAGAATATTATTGAGTTATACGCTATTATCTTCTACAACGTATGATTAATATTTTTAGTCAATTTCATTTATAATATTAATCATACGTTAGAGAGAGAGAGAGAGAGAGAGTTCCTTTGAGTATTTAATATAAATTGCAAAATGTGTTATTAAATAAATATTTAAATTTATTTCCTTTTTATGAGCAAAATTATATATTTTGTAATTTTATTCTTGAAAAAATACCAATTTATTAATAATGAATATTTTGGCTTAAAAATCTTATTAAATATTTATTGAAAACAAGAGAAACACACACGCACACACGTATGAACACACACATCCTCATGCATAGGGATATTAGAAATATTCTTTAACCAACAAATAAATTATTGCAAAAATAATGTTAACGAAGAAGAAAGAAATAAAATCATAAATACAGTTTTTGGAAGAAAAATCCAGGAAGGAATTTGAGAGAAAGAAGGAGAGAGAGAGGAAATAAACGAAACTCAAGTAAAAAAGTGAATATTAAATGAAATTTTATAAACCAAAAGTTTGAAGGTAAAAGGAAGGAAAGATGGAAAGAGTACAATCAATAAGAGAACTCTTTTGAGAAAAACTGGGTAATTAAATTTCCAACTTTCTGGGTAAAAAAAATTCTGTATTTAAAAACTTTCAAAAAAAGTGAAAAATATTTATACCCTACACCATCATAGCATTAAGCCTTTTTAATGATATTTGTAACATACAGAAAACAATTTTGTTACACCCACTCAGATTCACTCTTTGTTTCGTTTTAGCGATGTCTGTCCGTCCGGCTAGCTGTCCATGTAAGTGTTGTGACAAGTCCCAATTTTTGATATAAATCTTGATGAAATTTGATACAAGTTGAAATTAGTTTTAGCGTAATATTCTAGCTATAATGTACAGGTATATCCCATACAAAGGTTTTTAGCGTAGGGTATTACACAGTCAGGCTGGACCGACTATAGCAACCTTACTTGTTTTATATAAAATTAAAAAAACACCAATTCTGTGTCACACATCACTATTCCCCAGTCATCCTCTTTAACATTTTCCTACCACTTTTGCTCAATTCTCAATGAGAATACAAATCCCACAAAAACTCAACCAACAGCCTATTTGCTGTCATCACATGTTGTTAAACATTTGCCTGAACAATATTTTTACTTAAATTGCAAACCAACATAAATTGTGGAAGAAAAAATATTTTCTATAATTTTTAAATGCATAAAATCACAACAATTAACAATTTTTTCTGCCTTAAACCACTTTACAGTGGTTAAACTGTGTTGTGTGTGTATGAGTGTGACTGCCAAAGGTAGCAACAACTACTACAAACATAATTTTTCATAATTGAATTCAAGCTTCCTGGTGAAAGGACTACGATACAGGCAACTCAGTAAATTCTTCATGTAACGAAAAAAAGAGTTTAATTGTGAACTCTCTCTTTCTCGCTGCTGGCTTGTTTAAGCATTTAAAATATTTTATAATTAATAATTTTTATTTATTTACTCTTCTTTTTCCCTTAAACATGATAATTCGTAAATTATGGAAGCAGTAGAAAATAAAGGTAAAGTAATAATTGATTTTACCTGATAAATAAATCGAAATAATAAGTAAATTAATTTTTGCTAAAATTGTTTCTGACTTAAAAATTCGAAACTTAATCAAAACTGAAATCCTAATTGAAAAATAATAAAATGTGTTGGCATTGAAGATTAAGTTCGAAAATTCTATGTGATCTATAGAAAATTTTCTCCAAATATGTGATTTATCGGAAATTTCCTCTAAATATGTGATTTATCGGAAATTTCCTCTAAATATGTGATTTATCGGAAATTTCCTCTAAATATGTGATTTATCGGAAATTTCCTCTAAATATGTGATTTATCGGAAATTTCCTCTAAATATGTGATTTATCGGAAATTTCCTCTAAATATGTGATTTATCGAAAAATTCCTCTAAATATGTGATTTATCGAAAAATTCCTCTAAATATGTGATTTATCGAAAAATTCCTCTAAATATGTGATTTATCGGAAATTTCCTCTAAATATGTGATTTATCGGAAATTTCCTCTAAATATGTGATTTATCGGAAATTTCCTCTAAATATGTGATTTATCGAAATTTCCTCTAAATATGTGATTTATCGAAAATTTCCGCTAAATATGTGATTTATCGAAAAATTCCTCTAAATATGTGATTTATCGAAAATTCCTCTAAATATGTGATTTATCGAAAATTTTTCTAAATATCTGATTTATCGAAATTTTCCTCTAAATATGTGATTTATCGAAATTTTCCTCTAAATATGTGATTTATCGAAATTTTCCTCTAAATATGTGATTTTTCGAAAATTTTCTCTAATTTGTTATTTATCGAAAATTTTCTCTAAATTTGTTATTTATCGAAAATTTTCTCTAAATTTGTGATTTATCGAAAATTTTCTCTAAATTTGTGATTTATCGAAATTTTCTCTAAATTTGTGATTTATCGAAAATTTTCTCTAAATTTGTGATTTATCGAAAATTTCCTCTAAATTTGTGATTTATCGAAAATTTCCTCTAAATATGTGATTTTTCGAAAATTTTCTCTAAATTTGTGATTTATCGAAAATTTTCTCTAAATTTGTGATTTATCGAAAATTTTCTCTAAATTTGTGATTTATCGAAAATTTTCTCTAAATTTGTGATTTATCGAAAATTTTCTCTTAAATTTGTGATTTATCGAAAATTTTCTCTAAATTTGTGATTTATCGAAAATTTCTCTAAATTTGTGATTTATCGAAAATTTTCCTCTAAATATTGAAAATTTATTGATTTTTCGAAAAAAGGTAAAACTATAACTTTCTCAAATATTTCATAAAACTTTTTATCTTTTTATCGTTTTATCACTTATATTAATATTATGTTCATCATTTCATACTTTTAACATTTTAACTCATATTTCTCTCTCTCTCTCTCTTTCTCTTAATCTCTCTTGTTGTTCATCGTGCTTAAAATATTATAAAGGAATTTTTATTGATTTAAATAATTAATTATTTAATAACAATTATTAAACATATTTTTGTGTATGTAAACACATGTATGTGTGTGTTTGTGTATTTATGCATAAATATGTGTGTGTGTCGTATGTTCTTTGTGCTGAATTTTTTAATAATGAAATAATTGTTTTTAATGTGTGATAAAGTTAATAACTGAATAATTTTCTTGTTGTTTTTTTAATGTTTCATTAAAATAAATATCCGTTGTGTTGTTATGTTGTCGTTAGTGTTGTATGTTAAATATTAATAATATTTTTTATGTTTGAAACGGAATCAATGAATTTGCGGCAACTTTTGCATATATCACTGCTAAATTATTTTTTATTTTTGTTATTCAATATATCGTTTATAATGTCTTTTAATTAAAATACTTTATAATTGTTGTATCTTTTAATTATTTATTTTGAAATTAAGTATTTCGTTTATTTGATTTTTAAGTTTGTTGAGAAAAATGATAAAATTTGATTTAAACTTTTAAAATTGTTTGTTCAGTGATCAATTTATCAAACACAAATTTTGGATTTAAAAATACTCTAAAATTATATTTCAATTCCCAATAGAGACGTATATTATATTTCGTAACGTTTTTGCTGTACAATTTTATTTACAGTTTTGACAATCTTCTTAATTTTCGTCCTTACAATTTAACTGATCAGTTTAGATACAATGAAATGATGAATTTTGAATGTACGAAGGTAACGTATGCTTAATATTTAATGTAAAAAAATTAATATACGCCTAAACTCTACTTAAACTGAGTTAAAAATAAAGTTATTCAAATTTTTTTTAACATATTAATGACTTTTACTTTGTTTGAACACAGTTTTTATATAATCTAAACACTTACGTCTTTGTGTGATCTTAAAACATTTGCCCTTGAACAATTAGGGGAATTATTTAAATGCATATTACTTGTTACTAAGACTTTCGGATTTTTAAACCCAAATCTTTTATTCCGCAGCAAATCAGTCAATAAACCGATAAAAATTTTAAATAAAAAAATGTATGGATCTGCTCAAATCAATATGAAATCTAGTCTCCTGTTCTTGATGTCTCACAGTTTTTTCAGCTTAATAATTTACCATTTTTCCTTATTTTTTTATATAAATTCAGCAAAAGAGTTTGTTCTTTTGTTTCGGATTCATCTTAAACACCATAATGTATTATATTCTTGCATCAAATCAGAATATTAATCTATTAAGCTATGTCGGCCTGTCTGTCTATCTGTCTATCTTCCTCTTTTTGGCACGCTCACATCCACAATAATTGACAGAGCTTAATGAAATTTGCTCTGATTATTTCCTTATTTTTTTATATAAATTCAGCAAAAGAGTTTGTTCTTCAATCATTAAATTCATTAATTTTTTACGTATGAATTAGTTTTAAAATTAAAAATGTTTTAGATAAAATTTAGATTTATTTTTCAAATAAAAACAGTTTAAAGCTTTAGGCCTTAACCAATTTTGACAAAAATATTGACATAATTAATACATTTCTAAACTTTATTTTAAACATTTATTTTATTTAAAACTGATTTTTTCCCAAAAAAGCGTATCACTTCTATTACAGATAGAACAATAAAAATAATAAAAATTTCTATAAATTCTCATATTAAAACATGACACGCGGAAACGAAAATTGGATAAGGGAACCTAAAACGCACAAAAAATTATTGAGCTGCAAAAAAAGGCTGAAATTGAAATGAAGTTGTTTTATCGGGGATTATAGAAACATGTTAACAATAACAAAAAAAAAAAAAAACAAAAAAAAAAAAAAATAACAACTACATGGAAAATGTGAACACACACATACATATACTTATATATGTATATGAATATCAAGTTAAAGTTTGGTTTGTGTTTCCCCACTTAAAGTGCGAACAAAAACAAATCAATTTTTGAGAGCAAAAAATTTTTGGAAAAAAATTTAAAAACATGGATTGAATTTTAAATAGTTAAGAACAAGATATTAATTTTCGAAAAAAATATTGGAAAAATCTGGGAATTTATAGGAATTAAAATTACTATCAAATATTTAAAAAAGGACTTAATTATATAAAAAGAAATAAATCATAAATACAAAAATTTTCCAAAATAATTAATCATAGAAAAATTGTGGAAATTTAATTTCAGTTAATTCTAATAAATTACGTATATAAGTTTTTGTTATCGTTCGAAAGGTAATTACTAGGAAAATAATAATATTTATAATATGAATTATTAAATTTTTATTTTCGGTGTTAATTAAAATAAAAGTGTTTAAACATTTGACCCTAATTAAAAGATCGATTAATTAAGTCACATAAATGAAATTCTGCAATAATATAGACCAAAATATTCTTATATAGATCTGTTAACAAATTCTAAAATTTTTGTTTCAAAATACCCTAAATTTCAATGCGGGGAAATACGTTTCCAAAAATTACTTTTAGATGGGTATTTTTGTCTTTTTAGAAGGTCCGGTTCACTTCATAAAATTAGTTCATTTTTTGGCTATAATTTTCTGTTTCTACTGAACTGATTTTTAGTTTTTGTGACAATAAAGTAAAATATAACTTACTTTGTTGGAACCAATTCTATTGAAATTTGACACAGTTAATTTTCTAGCTATTTTAAATATATGTTATAAATTTTGTTAACATGCTCCCATATAAGACCCCTTCCCGGAATATGATTTATAGCCTGTAAAACTCTTAAAATTGAACCAATGCTATTGAAATTTGATATAGTTAATTTCTCTAGCTATTCTAAAATATATTTATTATAAATTTTATTAAAATAAATATGTGTTATAAATTTTGTTAACATGGGTCCATATTTCGATATAGCTCTATTATAACGCCCCTTCCCGAGTAAATAAAGACCAATTCTATTGAATGTCGACACAATTATTTTGCTAACTGTTCTGAAGATATTATATTAATTTGCCCTATATCGGTTCAAATTTTCCTATAGATCGCTTATAACGGGATTTCCCGAAAAAAAGGATTAGAGTTTATAAAACATTTAAATAAAGATCAATTCCATTAAAATTTAGCACAATGATTTTTCTAACTATAATCAAAGTATATTAAAAATATGAGCAATCTTGGTCCAAATTTTGACGTAGCTCCCATATAAGGCCCTTTCCCCGGAAAATAGTTTTGAGCTTATAACAAGCATATTTTTTGTTTTTATACGCTCCACAGTACAAGTGGTAGAGAGAATATTAACTTTGTCATTCTGTGTGTAACGCTAAGAATGAATTATTTCAGACCCCATAATGTATATATTCCTGCATCAAGTCAAAATCTCAGTCGATTTTTCATCAATCTCTTTGTCCTGCTCACATCCACAAAAATTAACAGAGCTCAATGAAATTTGGTAGAAAAAAGGCCAGTTCAGTTGAAAAATTTTTAGCCTAAATTTTTAACTAATTTTATAACTAATTAAGTATTTCTGTGTTGTATACATTTGTGAGTGTATGTGTATTTATGGAACCTAACGTATTAACTTTACACGACTTTGTGGTGGAGGGTATTTAAGATTCGGCATAGCCGAATATAGCATTCTTACTTGTTTATATAAAATTTTGTTTCAATCAAATCAATATTGGAATTTTGCTGATTTTTTAAATTTAATAACCAAGGTGACCAACTTTGGTCGTATATCTCCTGGCTTCGGGAAAATTTTTAAAATTTGCTGCTGCTAACAATCAATTGCTAAACACCTTAGAAATGTCCCAGTGAAATTTCATTCAAAAATACTAATAAGTTCTAAAGTTAGAATTGATTTCTTAAAAAGAACATTAATTATGAATGACTGTAACAAACAACATGAATATGTTGAAGTTATTCTTATAATTGTAGTCATGATATTTTAATTATTTCTTCATATACAGCCGAAGTTTTTATCTAAAAAATACCGTTTTTCAAAATTCTTTAACCTTTCCCCACCCATAGTGCAGAGACCAGTTTAACATAAATTATATTGATCTAAAAAATTCAATATTCTCTTTAGCAGCCCGCACAAAAAATCAGACCATAATAAAATAACGTTAACTAGACTCAGACAAATTAATAAATTTACTCACACACACACACAAAAAGAGATATATGGAGAGAAAGTGAGTTTACATGTTGTGTGTAATTTCACTACCATACAATCACACACACTATTACAAACAAATACTACAAAAAAATATCCAATATAAACAACTCATTGATATTTAATTTAAAATGTTTATGTATGTGTATATGTATGTATATTTTGTATTGTAATTGTATTTGTGTATTTAACTGTTTGTTTAACAATAAATAAAGCAAATTAAATAATGCAATTTGGACAAAACAAAAAAATAAATACAACGACAATGCGAAAATCACAAGAAAGAGAGAGCGAGTGAAGAGAGATGAGAGAAAATAACAACACCAATATTAATTTAATACTCTGGCCACATGAAAACATGTTTAAACATGTTGCTGAAATAATATAATTTCCTTTTTTTGCCAATCGCAACGAAAAATGGTAGCCAAATATTGTTGTTGTTATTTTTTTTTTTGGTTAAAAGGTATTAAATACATACACATGATATAAATTTCATAACATTTGTGTCTTTGTAAAACAATTGTAATGACATTTGGATTTAAATATTGGATTTTTTTTGTATTAATAGAATATTTATTTAACATTTTTAGGAAGAAATTAATTATTGGCATAGAAAATAATTTAGATTAAATAATTTATACTTTCATTAAAATTATAGTTAGATTTATGTGTTAAAAAATTGTAATAAAAAATAATAGTGTGTGGTGGCGTATGATTGTTATTTAAAAACAATTAGAAATTGTTCATACGCATTGATAAGTTTTAAGCGCTTAATTTTTGGAGATAGAGTTAAGGGTTTTGTTTGGCAAATAATATAATTTAAATTTTCCAATTAATAAATTTTTAAAAATTTTTTTAAAAATTAAAACTAAATTATAAATATTTTTTTTAATTATGAAAATTTTATGAACGTTTCCAAGAACGATTTTATTATTGATTAAATTTAGTGAACACTATTTCGACCAAAGAAAAAACCAACGGACAGACAGAGATAAAATCGTATTTTTTCATTTCTAAAAAGAAGATTGAACTGGGGTAGACATGTTGACAGTGTTGCCATTTTCAGTCTCATTGAAAACTTAATTTTGCCATTAAATATTTTTTTTTAGTAATTTTTATTTCCACTTAGCCATTTCTGGCTAAATGGACATATCAAAGTGTTCGTTACTAGCGGTTAATCAGTCTCTAAAGGAATTTTTTTAAAATAAACTAAGAATACAATTTTTCTTAAAGGATCAATTAAAAATTTAAAAAAATAAAAAAAAAAAAATTTAAATGACTAGAATGACGAAAAATGCCATAAAACTAATATCCCTCAGTAAATGTATGAAGACTTATATATTCGATTATGTTTCATGAATCTGTTTTTAAGATGATTTTGTTTTTTTTACCCTCCACAACCACAAGTGATGATTTCCTAAGAAGGAATCATCTTAGTCGCTATTACGTATATATGTATAATATCCTTGCATTAAATCAAAATCTGACTCGATTATATATCTGAAACAGCGTCACCCAAGAATTTTCAATTACAAATTGACCAATAGAAGTAATATATTCCCATGAAAATAAGTTATATGCACCTCATTACTTTTCCAAAAATTATTAAAATCGGTTCAGTTTTAAAAATATAAATTCATTATTTAAAAGAAAATAATAGAATTATTTTTATTAATGGGTCCAATTAATAATCTCTTTTAAAGAAATGAGTTCTACTTACTTAAATAAATGAATTAATTTATTTTTACTTTAAATTTTATATAAATTTTTGAATATAATTTTAGTCACTTTTAATACTTTTTAGTCATTTTTTAAGATAGTGGAAAATTGTTTGAAATGGAATGAAGAAACAAACATTTGAGACGCGGTTACAAATAACTGAATGTCTAAAGTAACCCTATGTACCCCTTTATCTTCACCTATGGAGCCAAAGTGGAGTCCAGGCTACAAGAATTATAGTGTCACATTCCTTTGCTCTCATTATGTTAAAATTCATGTAAATCTATTCAGCCGATCAAATTAATCGATTATTTGCACTGTATAATGTTATTTGAACATTTGCTATTTATTGTGATGAGGTGGCGTATGGTTAATATTTATAAATATTTAAAAATTACTCATACGTTGAAAAATAACGTGAAATTTGATTAGAGAAAGTGTAGTTTGGATTGGATTCCATTTAAGTATATTTTCTTTCCCCTCAGAAAAAGATATAAAAAATTAATGAAATTTGTATAGAGCCAGTGTAAAAAGTGCGGTCCCCTAATTTTGGTATCAATAGAATATTTTAACCTTTTTTTAGGAAGAAATTAACTAGTGGCAAAGAAAATAATTAAAACATTAATAAAAATTGGTAGCTACATTTATTAGATAAAAAATAGTGATAAAGATAATAGTGTGGCCTTGCGTATGATTAATATTAATATTATTCTCAAATATCCAGAATTTCAATGGTGGAAAAAATGGTAAAGTATATCAATTTTTATAAGTAAACTGGTCATTTGTCCTTGTAAGAAGTTTGTCAAATTACAGATCTTTTGAGTACATAACAAATACATGAAAAATACGATATTTTTCTCCTTAATTCTGAAAATTCTCTTAGTCAAATTTGATTAGGGAAACCCCATTTAGGTTAGATTTTGAACCTGAGTATAAAGTTTTTGGAAAAGTATTTCACATCTGGTGAAAATAAATAATTTCTAAAGGAAAATATAACAGATTTTTTTTTTTTTTTTTTTTTTTGTTGATGACATAATTTATTAATTAAATTTCGTATTATTTCTATGCTTTTGCAATATAAAATTAACATTTAAATCTTATAAAATGTAAAGAAATATCGACATATTAGAAATATCAGTATGATAAGGAATTTATCTCTTATTCAGAAAATTAAAAATTCACGCTCATTAAACAAAAAATATTGATATTATTAACATCCCGTTATAAGAAACGTCCTGCAAAAAAACGTTTGATAAATATTAAGAAATTTCAAGGTTTGCAATAGACAGTCATAGGGTATGACTATATGTTGTCATGGGGTGGCGTATGATCAATATTGAAAAAAAACTAAAAAAAATTACTCATACCTCTTAATGAGTTTAAAACGCAATAAGGAATGTTATTTAATGTCAACATTGAAAAGGAATTATGGTTGATCTTTACTTCAATATAGACATTAAATTACATTGATATTGTGGGCAGATCCTTGTCTCAAGTTCATTCAAATTGTGCTTGAGGCAAAGATCTGCCCAAAATCTCTATTCAATGTAAACATCAAATGAATGTATTTATATTGTTACATCACCAATACTTTATAGGAAATCTATTTTGTGCGTATTTTAAATTTTTTAGGACTTATATTAAGCCCGCTATCTTTAAAAGGCTTTGAAACAAATTGGAAATTTTTTAACTTTTTCGAAAAATGTTTTTTTTTAATATGAATTTTTATACAAAATACATTTTAGAAATGAATTATTTATATGATTTTATTATATTCTAAAAGGTTTATTGAAAAGCTAAAATTTTAATTATTGAAATATTTTAAAGAAATTTAAAAAAATTTGTAGCTATTTTTAGCATTTTTGTCATTTTATAAAGAAAATTTTAAACAAACTGATTTTGAAGTATTTTGTAAATAGCGATTTTTAATTAAATAAACTTTAAAATTATCTATTTGAAATTTTTATCGAAAATATATATTTAAAATTTTTTTCAAAATTTTTAAATAAAATTTGAAATAAAAAAAATATTTTAAAATTCATAGAAAATTTTTAACATATAAATATCACATGTATACATCCTTTTTAAGGTCTTATCAGGATCTATTAGATAGTGGAAAATTGTTTGAAATTGAATGAGAAACAATCGTTTGACACGCGGTTACAAATAACTGAATACCCGAAATAACCCTATGTATCCCTATGTCTTCACCCATGGAGCCAAAGTGGAGCCCAGGCCACACTTATTTATGTTCAATTTCATGTAAATCGCTTCAGCCGATCAAATTAATCGATTATTTGCCACTTTATAATGTTATTTGAACATTTGATATTTATTGTCTTCATTCAAAATTTTTATTTTTTCACAATTTAATAATTTTAAAATAAAAAATTATTTTAAAAATTAACAAAACGGAAACGTTTCACATTGTGGTAAACATGAACACTTTGAGTATTCAAATGATTTCAATGATTTTGTATTTCATAACTTTTTATTATTTTTAAAATACTTTTATAAGAGTTAATTCTTCCAATTAAGAACTGTAGAATATTTTTCCCACATGTCTAGTTTAAGCCAAACTCTGGTACCAAAAAAAATTTTTGAACTAATGTGGCTTTCAAGTACCAAAATAATTTAGTCAACTTAAAGTTATGAAGTCTTATCTAGTGAATCTAGAAATGTGTGATCGGATCGAGGAAATACAAATATTTTTTAAAAAGTTTTAATTGTGTAAAAAAGAGAAATTTACTTAAAATAGTTCCAATACCAAAAAATTACAGTGGAAAGTTCTTTTCTTAGAAAGGACTTCCTTTACCCATTAACTAAGTTCTTTTGAAGAAATAAAGGGATGAGAAACTATTTTAGATAAAAGTAGAGATGAATCTATAAGAAGTTTTCACTTAATTTGCGATGTTCATAACGATTTTTGAAAATAATTCTGAAATCTTTCATCGTAAAAGAATTTCATCGAATTGTAAGGAATAGTAAAACTGCCCGGTGCTAAGGCCAGTGGGGAAATACTAAGCCCTTGCTAAAGAGAATTGAAGAGCAAAAAAAAAAAATAAGTTCAAATATGAAGTGGATTTTAAACGGAGATGAATAAAATACAAAAAAAGGCTAATGGAAAGGATTCCGATAAAGGTTCAAAATTTCATCTCAAGTGATAAAATAGTAATAATACCTTTAATCATAAGAGAAAAATTAAAACCCCAATTATAGTGATTTACTCTTTGTTAACATATATGTATGTTCAGAATTTTTCGATCTCACTCCTTATATACTAAGAATAATTTAAAGATAATTTCTGTTTTGTAATTTGGTAAATAAAATCTTGATTTTTTTCTTAAATTTAGAGCTTGTTTACAGTACTTTGCCTCCATCTTTTTTGGATTAAGATTACATTTCCTTATAAAATTATAAAAAATATTTAAAGGTTCAAAACAAAAAGTATTCTTATCGACGAAGAAAAGCTGCCTCTATTTAAGGAAAATATCAAAAGAAATTTTCTCAAAATTCCAAATTCAGATTGATATCGCCTTCTAACGGATTCATATTTTTTAATGTTTATTAAAGCAAAATTTTTTTTAAATTTTAATAGAGAATCTGCCATATATTAAAAAAAATTAAGGACCTAGAAAAAGCTAAGAGATTAAGGTTAAAAATGGGTTAAAATTTTGTATCGACTTTAATAATTCAGAAACCGTAAGAGGTGATTTCAACATGTAACTATATTTTCAATAAGGATCTACAAGGACTAACTTTTTTACAAAATTCCTTTTGTCTAAATCCATGAATTAATATTTGGTGAATTTCAAAATATTAACATATTCGAAATGGCCAAATTTGGAGAGTGGCCAATAACGACCTGGAGCAGACAAGATCTTGTACTCCTCTAAAGTTATAAAATTATTTCCCGAAAAACATAATTTTCAATATATTAAGTATTTAAATCGTAAAATCGCCAAAATAATCCTCAAAAATTGTGTTAAAAAACTATTAATAAGTTTAATAAATTTTTAAATTAATTAATAAATTAAATTAATTAATTGAAGTAATTAATTAATTAATTAATTAATTAATTAATTAATTAATTAATTAAAAAATTTGAACAATTGCAAATTTAGTAATTTATTACTTTTTTTAGAACTGACATTTTTTGCAACTATAGATTTTCTTTTAAATATTTTTAGTAATTAATTAATTTGTTAAATAGTGAAATAATTGTTTAAAATTTATCATTAAAATTAAACCCTCAAATTTACCATTTTTCAGTTTATTTGCATAAAACTCTTCTTCAAGGCAGCTTAAGTCTTCTTTATTAAAATTCACACTTTAACGCGTTTTATTGTCTTAAATTCTTTTAATTAATTTAACTTATTTTCAATTAAAAATTTTAATTAATTAACTTTATATCTGTATAAAAAGAAACATTTTAATTCTTTTAATTAACTTCTTTTTATTGAACAAAAACACTTTTTATTTCAAATTTTAAATTTCTTTAGAATTGACAACACTGTTTGCACAGTTTCTGTGTTTAGCAAAATCATGTACTAAGTATTAGATATCGTATTTTAGTACTCTCCAACCTTTAGGAGATATTTTCATTTTGTGATACAAAATTTGTTAGAAATTTTTATTAAAGTTGTTTTCAGAAAAAAAAAAAAATCTTATTTTAAGCGTTTGATAAGAACGTAACAGAACAGAAAACTAACTGAACGTATGGCTGATAAACTTATGAGAATGGTTTAGTTGTGCGAGGGGTTTTTATACCGGTCCACAAGCGCAAGCGATGAATTTTCCGGGTGGGGATATGCAAAAAATCAAAAAAAAAAAACAAAAACACAACAAAAAAAAAGAAAAAATTATATACAAATTTGCAAGAGCAAACGCAAAAATATAAAATAGCAGCAACAACAACGACAACAACAAATACAAGGTGTAAAACTTCACTTACACACATTAGATTTGCAAAAATGAACTGAACTCATTGAAGATGTAAAAAATGACAAAAATCATTCACACACACACATACAAACAAAGAAGCACTACTACCATTTCACACAAAAAAAATGCATTTTAAGGGTTGCAGCAAATTTTACACAAGAAAAAAATGAAAAAAAAAAACACAAAGAGCATTTTTACTCCAGCAGCCAAGAAATAAATTACTCTCTCATTTTTCCCAAACAAGAGTTCATTTCCTTTTCATGCAGCATCATCTCCCTTCACTAAAACTCTCCCTAAGAATTCATTTTCATTCATCTCTCTTTTATTTCACTGCATTTCATCACAAAGCAATACTCTCTCCCAAAGGAAAAGCTTTTTGAGTAAAAGCTATTGCGCATTAATAATACCCTCTCTTGCTCTCAAAATACTCTGTTATTGTATGTGAAAATTTGTCCCAAAAAGCTTTCAAATTTTATCCTTAACTTCAAGAAATTGGCCCAAAACTTTATTTTATCCTCTTCAGGTTCTTTTAACAAATAAAAGCTTTTTTCGGTTGACTCGTAAAAACTCGTTTTTTCTCTAATCGTTTTTATTCGTTTTCGTTCCTCGTGTTTTGGTTTCGTTTGGTTTTATATTTTTTTTCTTCCATAATTTCCCCTCTTTTTGGCTTTCGTTGCTCTTTTGTATTTGTTCATCATTTGAATTGTTAGAAAAAAAATGAAAAATATTTTGTTCGAATTCAAAGAATAAAAAGTTCATCATATTTTTCATGAAAAATTTCGTTGTTAAGAAATCTTTTGTTTAGTGAAAATCTTTGTTAATTTCCGTTTACTTGTTATTTTTGTTACGATTTCAAAATGTTCAGTTTGTAAGTGATTAAAATTAATTTTGAAAATTACATTTGGATTCATTTTCTCTCATTTCATTATTCATATCTGGAAATATGTATTTATTCATGATTATGAAATTCATTAAGAAGATTTAATTAAATTTAGATGTGAAAGGAGTCATTTTAATAGTTCAAAGCTCAGATCGCTAAGAACTTATACTTGTGAAAGCGATTAATTCTTTTTTTTTTTTTCGAAAACACTTTTTCTAACATTACAATTGGTAGAGAAATGATATTCAATGTGAATCCAGCGATATCGGTGCAACGAAAAAAATACTAAAGACATCATCAAAATTTTTATGGGAAAATCTTTTCTAATTTTTTAATAAAAAATAATTTTATTTGAACAAAATTGAACAGTAACAAACAGATGTACAGCTGTATACTACTGTTTAATATACAGCTGTACAACTGTATGGGAAATCTTTTTTAGTTTCTTTTTCTATAAAAGTAATTGCATTTAAACAAAATTAAACAGTAATATACAACTGTACAGCTGCACATCGCTGTAGGTTTTCGTGCTGCTGTTCATTCCCGTCGCTCTCCCTTGTATCATCGTCATCATCATCACCATCTACCTTGCCGCGTTGTTGTATGTCCTTTCGGTACGCTTGTCTTTGTTCATTCCAAGTGCCACACCATGTGGCCAAAGCGTCGCCCGTTGAGGGCGCTGTTCAGTGTTAGTGTTTGTAATTGTTGTCCAATTGTTTGTGTATGTTAGTATGTAGAGCGGTAGGTCACCAGTCCGAGCTGTTTGGAGTTCGACTGGTAGTAATCGAGTTGATAACGAAGCCCGATCGGAGACTTAATTCGATACCACGGGTGTCCAGGTGACTGTTAGTGTTAGTGGGAGTCAGGTGACTGTTAGTGTGGCCCTCGAAGAGCATCGTGGTGGCTTTGGTTTAAACCTAAATCGCACGAAGAGTCTAGATTTTTAGACTGGGTGTGGAGTGCATATTCAACCGGGTGCAGGAGTTTTAGATAGGCTTCGCTCCTAACCAAGGAGGACGTCATGTCCAAATACATGGCTTCAAATTGGTACTCAGGTGTAGCAATCTGCTGCATTTGGGGGCGCTGGTTGACGCATTGTATTCACCCAGTGCGAGAGCGCCGTGAGGTTGAGTCTACAGAGACAGGTACTCACGTTGAAAGCTTTGTCACGTTGTACAGCTGCACAGCCGTACTCCCTTATCATATAAAAAGTCATTAAAATCTGCTGTGTAAGAAAAAGTTAAGTTTTTATATGGTCCCGATTTCACCGATAAATTTGTAAGTTTTTCTAAATCGATCGTTTTGGAAATAACTCTGTAACTCTTGAGTCATTGGAGATATCTTATTGAAATTTCACAAGCTCAGGTGTTATTGAGTTGACTTAGAAGGTCTCACGTAAGGTAAAGACTAGATAAGTTGATCTTATCGAGAATGTTGTTCTTAACAAACGTCAAAAATTCGTTTTTGAATTCAGACAAAGAAATTTTGTGAAAAAATATTTCTAGTAAACTTCTTCAAAAAAAAAAAAAAAAAACGATGAAGGTTTTACCTTAAACTTGCAAAGATATACAAGTCGAAATAAATTTTAACCAGTTTTATCCCTGTTCTCATACCCTCCACCACCACAAATCGTAAAGAGGGTTTATATAAGTTAATCATTCTCTTTTTAAATGCCAAAAAGGAATCATCTAAGTCAAATTAAAATGGTGAGTCGATTTAGTTATGTTCATCTACCTATTTGTGTTCGCATATTCACATCCACAACCGGCAAAATCGGTTCAGTAAAAACGTTGTGGGTATTTAAGATTTGGAAAAGCCGAGTATATTATTCTTATATGTTCTAATATTTTTTATCTCCTGAATCGTTAGAGGTATCTTACTAAAATTTCGCATGTTTTGAGTTGAAATGCTGTAACAGACTTCAATCAAATGTCGTCAATTCACCATCTATATGAGAAAACGAAATGCTTGTTCCAATTAAGGAAAAAAATAAAAGTTAGGAACTATACAACCTTCAGAAAAAAATTTTTGCAATGTAATTGTAGATCATTCGTCCTCATGAGTCCTCATTGAGCAAAATTTAGAGGCCTTAGAAAAATTTGAATTCTTTAAATAAAATTAAAATTTTAGTAATAAATTTATTTTAGTTAAATTTAAAATTTTGGTAGAAATTTGAAGTTTTCGTAAAAAATTGGAAATTTTGGTAAAAATTGGAAATTTTGGTAAACAATTTTAAATTTTGGTAAAAATTTGAAATTTTGATAAAAATTGGAAATTTTGGTAGCAAAAATTGGAAACTTTATCAAAAATTAGAAATTTTATTAAAAATTTTGATTTGGTAAAAATTGGACAATTTAGTAAAAATTAATTTTTTTTAAATATTTGATTTTTTTAATTGGAAATTTTAGTAAAAATTTGAAATTTTAGCAAAAATTGGAAATTTTGGTAAAAATTTTAAATTTTGGTAAAAATTGGAAATTTTGGTAAAAATTGGAAATTTGGTAAAAATTGAAAATTTTGGTAAAAATTTTAAATTTTGGTAAAAATTAGAAATTTTGGTAAAAATTGGAAATTTTGGTAAAAATTGGAAATTTTGGTAAAAATTGGAAATTTTGGTAAAAATTGAAAATTTGGAAAAAAATGGAAATTTTGGTAAAAATTGGGAAATTTGGTAAAAAATTGGAAATTTTGGTAAAATTGGAAATTTTAGCAAAAATTGGAAATTTTAGCAAAAATTGCAAAAAAATTATTAAAAATTTAAATTTTAAATTTTAATTTTTTAAAAATTTTGATTTGGTAAAAATTGGACCAATTTAGTAAAAATTAATTTTTTTTTAAATATTTGATTTTTTTTAATTGGAAATTTTAGTAAAAATTTGAAATTTTAGCAAAAATTGGAAATTTGGTAAAAATTTTAAATTTTAGCAAAAATTGGAAATTTTGGTAAAAATTTTAAATTTTGGTAAAAATTGGAAATTTTGGTAAAAATTGGAAATTTTGGTAAAAATTGAAAATTTTGGTAAAAATTGGAAATTTGGTAAAAATTGGAAATTTTGGTAAAAATTGGAAATTTTGGTAAAAATTGGAAATTTTGGTAAAAATTGGAAATTTTGGTAAAAATTGGAAATTTTGGTAAAAATTGAAAATTTGGAAAAAAATGGAAATTTTGGTAAAAATTGGGAAATTTGGTAAAAATTGGAAATTTTGGTAAAAATTGGAAATTTTAGCAAAAATTGGAAATTTTAGCAAAAATTGCAAAAAAAATTATTAAAAATTTAAATTTGGTAAAAATTGGAAACTTTAGTAAAAATTTATTTTTTTAATATTTTAAATTCTGGTAAAAAATGGAAAATTTGGTAAAAATTGGAAATTTTAGTAAAAATTGGAAATTTTAGTAAAAATTAAAAAATTTGGTAAAAATTTGAAATTTTAGCAAAAATTGGAAATTTTAGTAAAAATTAATTTTTTTTAAATATTTGATTTTTTTTAATTGGAAATTTTGGTAACAGTTTGAAATTTTGGTAAAAATTGGAAATTTTGGTAAAAATTGGAAATTTTAGTAAAATTGGAAATTTTAGTAAAATTTGAAATTTTGGTAAAAATTGGAAATTTTGGTAAAAATTTTAAATTTTGGTAAAAATTGGAAATTTTGGTAAAAATTTTAAATTTTGGTAAAAATTGGAAATTTTGGTAAAAATTGGAAATTTTGGTAAAAATTGGAAATTTTGGTAAAAATTGGAAATTTTGGTAAAAATTGGAAATTTTAGTAAAAATTTGAAATTTTGGTAAAAATTGGAAATTTTGGTAAAAATTTTAAATTTTGGTAAAAATTGGAAATTTTGGTAAAAATTTTAAATTTTGGTAAAAATTGGAAATTTTGGTAAAAATTGGAAATTTTGGTAAAATTGGAAATTTTAGCAAAAATTGGAAATTTTAGCAAAAATTGCAAAAAAAATTATTAAAAATTTAAATTTGGTAAAATTGGAAACTAGTAAAAATTTATTTTTTTAATATTTTAAATTCTGGTAAAAAAATGGAAAATTTGGTAAAAATTGGAAATTTTAGTAAAAATTGGAAATTTTAGTAAAAATTGGAAATTTAGTAAAAATTAAAAAATTTGGTAAAAATTTGAAATTTTAGCAAAAATTGGAAATTTTAGTAAAAATTAATTTTTTTTTAAATATTTGATTTTTTTTAATTGGAAATTTTGGTAACAGTTTGAAATTTTGGTAAAAATTGGAAATTTTGGTAAAAATTGGAAATTTTAGTAAAAATTGGAAATTTTAGTAAAAATTTTAAATTTTGGTAAAAATTAGAAATTTTGGTAAAAATTGGAAATTTTGGTAAAAATTGGGAAATTTGGTAAAAATTGGAAATTTTGGTAAAAATTGGAAATTTTAGCAAAAATTGGAAATTTTAGCAAAAACTGCAAAAAAAATTATTAAAAATTTAAATTTGGTAAAAATTGGAAACTAGTAAAAATTTATTTTTTTAATATTTTAAATTCTGGTAAAAAAATGGAAAATTTGGTAAAAATTGGAAATTTTAGTAAAAATTGGAAATTTTAGTAAAAATTGGAAATTTTAGTAAAAATTAAAAAATTTGGTAAAAATTTGAAATTTTAGCAAAAATTGGAAATTTTAGTAAAAATTAAAATTTTTGGTAAAAATTTGAAATTTTGGTAAAAATTTGAAATGTTAACAAAAATTGGAATTTTAGTAAAATAATGGAAATTTTAGTAAAAATTGAAACTTTTAGTAAAAGATGAATATTTTATTAAAATTTAAAATTTTAGTACAATTTTCAATTTTTAATTAAATTTAATTTTTTTAAATACCATTTGAATTTTTTATAAAAAATTGATTTTTTGATAAAGATTTTATTTATTAATAAAAATTTGAATTTTTAATAAAAATTTGAATTTTTTATAAAAAATTTTAATTTTTAATAAAAATTTGAATTTTTATAAAAAATTTAATTTTTAATAAAAATTTTAAAATGTTAATTTTTATTAAAAATTTAAATTTTGAATTAAAGTTTATAAATTTTAACAATTATTTATTAAAAACTTTTAATTTTATATAAAATAATAAACTTTGAAATTAAAATTTCGAAAAAATATAAAATTTTAGTCAAAATTTGAATTTTTAGTTTTTATAATTTTTAATAATTTATAATTTTTATTAAATTTTTAATTTGTTTAATGAAATCCTGAAAGTGACATTTTTATTTTTTAAAAAGTTTTAAATTTTAAATGAAGTTTTGAAAAATTTTAGTGAAAATTTAGTTTTTAAAAAATTTAAATTTTCTTAGATGAAAATTTAAAATTTTTGTTTTTATCTTGAATTCAAAATTTTTGAAGAAGATTTAATTATATTAAGCATTTTAGGGATTTCACTCTTTTTCCCTTAAGGTCTAATATCTACTTAAGTAATTGGATTAGAATTTAATCGATTCTCGAATAAATTTTCTAATAAATTTATAACATAAATTTTAAAAATTTATCACTCTCCCCCCCTCCCCCTTCCTTTACTCTCAGCACCCATCAAAATCCATTATCTGCAAAAAACATCATTCGTCAAAATTTATTGCAAAAAAAATACCAAAAATTTATTAAATAATGAACTTAACGATAACAATCAAACAGTTGTCAAAGGAGCAACAACAACAAAAAAATAATATTTTCCTGTCAGAAAAAAATAGAACTGAACTGAAAAATTTATTTAGTAACGTAAACACGTACGAATATTGAGAGCAAACAAGTGTAGAGTATATGATGGCAGTAAATACGGAAACGGAAATGCATAAATTTGTTATTTGCATTAAATAACACAACGAAAAGAAAAACATACGGAATGAGAAATATAACACATACATACAAATATACATACACACGCGTTTCAAAACGTGCATAAATAAACTGTTAAAGTGGGCAATTTTTCTTAATACCGTTTAGTAGACGTTACGAAAAAAAAACACCAAAATTCACAGAAGGAAAAAAAGAAAATCAAAGAATATGACACGAACACCGTTTTAACGACCACAAAAGGAAACTCTGAGAAATACATACTCACAAACACATACTCGCGAAAAAACACAAAAATCATTCACTACACAAATTAAAGTTATTTTTAAGATTCTACAGACTACAAATATTTACAACTACAAATTTATGTATTTTACTTTCAAACATACACACACTCACCTATGGAAGTTAAGGTTTTGCATATGAATGAAATGAGTTTCTTATGAAGCGCAAAAAAAACAAGACGCAAAACTAATGGTTGTATAGCGAAGAAAGGAGAATAATTCCAGTGTATATTTCCTTCACACAGTCACTATAAATTGTAATACATGTTAATTTGTTTACTGTAGATTTGTAAGTTATATGTTTAATGTATGTGTGCGTGTGAGTGTGTGTTGTGTGTGATTGCTTGTAAGTGTTAAACGCAATGGCGTGTCAACAACCAAATAACAGCAACAGCCAAAGCGATAAGTATCGGAAATTAGCTAAAAGGCATTTTTCGTAAATTTTGCCAAACATTTAGTTCATTTTTTTTCAATTTATTTAACACGACGATAATAAAAATAACAACAAGTGAAGAAAACGGTTTATTGAATAACTTTTTTGTTCGATGTGATTTTTTTTGCGGGGGAAAAATAGGAGAACAGATTTAACAAAATTATATTTTAAAGAAGAATTTTCTTTTTTTTACGTTAATATTAATGGAAATACAAATTAGAGGAAGTTTAGTATGGGCTTTCAGCAGTCTAAACAAGGGTAACTCTAGTTTGGTATCTATATATAACGAATCAGATACTTTAAATAGACCCCCTTTTACATATGAAAATACCAAAAACCCCCATTCGAATAAAAATCATTTAAAAATTTATTTTTATCACTAAAACCACACATTGTGCTCATACAATGATCAACTTGTCATTTTAAAAGCTGAGATGCTCGGGCATAGACATGCGTCTATGTGGTCAGAGATGGATTTAGTGAACTCCTGAAAGTGACCAGCTCGAAAATGTTAAGTTTTTTTGTTTTAAATTCACCAATTTATGTCTATAGAGAGCCATATACAGGTAGCGGGGTTTAAAAAATATTGCCACAATAACCACAAGCCCCTTGAAAAGTTACATTAATCTGAAGTTGGAACTTAAAAAAAAATCGAATTTTTAGGCCTTTTTTTCAAAAAAAGGTGGCAATATGTATGTATGAATTGTATTTATTGTTTTTGTAAAGAAATATTAAGGGAAATGTGTGTTAACTAAATCCAATTGCCCACCAACCCCTTCCAAACTTAGTAGAATTGAGCTCTTTTATTAATTTAAGAGTTCTCATTAATCGGGACTATATATGTCATCAAGCTCGACCAATACGAAGCTTGTTATTCCGCCTTTTGTTATATCCGAAATATGAATGTTTATCCAGTATCTCCTCTCAAGCTTCTAAGTGTATCTTGATGTATATTTTATAGATTAATGAAATACATCTTAGCGCTTCAAATAATTTAGAACCTTTTTCGGAGAAGCTGAAGAATTTGTAAACAGAGTACATGAGGTAGGTTGAAATGAAAGCAGGTTTATATTAAATTTTTAATATAAAGTAATTAAGGAGAATAAAATGATGAAGTTGAAAATATTGGAAAATGGAAGTAACTTAAAATGTAACCTGATACCACATCCTTAAGGTATTTAAATCGTAAACTAAAAGTCTTTTGGGAAACGAATAATTTCTTTGAATGTACATTCTTAATTTGTTCTTGCAAGAGAATTTTACTTTTTGTAACTTATGTCCGTTTATCGGTTAGATAAATCGAATTTTCACACCTCGAGAAATTGTCGGTTTTTTGTAGCCGCCTTAAACAGTCTCCCATTTAAAACCAGCTCTATCGATTTATTCCCTTGAAAATCTTTTCTATTTTTTTAATAATAAATTAATTGAATGTAGACAGAAATATGCAAACTTTTGTTACACCCTTTAATCCTCAAATAGGTCGGAATTTTAGGGATAATTTTCAGAATTTGATCACATGTGTTATTTTCATATAAGAATTAAATCCATCTTTTATTGAGGAAACTCCCGCATAAGACCCTTTCCTTAAGAGGGGATTTCAGCTTATAAAAATTTTATCAACTGAGAACCAATTCGTCGTATGTCATACCACTATAACCCCCAATCCCGAAATAGAGTTTTATTAATTAATTTATTTCATAAACAATTTTGTATAAGTAAATTATTTGGCAATAATAAGTATAACCTCCTCACAAAAAAGTGTGAGCAATTTCCACATCACTAATATGCATTAAGCTGTAGTTCGAACTCAGGACTACTCGTCAAAATTACACCCACTTTTAAGTATACCTGTTCGACTTAGAAAATGATTATGAGTCCACTTTCTGAGTCGATTTAACAATGTTTATCCGTTCGTGCTTATGTCTGTCTGTGTGTAGATATTTTCATGAATTTCAAGTACCTCCCATACAAATGTCCTCCCGGAATGAGGTTTTAAGCTCATTCAAGTCCAAAATATAAAGCAGTTTTTCAAAAATTGTGAAAAAGTCTTTTGTTATTCAACGATGTTATGAATTATGCGAAAGTCGGTCCATGCCTTCGAATAGATCTCATACAAACCCCCTTCCAAATATCACTTCGAAGAGCATAAATTTCATATACACATTGTTATTGTAATAAAAATTGATCAAAGTAAAATAAATATAAGCAAAAATCGATGTACGAAATTTTATGAGGGTCTTCTAGCTTCCATTTAAAACACTCCCCCCACCCCGCAAAAAAAAAGGAAATTCATTTTAAAACCCTTAAATTTCACACAAATGTTTGTGTCATTATAATGTACCGTACACTTAAATATAAATCCGAAGATAAAATTATACGAGGGTTGTTCATTAAGTCTTGTTGAAAATTTATTTTAAATTTAATTTGTTCATGTTTTCATAAAATCTGGTGGAGGGTATTAAAGATTCGTCACAGCCCAGTGTTGCATTATAACTTCTTCAATATTAACAAATTTTGCAGTTCATTTTGTAAAGATTATTTATCAATAAAACTGACGATAAATAAATGAAATTCTATGCAACAACAAAATTCAAAAAGAAAAACTTAACGAAGAATGAATTTTTTTCTTCTTCATTTCATATTATTTTCCTCCTTTTCACAGTTTAATAAACCAATTCATAGATTTAAATACAACAATGACCAATAAGAAATGTTAAGAAATGTAATCTTTTTGTGTAAAAATACACAAAATAATTTCAGTTCTTTCTTTCTTTCACATTTTTTTTAATCTCAATTCGTTGCTAATTTTGTAAATGTCAACAACATTCATGCGGCCTTAAAGATCGATTGTATTGATAGCAATAATTCTTGGGCTTTTTGTTCATTCCTCCCACCACCCAACTCCCACATTTTAAGTAACTGAATAATAACAGCAACAACAAGAATATACTGTGGACCAAAGAGTAGATGAATTGGTTGGTTGCTCTGTTGATTGCATACAATTTTTGACCAAACCAATAACGGAATATGGTTACAATTGAAGTTGATGATGACGTCGTTGTCGGTCGATGATGTCAACGATAAAATCAACATTTCTTTTTTTTATTTTCTTTCCAAAAATTATAAACAAGAATGCATTTTAGTTGTATGAAAATCGAAAAAAAGGAAAACAAGTAAGAATTTTTAATTCGGTTATGCCGAATCTTCAATGCCCTCCAATGCAAATGAGAGTAAAGTAAATACCTTATGTTTCATACATACAAAATCACAAATACTCCCACAATACACATACACAAAACCTATACATACAGAATAAAATAGAAATAATTTAACATTTTTCAGTTATGATTTTCTATCATAAATAAAAAATGTTAATTTAACATTGTTTTGCAGTAAATAATGTTTGTTGAGAATAATTTTGAAAATTTACTACTTAAAAGAAGTTGTAATAATTTATCGTTGTCTAAATTTCGAAAGGTTCTAATATGTCCAATATTATTTCACCGCAAACGTAAAAACGTTTAATTTAAACTGAATGAAAAAAATATTCATTCTCAAATCAATTACACCGAACCAAAAAATTTTGTAAATATAACGAAAAAGATTGTAGAATTGTAGAAAAGTTGGTTAAATATCAGCCAACGAAACCTTTATTCATCATAACGAAAATTTTCGTAAATTCTTCAAATTGACGAAAAATTGTGAATATGACTAATTAAATGCGTTAATAAAATGCAGTTTATTGAATAAATATTATTCAATTTGAATAATTTTTGATTCAAAAAGTAAATTCTTTATATTATACAATTTCAATACCATAATTAATTTAAATTAATGAAATTTTAGTGAAATTGAGGAAAGAATTACGTAAAATTGTTGTAATCAATTTATACATAAAATATCAAGGATCAAGGGAAGGGAGTACTTCCCATACAAAGCAAATATTGATTATAGAATATCTCAAGAACTGTAACAGCAAGAGTTCTCAAATTTGGTCCCAATGACTTCCACAAGGTACGGTTTTATTAGACAAAATGTAAGATGGATAGAATCAGGGGAGAAGTAGCCCCCATACAAAGCAAATAATTATAGAATATTTATTGATCTACTACAGCGAAAATTTGTTCCTAATTACATATTTTTAAAACATGGTGATTTGTAATTTGTGTAATTTCCTTTGAGATCTAGGACTGAGGAGATTTTTGCGCGAGAAAGCGCACCGGGTAAAGGCTATTTCTAGACAGTAATTAAATATTGTAAAAAAATGTAATTGATAACTAAAAATATTGAAATGTCAATAGGACTGTGGTGAACCGAGAGTCTTGTATTTTAGGTGAAAAGTCACTTACATATTTGTTGCTCAGCTGATCTTCCATTTGCATTTAAGTGAATTTATGCAAAATATTCCCTTAATTCCAATCAGAATAATTAGAATGTTCTATAAAGAATATATTCCTCCTTCCAGTTTTCACATCATTTCATTTAATATGACAAAGAAAATATACAAAATTATTTGACGAAAGAAATTGTTAAATTAACAAAAATTTTATTCAAATTAACTTAATTTTAGTATGTAAAATTGAATAAATTTGTGTGTTATTTTATTTAGGATGCGTTACTGCCCTTTTTAAATATCTGTTTATATAACATATTTTTGCTAATTTTTTGAACGAAATCTTATTAAATTTTAAGTCTTTTGCTAAAAATTCTTCCATTTTAAAGACAACTTATGTTTATAAGAATAAAAAATCTGTTTATTTAACACCCTTTTTTCGTTAAAGTTCTACGAAAATTTGTCGTAAATATTACCTACGATATTTGGTTCAGTGTATGTAAATATAATTTAATATTATGGTAAAAAGTTTTCGAGATATGATTAACTGATCCGGACTAAAACAGAAAAATTTCATTGAACTCTGTCCAATATTGAGGATGTTAGACAGACAGACGGACATAGCTAAATCTACTCAGATTTTGTTTTGATACAAGAATATATTTATACTTTGTAGGATCTGAAATGAATCCTTCTTAACGTTACATACGTAATGACAAAGCTAATATACCCTCTTCACCACCTGTGATGGTGAAGGGTATAAAAAGTGAAACAAATCGAGGAAATGTATCGGTAACATGAAAGAAATCAAACATTTTGTTAAAGAACGAAATAAATACAATTTACAAATTTTTTTCTTTGTTGTAAAAAGTCTATAATTTCTCTTATTTCTTTCCGTTGTTGTTATAGTTGTTGTTGGACTGTTGTTTCTTTTAAAACAAATCATGTTCTTATTGTTGTCGCTTGTTAAGAAAAGGTCAATTGAATTGGAAAATTTGTAAATTTCACAAACTGTTTAACAACTTGATAACAAATAACAAGAACAAACTTGTTTTCCAACAAAAACAACAACAACAAAAAATGTTGAAAAAATAAAAAAACAACGTAAATCTGTTTCACCTTTTAAGATTCTTAATCGATTTAAATGGGAATTTAAAAGAGATTTATTTAAGAAAATTAAGAAAAATATTTTAAATCAGTAGATGAAGTTAAGTCGTGTCTAAGGTCATCTAACGGTATCCACGAATCTTAAGTAAGAATACGATCGACTTAATATTTACATATTTTATTTTATTTGATTCATTGAAATAAGAAATTTTATTGTTTTAATAAAAAATTCTCGAAATGATTGTACACTGAAACAAATGTTGTTGGTAATATTAACGAAAAATTTTGGAGAATTTTAATGAAGAAAACGTGTTAAATAAAAAGATTTTTATTCTAATTAACATAATTTTTCTTTTGAAAAACTTTCTTCAAATTAAGAAATTTTCTTCAGATTCAACAACATTTTCAATAGAAAATTTTAAATTGAATAAAATTTCGTTCAAAACTTGACGAAAAATATGTTATATCTACCGATATCTAATAAAAGTAGCAGTAACGCATCATAAGTAAAATAACACACAAATTTATTCAATTCTATTCTACATAAAATTTAGTAAATTTGAATAAAATTTTTGTTAATTTAACAATTTTATTCGTCAAATAATTTTATATATTTTCTTTGTCATATTAAATGAAATAATGTGAAAGCAGGAAGGAGGAATATATTCTTTATAAGACATTCTAATTATTCTGATTGAAATTAAAGAAATATTTTACAAAAATTCAAAAAAGTGCAAATAGAAGATCAGCTGATCAACAAAAGTAACATTTCATCGGAAATACAAGCCGGTCGGCTCACCACCGTCTTATTGACATTTAAATATTTTTAGTTATCTATTACATTTTTTTCACTATTTAATTATTATCTAGAACTAACTTTTACCCGGTGCGCTTTGCTGCACAAAAATTATCCTCGAAAACAATTTCACAAATCGGCCTGTATTAAAAAATGTAGTTGGACCAAATTTTCGCTATGGTAGATCTATAAGTATTCGGTAATCAATATTTGCTATTATATGGGAGTTACTTCTCCTCTGATCCTATCCCTCTTACATTTTGTCTAGTAAAACAGTTCCTTGAGGAAGCTGGTCCAATTTAAATCTCGCAGTTACAGAGGGGGAGATAACTCCATACAAAGAAAATATTGATTATTGAATAACTAAAGAATCGCTTCATCGAAAATTTTTTAATTTGCTCCCAATTACTTTTCAAGGTACTAATTTACAATAAAACATGTGGGGACAGATAGAATAGAGGTAGCATCTCTCTAAAATTAAATTTTCAATTAAATTTTCAAATTTAATCCAAATTCAATTAAATTTTCAAATTTAATCCAAATATCTTTTTCAAGGGACATTTTTCGAAAGTAAAATGTGAGACAGATCGGATCAGGGGAAGTGGTAGCCCTCATACAAGACAAATATTAATCATCGAATATACAAAATGAAGGACGTATAGGATCGGGGAGAATTGGGGAGAGGTGTCTCTCACACAAAAAATTTTTGATTATCGAATATCGAAAAAACTTTAACAGTAATAATTCTCAAATTCGAACCCAATTACTTTCTCAAAAATTTGTTTTACTGATCAAAATATAGGATAGACAGGATCAAGAGGAAAGGAAGTCCCATATAAAGCAAATATTAATGATCGAATATCTAAAGAACTGTAAAAGCGGGAGTATTTAAATTGGTTCCAATTATTTTCCAAAAGACCTCCTTAAATGGCCAAAATTTTTAATAGATGGTACTATGGGGAAGGTTACCACCTACTTTAGCATATGTATATTTTTCATCATATCATATGTTTTCATCTTCTCTAAATAAAACATTATTTAAAGATTTCATAAATATTCTTTTGAATTTATTAAATTTTAACTTTTTGTAATTATTATTACCTTTTTATTGTTGTTGTTATCCATTTTAAGATCTTATTTACAAATTACCTTAAACAAGTAACATTTACTTAACACATACAAATAAAATACATTCATACACTTACTCATGAATACTTAGTTACTAATACTTATATATTTATTCATACATAGATATGTACTTATACATAGATACAGTTATTTTATAGAAAATTGAATACAAGTTGAACTGAACAAATTGTCTGTTCATGTTAACACATAAATACTTTACAAGATTTAAGAAAATATTTTATATACAGCTGTGGTCAAATAATAGCACCACCATCATACGTCTTCTTTAGTAAGTCATAAATGTCATTTGAAGAAAAAGTTGTTATGGTTTAATGAAAGCAAAATTAGATAAAACATGTAAAGATGTTATAGACGGTTAAGTTCGATTATGTAATACCCTACACTACATTTTTGGTTTCAAATGTCTGATACTTAAAATTTACGAACGACCGTTATAAAATTTGCTTTCCTTATTTATGCTTACATGTGCAACATGTTATTACGATACTTACATCACAGTTAAAAATTTTATGAAACAAAAGCGCCATTCCGGGGAGACATTTGTATATGGCTTTTATGAAATAATGGACCAATTATAACCAATTTCGATGGGCATCGTCCCTGGATCAAAATGATAGTATGTACCAAATTTTATTAAGGTATCTTTAGCCATCCTTATAGACTGATGGACATGTTTAAATCGACTCGAGAAGTGATGACGGTTACTTAAAAGTGGTGGTATTCTTAGCATCTTGTCGTATTTCCTTTGTAAATGAAAACAGCAGAACATCGCCTTTCCATTGAATTTACTACATTTTTGCATCTTTAAAGGAAAACAGAGTTCCATGCTCGCTCTATAGTGGTCCAAAGATCGCTATTATTGATCGGTTTAATTACCGACCCCTTATTTCATAAGCATGTTCATAAATTATCGATTGGATTTGCATCGTAAGACTGGGGAGGCCATTTCATTACAGTGACTTCATTATTGTCAAACCACTTTTTAGCTATTTTACTGGTATGTTTCGAGACGTTGTCTTGTTGCTTGGCCCGAATCAGTGCCACTTTTTCAGATGCATATGGTAGCATTACTTCGTCTAATTTGTTCACATATTCTGACACATCCACAGTAGTTTTAATACGGTAAATGGGTCTAACGCCATAGTACGAAAACCACCTCCACTCTATAACATTTTTGCTGTAAATGTTTGATTAGCTTCCTTGCTAAGAGACCTCCTTACAAATAAAAGTTTTTTAGATTCATCGGTCCACAAAATACTACTTCGCTTTTTAATATGCCAAATCAAGTAAGTTTTAGGAAACTTTAATCTATTTTAGATATACGGAGCAGTTAAGAGGGGTCTTATGGGCTTTAAAATTATATTACTTAAGTCTTCTGATAGAGTTTCAGTACTTATTAAAGATTAATTCTTTTTTGAATCCCCGCAGTTGAGATAATGTCGCTTTCTATGACGTAAAAGGTGTTGCCAAATTTTTTCGTCCCCGACTCCGTGGTTTTAATTTGTAGGTTATGGTATTTTTAAACATTTTATTTGATTATCCAATAAAATGTCTTATTTCTGCATAAGTTCGTTCATCAGAACCGTGATTGTTAATAAGTCCAAGCTCTGCTGAAGTACAGTGAATTACATTAGCAAATAAACACTCTTTTACACTAAATTTTATAAAAACTGTTTGGACTTTTTATGGATTGTTCCAAGTATAATAGAAATGTTGCTCTTATTTTGAGAGGTCCCAATCTGATATTTTGTCTTTATAATCAATTTTTTGGGAAAACTCGAGCTAATTTTAATGGGACTACAAAATTGAGTATAAAATTATTCATGAACAAAAACACAAATCAGCAACGGAGATGTGATATGTGAGTGGTGCTATTATTTTGACAGCAGCTGTATAAGTATGTTTGTATAGTTCAAATAATCTATATAAATCTAGTAGTCAAGGAAAGAGAAAATTGAGTTCTTAGTTTAAAAATTAGTAGTTTTGTGGGCAAAAAATTTAAATAACAATTTTACTTATCTTCTCAGGGTTATAATTTTCTCATCTACAAAACTTCTAAGTTTAACCTCGTTAATTTTGAGATATTAAAAAAACTAATCAGCATAGTTATTTTATTTGTCTTAAGTTTTAAGAATTGAGATTGAAAAATTCTTAACACACGTTTTTCATTAAACCAAAATATTATTTGATTTCTTTTCAATCAGGTTGCCTTGATTATGTCAGTAATTTATGAATATATGGTTAGTCTGACTAAAATTATGGACCAGAAAAAA
Organism: Cochliomyia hominivorax; assembly: GCA_004302925.2. Classification (NCBI taxonomy): domain Eukaryota; kingdom Metazoa; phylum Arthropoda; class Insecta; order Diptera; family Calliphoridae; genus Cochliomyia; species Cochliomyia hominivorax. The sequence continues at coordinate 68,881,998 of PYHX02000494.1, forward strand.
GTGCGTATTAAAACTATTATATATTTTTAATAAATCCCAACTTGGTCATACAAAAAGTTGGAAAAGCATTCAAAGGTCTGCGTCAAACTGTTTCCAATCTTAATAAACAATAACCAGAGAACTTGCCCGTTAATAGAACAGTTAAAGCTAGAAGAAATGGTCAAAATGATGTTATTGTAGGTTTAAAAACATACAAGGCACAAAAATTGAAGTCAAGTTTTATTAAAAAGAAGGCTGTTTCCTTTTCATAGTGTGTGCATACATCCAAACTAATTGTTAGGACTCTTTAAAATCTGGCCTGATTGTTTGTTATTGACTTTGGAATTTTGATAATTAAAATCAGCCATATCGGTTCAATTGTTACCATGTTTCTAAATTTGTTTCTTTAAAAAATTAAAAGACTTGAATCATAAATATATAGCAAAATGTTATTCCAAACTTTTTATTCTTTCAACTCAATGAAATATAATTAAAAGTAGGGAATAGTCAAGTCAGCGGCAACTGAATTAATCGAAAGTTTTCTCCCAAGAAAAAACAAACAGATATAGCAGAACAATTACAACAACAGAGCAATTGTTACTAGAGAAAAAAATTATTTTCAAATTTTTGAGAAACGAAAACGTTATCACAACCATATATATTGTTATGGCACAATCATATTTTGCTGTTTCACAACCATATTATGTTCAATAATATGGGTGTGTCAGCATAAAATATTTACATCCATTTTTTAAAGTGTGGTAACCATATTGTATTGGTTTATTCCAAAAAATTATGGTGGTGCGACAACCCTAACAGATAACCGTTAAATGTTTTTTTCTTGCGTGTATAATGCGGTTGTATATCTGATAAATTAAAGTGTTTTTTTTTTTTTCATTTTGGTCACTTTAAGTCCCAAAAAATTTGTGAAAAAAATGCTAGTCTAATAAATATACCCTACACCATGGCTGACGTTATAAAAAATTATAGCCCTGAACATGAAGAATTTTATTCTACGATTTATGCCGGCATAAATTATTATTCACATTTATGAACGATTTATGTCGTTGGAGATAATTTTCGGAAGCAGCAGCTAAATGAAAATGACAGAAAATTTTGAACCGAACCTCGTGAAGTGTGCTACAGTATCTTTTTTGTTTCATAAATCTTAAATAAATGGAATATTATCACGACATAATCTTTTTGAATTTTAAGTACTTTTCAATGATTTTAGAAAGTGGGAGCTATGATTATTATTTGTGGACCGAACTTATTTAAAGTTTGAAATATGTAATCGTGATATCGCTAAAATCGAGAAGTGTGGAATATTTTCAAATTAAAATAGGAAAAGAGTCGGAATTATTTAATAATTCTAAGTCGATTGGAATACTTTCCCAAATCGGGGAAAGTTATATTGTATTGTAAGCCACATATATTTGTATATAATTAAGGTATTTTATCCTTAATTTTGTCTTCGACATTCATTCATTAGAATGAAGAAAAATTGTAGTTCAGAGGAAAATTGTAAATTTTATAGCTAAAAAATGTCCCCAGCTCTGAAAAATCATTCAATTATTATATGAAACGTATAAAAATCTCCACAGTCCTAAATCTTGAAAGACATTTCACAAATCACAATCGACGTATATTAATAAAGTTATTACGATCGAATTCTCGCTATAGAAGATCTAGCAAATACTTTATAATCAATATTTGCATGGGGTTTTATCCTAATCCTCTTACATTTTGTCCAGTAAAACAGTTCCTTGAGGAAGTCATTGGGTCCAAATTTTAGTTCTTTAGATATTCTATAATCAATTGCTTTATATGGAAAGTACTCCTTCCTTTGATCCTTGATATTTTATGTATTAATTTATTACAACAATTTTACGAAATTATTTCCTCAATTCAATTAAAATTTCATTAATTTAACTTAAATATGGTATTTTAATTGAATAATATTCATCAATATAAATAATTTATGTTCGTTAATTTCAATAATGTATTATTCAAATTGAATAATATTCATCAATAAATAATAAATAATTTATGTTTGTTAATTTGAATAATATATTATTCCAATTGAATAATATTTATTAAAATTACCTCAATTTTAATTAACGAATTCAAATAGTCATATTAACAATTTTTCGTCAATTTGAAGAATTTACGAAAAATTCATGAAAATTTTCGTTATCATGAATAAGGGTTTCGTTGGCTGATCTTAAACTTTTCTTCAATTCTACACCTGTTTTCGTTATATTTACTAACTATTTTGGTTCAGTGTCTTTTAATCTTTTAAAAATTCGTATTAAATCTTGTATATTTGACAATTATTTAAAATATATCCATATCCAGGTTGGAGGTTCATCTCCCATCATACGGACGCACTAAAAACTTATGTTTTTCCACATAATTTGAAAAGTACTTCAAAAATGTTTATATGATATTTGATTGATTGTAAAGTTATTGAATTATTTCCAAAAATTCGTTTTGGTACCACTTTGTGTTACCAATAGTCGCTTTTATTATAATATTTAATCATCAGGTTTTACTTCATTAACTTCCCACATTTTTGCTTTTATCTCTCAGCTTTTAAAAATGTCATTGTCAGTTAAATTATTTCAATATTTTGCATTTTATTTACATAAAAAATAAAAAAGAGACACAGAAATATTTAACATTTAAACTATAAAATAATTGATAACAAATATTTAGTTAAAACGGCATTAAGACAAAAAATCACGAAAAAAATTTAAATCCGTCAATAATAATTTTTTTCTCATCATCGTCATCATTATTTCAACTTTAACTACAAATTTTAGTACAAAAATTGTTGTTTTTACTCTTAATGAACGAAAATATAAATTACATTCGGATTCATTCAACATGACAATACAAAAATACCTTTAATGCCAAAAATTGTTTAAATAAAAAGCAAAAAAACTGTAAATAAATATTATGAATATTAAACGAAACTTCTGTTGAAAATTTTTTAATAATTTTAAATGCCAAAGAAAAAATGACAAAAACAAGTCAGAATATTAAAGTTGATCAAAGCCGATTACGTAATATCCTTCACAACAATATTGATTATAAATGGTAGTTATGAAAAATTAATTAACGGCCCTCGAATAATCTCATTTACAATAATATTCTTAAGAATGCAGTACACTATTGCGACACTAATAATTATGTGAAATTTATGCGTTTCATAAGGATGTTCTTTTTGGAGAGTAATATATGAATTAAGAAAAATTACGGACCGACCCTCGTATAATTTCGTACATCGATTTTTGTTAATATATATGTTAATTTAACCCACTTTATTAGAATTCCAACGTATATGAGAGAATTATGTCCTTCAAAGTGATATTCGGATGGATGGTTTTATGGGACCTATGAAAAACAATTTCCGATCCTCATACACTTAAGCACATCGGGTCAGAATATTGTCATTTTATATTTAGGGTTTTTATGATCTTAAAACCTCATTCCGGGAGGAATTTTCTATAGGAAGGTACCTGAAATATTTGTTCATCCTGGGATATTTGTATGGGATGCAACTGAAATATTGGATAAAATATGGTCAATTTTAATAGGCTTCGTTCTTGGGTTAATAAAATAAAATATACAAATTTCATCAAGATATCTCAAAAATGGCGACATGTACAGTGTTTACAACGCATTTTCTTAAAAAATAATTCAATAACTTTGGAAATATTGAATATTTTTAACGATTTTTTAGGAGTTTTCCAAGTGATTCGCAGAAGAATATTTTTCTGGTAGGTCCCGCGATTGGAAAGTGGATCTCCAAAGTTGATACATCGGGTATAAAGATTTTTGCAAAAAGTCGCCAAAATTTTATTTATAATTGATTGAAACAATATCTTTTCAGTTTTCTGAATTTCGTGAGCTTTATTCGGGTCCAAAAAAAATTAAAAATACAATTTGGATTCTGTGCTAAATTCCTCATAATTTGTGTGCTAGAATCATATACCTATGTGGATTCAATAAAAATTTATAATATTTTCAAATTGAAATTTCGAAAAAATTGGAATTTCTGTGATTTTTTTCAAAAAGGTGGCAACATTAAAATCAACCATATCATTCTGGTCTATAAAATCTTTTCCCAACTCTATAAGAATTTCTAGCAATAATGCATAATAAGAAATTGTCCTCGGAGGACATTAGGGGAAACAATTTCCCCTCAAACCCTATCGAATTAAAATTTTCAAATATTTTTCTTTAGTTTTTTGATGAAAACATACTGTCAAAGCTAAAATCGTCACAAAGGTACCTCGATAATATAGATACATTTTCCAGTTACCCACTCAAGAAATCTGTAATTAGCCAAGCTCTCCCACTTATAATGCAGGCTGAACATTTTTAAAGAATGTGACTTTTTTAAACAGGTTTTCTCTGGTTTGGAATTTTGGGTATTTTGGATTAAAATAAATGGAAATATTTTTTATACTCCAACATTAAGAACAACATTTTCCAATTATACTTAATTTTCGTAATTATTTCTGCACCTCTCGGAGCCGGGGAATACGTTGCTGCGTGACATGCGGACAGAGAGTGATTCTAACTTCAATGGTAAAATTAAAGGTGGATTTTCTGTATGTTACAAATATCAGCCCAAAAGCATAATACCCCAACCATCTACGATGGTGTAGGGTATGAAAATCCATTTTTGCACGTAAAATGCCATCGTAGCAGAAAATTTCACAGGCAACAAAAAAAATTATTCTTAAAAATAAAAATATCACATTATTTTTTAAAATACGAAAAAAGGATGAAAATATTTTCTATTAATATATAAAAAAAATCTCTATAAAATTGAAATGTAGAAAAAAAATTCTACAGAAAAACACCAAAAAATACAACAAAGAAATAAAATAATCAAAATAATGTAAATAACAAAGAAAAAAACAAGAGAAAACAAAAAAACTCATTTTACTTCCCAAAAACATTTTTTTATATATAAAAATAAAAAAAATAAAAATAATAATAAAAATAAAAACCACAAGAACAACAATTATAACAATGGAATATAAAAGTATCTAATGGTTTGTGCAACAACAGAAACAACAAAATAAAAATATGAGGGAGATATAAGAGAGTTAACAGAAACCAGACCTAAAACCAAGATTTCATTAGTAAAAATCCTTCTATACAAATATTCATTCACTCATACTTACACACATTCATTAACAAGAACAAGAATACAAATTCATAGACTGATATTTTACAACTACAACTGAAAATGGGGGAAACAAAAAATACAACTAATATGTTACGAGGATAAACGAAGTATAGAACGAGTAAGTCTAATTAATAACCCAGTAAACATAATAAATGAAATTTTAAAATCGATTTAATTATAACAAATAATTCAAAGTAATCATCCTTACTTAAGACAATAATAAGTGGACATATTATGACCTGGAGGTTGCTACAATCTGCCAGAACATACGTTTCGTCAGGAATAATATTTTTTTAGAAAAACTTGACTTTAATTTCCGTACTCCGTTTATCGAAAATTGACATCTTGGAAGAAAATTATCTCTGGAAGAAAATTTTCTCTTGGAAGAAAATTATCTCTTGGATGAAAATTTTCTCTTGGAAGAAAATTTTCTCTTAGAAGAAAATTTTCTTTGGAAGAAAATTTTCTCTTGGAAGAAAATGTTCTCTTGGAAGAAAATTTTCTCTTAGAAGAAATTTTCTCTTGGAAGAAAATTTTCTCTTAGAAGAAAATTTTCTCCTGGAAGAATATTTTTTCTTAGAAGAAATTTTCTCTTGGAAGAAAATTTTCTCTTAGAAAAAAAATTTTCTCTTGGAAGAAAATTTCTCTTGGAAGAAAATTTTCTTAGAAGAAAATTTTCTTTGAAGAATTTTTCTTAAAAAATCTCAAGAATATGAAATTTCTTTGATTGATTGTTTTTATTAAATTTGTTAAAGTTCTAATACTTAGGAACTTTTTCGAAGATTTTCTCTTAATAAGAAATTAATCGTAAATTTATATAAAATTTTTGGAAATTTTTCCTTAATAGAAAATTAATGGCACAATTTTTTCTTAGCAGAAAATTTATGAAAATTTCTCTAAATCGAAAATTTGTTTTATAAAATTTAAGAATTTTTTTTTTAAATGAAAAATTTGTCGTTTAACAAACGATCTCTTCAAAAAAGAAAACATTTCTTAAAAGCAAATTTATCGAAAATTGTCTTTATCAAAATTAAAAAAAATCTTACTTGAATTTTATAAAAAAATCTTCATGAATAGTGGCTCTTAATAGAAAATGTACCGGAAAGAAAAACAAAAGTCGTTAATTTTCTCTTTAAAGAAAATTTATCGTAATTTTAAAGAAATTTGTTTCAAATATTCTCTTAGTATAAAATTTATTGTAAATTTTCTTTAAATAAGAAATCAGTCTTAAATATTTTTTTAATTAAAAAGTGATCATAATTTTTCGCGTTATCATAAAATTAAGTCAAAATTTCTCTAAATCGAAAATGTATCGTCAATTTTCAAAACAAAAATTTATCATAAAATTTCTCTGAATCAAAAATTTATAAATTTTATATAAAGATTTCAGAAATTAATCGGACCACTATTTCCTGAGTTATAGGCAAAAACATATTTTCTTATAATTTGAATCCCCTTGGTTATGGCACTGATTGATTACAAATTTTTTCCCCGAATTTTAACTTTTCCACTTTTCAAAATCATCAACCAGCAAGATATGGTAAATTCTTTAGTCTCATGTGATTGTTGTTTATAACTATGGGAAAACAACAACAACGTTTAAAATAATGTTTTTTTTTAATTTGGCCATTCCATCAATGCTAGAAATTTAATTGTTTTACTAGTGGGTCAGAAATATTTTTGTGGTTTTTTCATTTGAAGACTTAAACTCGATTGGGCCAATAGTTTCCGGGATGTGGGCAAAAACTTATTCTGACGACTGCTGGAGCAGCTACGGACCTAGTTGCCATACAGAAAAATTACGAATTTTTTCTTCGAATTTTAATGTTTTTTTAAATTTTCAAATCCGTTCATAAAAATTTGCTGGTTGTTGCTGGATAAAGTATTAAAAATAATAACAGTGTCAGACAAAATAATGTTTTCAACTTTTTTAATATTCTATTTAACTCTTTGTGCTTACAGATTGGAAATAATTAGGAGAATTTTGAGTTGAATCACTGTAATCGGTCCATTAGTTTACGAGTTTTAGGCAAAAATGCATTTTCCGATATTTTGAACGTCCTATGGCATATATGGATAAAATTTTGATGCAGAAAAAAGCTAATTTGTTCCGAATTTTGGTCTTTTTAGTTATACGCTAGAATTGTTTTAGTGAAAGCGAAAACAACTGGTGAATAAAATTTTTACTCACTCCTTCTTCTTCTTCTTCCGTGCTTAAAAAAAAAATCCATTTAGGCAAAATTCCGCACGGCCAAATTTAACTTGTTTTATATTAAATTGTTAAATTTGCCATTAATTTTCCTTAAATCAAAAATTACTCGCAATTTCTTTTCGAAATAAAAAATTTAACATAATTTTTTAATTGAAAAATTTATCAAATAAAAAAGTTATCGAAAAATGTTATAATAATCAAAAATTTATAAATAAATTCCCCCGTTCCGAATAATGGTAATTTTCTCAAAATTAAAAATTTATTGTGAATTTTCATTAAACTAAAATTTTTTTGTAAATTTTCTCTTAACTGAAAGTTTATTAAAGAGTTTCATTAAATGAAAAACTTATCAAAAATTTTCTCTCAAAAAAATCTTTATCTCAAATTACTTTGAATCTACCATTAACAGGAATTTATTTTAAAATTTCTTAAATTTTTTTTTGAAAATTTTATTTTTTTTTTTTTAATTTAACTGAAATGTTTTCTGGGTTTCTCATTTAGTATAAGAAATATAAGTATTTAGTTTGATGACAAATATCTAAATAACCGTGATGTTTAATTTTATATCTTTTTTTAAAGATCTTTTTAATTTTAAAAATTTTTGTTAAAAATTAGAATTTTAAAAATTAAATATTTTTCATTTTCAAGAAATCTACATAAATACAAATTGCTGCTTTTCAAAGAGACTGTCGAATATAATTTTCATTAGATCTCTAATTTTTTAAAATACCGTTTCAAATGATTTTATTATTATCTTTTTTCCATCATAATCTTCTGTTTTATTTTGTTCTCCTTCTCCACATTATTCAATGGTACTCATACATTCATATAATAGTTGCTTACTTATGCTAATCTTTCAAGTGGCAAACTTGTAAAGATTTAAGAGAAAAAAATTATTAAAAAAGAAAAAAAAAACATACAAGTGGCCACCCTTAGACATACACACACATATTCATACACACATACATAAATAGATGTAATAGCTGTAAGTCAAAAAAAGAAGAGAAGAAAATATCCATAAGCAAATGTAAAACATAGAGACTTACATGAATACATGGAACAAAACAACAACAACAACAAGTAGGCCCTAAGTTATTAACTCAAATGTCACTAAAAGCTTATTTAAATGCTGATGCAGCAAATGTTGCATCATGTTGCATACTTTACATGTTGTCATACAATTTATCAACAATCACAAGAACAAAAAAAAAAAAACAGCAAAAAAGAGCAAAAGAAAAGAAACAAAAAAAAGGAAAAATAAAAAATGTCTGCCTCTGTGTCCTCCAAAAAAAAACTGGGGAATGAAAAAAGTGAGCAGCAGCCACAAATCCAAACAAACATTTTTAAATAAAAATGGTGATAGTAGTGGTAATGATGATGACGGCTATAGTGGTAGTGGTGGTGGTATTGAATGATGTTGATTTTATTTGCTTTTACCGCTTATTGTTGCATTTTTATACCCTCCACCACCACAAGTGGTGAAGAGGTTATATTAAGTTTGTCATAACGTGTGTTACACTAGCAAGGAATCATCGCAGACCCTTTAACGTACATATATTCTTGCAACAAATCAAAATCTGAGTCTATTTATCATGTCTGTGTGTCTGTTGTTGACATGCTCAAGTCCACAATTATTGACAGAGCTCAATGAAATTTGGCCTGAGTATTTGTTATAGTTCCGAGAAAAGATATAGACCGATATCTAAGGCAACCTTTTAGTTTCAGCGAGGAATTTTCATAAAACTCTTAATTAAAAATCAACAAATTAGAATAAAATTTTGTTGTAATATAAAAATGGATGAACTTCATTAACATATACAAACTTATTAAAATCGGTTCAGTTAAAAAAGTTATAGTCAAAAATACAACCAATTTTCTTACTCATTAAGTTTTCCTTTGTGATATTTAAGAAAAACCTTTATGTACGTATACATGTATACGTTTGAGAGTGTTTCTGTCAGTATATATGTATAAAACATAACGTATTTACTTCACACAAATTTATGTTGAAGGGAACTGAAGATTCGTTGTAGCCGAATGCAGCATCCTTGTTTTATATTTAAACCACAATGACTGAGCAAATATTGGTGTTCCAGCAGCAACAGCTACAACAAAAACAACCACCAAAAAAATAAAATCTTAAAAATCAAGTTGCATATTTTAGATATTAAAAGCAATATTCATCATACCACCTTCCAACCATTCCACTCAACCCAAAACATATTTTAGGATATTAACAATTCTCCTTCCATTTCTTCTTCTTTTCCAAATTTGTCCTTCTTCTGTCATTTCTTTTAATGTATGCTGACATTCATTTGTTGATAATCCCTCATATTTATTTTTCTCGAAAAGATGACTCAAGAGAAGAAAACAACTTTTTTTGTAGATTTCTTTAAAATTATATATTTCATATTATTCATTTATTTGTTCGTTTGTTTGTTTGTTTGATTATGTATATACGAATGTATTTTTATATTTGTTTAGTCTGATTGAGGATTTCACAAGTGCATTCTATAGTTTACTTAAAGATTTTACAACAACAATAACGAAAAAATTACTATATAAAAAAAAACTAAATTTTTGAGATCCTTGTGAATGGAAAAAGAACAACATTTTAAGGATTTTAAGAAATAAGACTATAATCAAGCAAAGAGATAAATAGTAGACAAATTATTGCATTTTGCAGATGAAAATGCATAAGACAAGAACATGCTGAAAAGCAAGTATGAAGGCCATAATTGACAGGACCGAATCTTATATACCCTGCAGTACACATATGTGCAAAGCATACGTTTAATTACAATGATAAAATAAGCTTACTCAGGTATATCCTGGCAATAACAAGTAAGCAGTTTTAGTCGGTCAAGCCCTATTATTTAATACCCTACACTACATTGAGATTTATCCGAAAAATTTTCTCTAAATATGAGATTTATCCGAAAAATTTTCTCTAAATATGAGATTTATCCGAAAAATTTTCTCTAAATATGAGATTTATCCGAAAAATTTTCTCTAAATATGAGATTTATCCGAAAAATTTTCTCTAAATATGAGATTTATCCGAAAAATTTTCTCTAAATATGAGATTTATCCGAAAAATTTTCTCTAAATATGAGATTTATCCGAAAAATTTTCTCTAAATATGAGATTTATCCGAAAATTTTTCTCTAAATATGAGATTTATCCGAAAAATTTTCTCTAAATATGAGATTTATCCGAAAAATTTTCTCTAAATTGAAGATTTATCGAAAATTTTCTCTAAATATGAGAAAATTTTCTCTAAATTGAAGATTTATCGAAAATTTTCTCTAAATATGAGAAAATTTTCTCTAAATTGAAGATTTATCGAAAATTTTCTCTAAATATGAGAAAATTTTCTCTAAATTGAAGATTTATCGAAAATTTTCTCTAAATTGAAGATTTATCGAAAATTTTCTCTAAATTGAAGATTTATCGAAAATTTTCTCTAAATTGAAGATTTATCGAAAATTTTCTCTAAATTGAAGATTTATCGAAAATTTTCTCTAAATTGAAGATTTATCGAAAATTTTCTCTAAATTGAAGATTTATCGAAAATTTTCTCTAAATTGAAGATTTATCGAAAATTTTCTCTAAATTGAAGATTTATCGAAAATTTTCTCTAAATTGAAGATTTATCGAAAATTTTCTCTAAATTGAAGATTTATCGAAAATTTTCTCTAAATTGAAGATTTATCGAAAATTTTCTCTAAATTGAAGATTTATCGAAAATTTTCTCTAAATTGAAGATTTATCGAAAATTTTCTCTAAATTGAAGATTTATCGAAAATTTTCTCTAAATTGAAGATTTATCGAAAATTTTCTCTAAATTGAAGATTTATCGAAAATTTTCTCTAAATTGAGGATTTATCGAAAATTTTCTCTAAATTGAAGATTTATCGAAAATTTTCTCTAAATTGAAGATTTATCGAAAATTTTCTCTAAATTGAAGATTTATCGAAAATTTTCTCTAAATTGAAGATTTATCGAAAATTTTCTCTAAATTGAAGATTTATCGAAAATTTTCTCTAAATTGAAGATTTATCGAAATTTTCTCTAAATTGAAGATTTATCGAAAATTTTCTCTAAATTGAAGATTTATCGAAAATTTTCTCTAAATTGAAGATTTATCGAAAATTTTCTCTAAATTGAAGATTTATCGAAAATTTTCTCTAAATTGAAGATTTATCGAAAATTTTCTCTAAATTGAAGATTTATCGAAAATTTTCTCTAAATTGAAGATTTATCGAAAATTTTCTCTAAATTGAAGATTTATCGAAAATTTTCTCTAAATTGAAGATTTATCGAAAATTTTCTCTAAATTGAAGATTTATCGAAAATTTTCTCTAAATTGAAGATTTATCGAAAATTTTCTCTAAATTGAAGATTTATCGAAAATTTTCTCTAAATTGAAGATTTATCGAAAATTTTCTCTAAATTGAAGATTTATCGAAAATTTTCTCTAAATTGAAGATTTATCGAAAATTTTCTCTAAATTGAAGATTTATCGAAAATTTTCTCTAAATTGAAGATTTATCGAAAATTTTCTCTAAATTGAAGATTTATCGAAAATTTTCTCTAAATTGAAGATTTATCGAAAATTTTCTCTAAATTGAAGATTTATCGAAAATTTTCTCTAAATTGAAGATTTATCGAAAATTTTCTCTAAATTGAAGATTTATCGAAAATTTTCTCTAAATTGAAGATTTATCGAAAATTTTCTCTAAATTGAAGATTTATCGAAAATTTTCTCTAAATTGAAGATTTATCGAAAATTTTCTCTAAATTGAAGATTTATCGAAAATTTTCTCTAAATTGAAGATTTATCGAAAATTTTCTCTAAATTGAAGATTTATCGAAAATTTTCTCTAAATTGAAGATTTATCGAAAATTTTCTCTAAATTGAAGATTTATCGAAAATTTTCTCTAAATTGAAGATTTATCGAAAATTTTCTCTAAATGAAGATTATCGAAAATTTTCTCTAAATTGAAGATTTATCGAAAATTTTCTCTAAATTGAAGATTTATCGAAAATTTTCTCTAAATTGAAGATTTATCGAAAATTTTCTCTAAATTGAAGATTTATCGAAAATTTTCTCTAAATTGAAGATTTATCGAAAATTTTCTCTAAATTGAAGATTTATCGAAAATTTTCTCTAAATTGAAGATTTATCGAAAATTTTCTCTAAATTGAAGATTTATCGAAAATTTTCTCTAAATTGAAGATTTATCGAAAATTTTCTCTAAATTGAAGATTTATCGAAAATTTTCTCTAAATTGAAGATTTATCGAAAATTTTCTCTAAATTGAAGATTTATCGAAAATTTTCTCTAAATTGAAGATTTATCGAAAATTTTCTCTAAATTGAAGATTTATCGAAAATTTCTCTAAATTGAAGATTTATCGAAATTTCTCTAAATTGAAGATTTATCGAAAATTTTCTCTAAATTGAAGATTTATCGAAAATTTTCTCTAAATTGAAGATTTATCGAAAATTTTCTCTAAATTGGAGATTTATCGAAAATTTTCTCTAAATTGGAGATTTATCGAAAATTTTCTCTAAATTGGAGATTTATCGAAAATTTTCTCTAAATTGGAGATTTATCGAAAATTTTCTCTAAATTGGAGATTTATCGAAAATTTTCTCTAAATTGGAGATTTATCGAAAATTTTCTCTAAATTGGAGATTTATCGAAAATTTTCTCTAAATTGGAGATTTATCGAAAATTTTCTCTAAATTGGAGATTTATCGAAAATTTTCTCTAAATTGGAGATTTATCGAAAATTTTCTCTAAATGGGAGATTTATCGAAAATTATCTCTAAATTGGAGATTTATCGAAAATTTTCCCTGAGACGAAAATAAATCTTAAGTTTTCTCTTAAACAAAAAATTATTGCAAAATTTTTTCTTAAACGAAAATTTATCATTAATTTTTTTTTTCAATCGGAAATTGATTGTAAATTTTCTTTGAAACAGAAATTTATTGTCAATTTTCTTTTAATTTTTAAATTAATTGGAATTTTTCGCTAAATCAGGAATTTATCGTATATATTTTTTTAATTTGTTGCAATAGAAAATTTATAATTATTATTCCCGTAATGAAAAATTCATGGTTACTTCTCTCTAAATCGAAAATCTCACTTTGGAAGTTCATCTTAAATAATAATTTATTATTTTGTCCTCCACTGTAGAAAATCATGCAATTACTTCCTCCACAAAAATATTCACAGCCACAGTTTCGGCATTCAATTCAATCTTGTACCGGCATTTTATTATTATTTTGATCATCACAGAAACATCTTGTTCGTTGATGTTTTTCTTGTTTCACACACAAATTGTGTTCTTAACTTCTTTCTGGCTTCCGTTCGTTCATTCAAATTCTCTTTCTCTCTAAAACAGTTTTAACACAAATTGCATAAAATCACACCTGCACAATATTTCTCTTGTAACACATACACATGCACATATTCCATGACAATTACATAAAGCCATTGTAACCAAAACCAACAACAAACATATGAATTTGGTAGATACTCACATACATGAAGGGAGAGAGATAGAGAGACAGATTGAAAAGGACATATAAATAGGTTTTTGTGGCTTTTATTTTTCATAGTTTCATTTAAACATGTGTTGGACAAAATACAACTACACACAAAGGAAAGTATCTTATTCTGTTACATATACAAACATAAGGCCATCTCGTAAACATGTACTATTTACTATCATGCATTTATAGTATTTGTATGTGTGTGTATATGTTATTAGTTTTTCGTCTTTTGCTGACAAAAGGATTCACATTGTGATTACATAAAGACATAATAGAAGTGTATGAGTGAGTAAAGAAAGGAAACAAAAACAATCTCGTCTCCACTTAAATAACAAACTCAATCCTTTTTGTAAATAAACTCTTGGTATTTGTAAGTATGTGTGTATATGTAGTTGTGTCTGTATTAGTATAATTCTGTTGCATTATTTTCTTTACAGTGAAAAACGCATAAAATTATTTGAATGTTCATATAAAATCACAAATACTTTAGTGGCAAAGTTAAAAATGGATGTATTTACCAGGCTTTATGATAATCATTTTTTTCTGCTTCTTCTTCGTTTGAACATAAAAATGTGTATGTGTGTGTTTTGCTGTCGTTTTTCCTTTAAATCATCATAAATAAGTCAAACTATAAAAAAGGATTTAAACTAAAGATGAAATAAGTAAAAGCAAAAAAAAAAAAAATAACGGAAATCAAATCAAATAAACCTGGGAACGCGTTTTAGGCTTAAAGCTGCAACATAAACTGAAATTACTTTGTTAAGAAAATTGTTTTGGTTAGAGAAATATATTTTTATGCTCTTCAGCATGTCTATGCGCCAAATCAAAAACTTAGGCGATTTAGTTATTGTATCAGCTAAAAAACCTTTATTGCATGAGTCACATATCCTTAGGATGGAGAGACTGAGACTGTGTTATGTGGTCCTTGAACACATGCCATAGGTCTGGAGAACATGGCCAATTTGAGACCAATATACATTGAGTCTATTTGTTAAATTCCAATCTCAGTTGTGGCCGAACTTCTCTTATAGACCACAACAGATTTTGTTTATTGTGTACAAAAAAGGCTTCAATGACAACTTGAAACCCCAAAATTTGTGGCTTTTCTGTGAATATCTTAAGAATCGATCATATATGAATTTCGATCTAAAGGGCCTCGCACATACCGAAGTATGCCCTGTTCGTTTATCTATCCTACCTGCCTGGAGACACTAATTATGGGTAATTAGTAAAGAACAACAACAATAAGGTTGTTTTCGCCATACTCCAAGTACTACCGGTTAGAAAATATACTATCACATCTCCACGCAGCCGAAATAATTGGTACAATGACTGTTACTCTAGAAACAACAAGAAAGATTAGGTTATGTCCGTCTAATTGCCTGACTGTTCGTCTGTTAAAAAAAATTCTGACATCCACATTAATGACTTGCTCTGAATGTTGCCATATTTAAAGTAGTTTTGAAACAGCAAAATCGGTTCGTTGAGAAAAAAGGTATAGTCCGATATCTGGGATATCCATAAAATTTAGACGGAATTTTTCCTAATACGTATTACTTTTATGCACTATGGTGCCAAAAACAATACAAATAGGATAAATAAAGAGTTTTTTTTAGATTTTAGGGTGGACACATTCTTCCTCTTCCCATTAAATCTTCTTTATAACCAGAATGCAAACAATTTGGTTCATCTTTTCATGTAAGTTTTGCTATAATAAAAGGACACATTCTCTATGCGTTTCCCATAGAAGGTGAGTGGTAAACTACACAGATGATCTGTTTTATTTGCCTTCTTTTTCGCCAGAGCATCAGCCTTATTTTGTCGTGCTTTTGTTTGATCTCACATACAAACCCACTTACATGATTGAACCCTATAAATTTGAGACAAATATTAAAGTGTATTCAGTGTATGTAAGTAATTTCATAATGTGACCTCTCATAACACTATAAGGACCCTTTTTCAAAAGAAGGTTTTAAGCTGATAAAATTCATAAAATCACTTTAAGTGAAATTGGTCTTGTGAGTGGGATCAACGATTACAACGAAGCGTTTTATTGAACTTTCAATAAATTTAGTAGGCTGTTTTGCCTACTAAAAAAATTTTTGGACAGGGCATGTGGGAGGTGAATCATATATCTCCGAAAATATTACCGAAAACAAAACAACTTTAAATACAAATTTCTTGAAATTTGGTAAATTGCGTATGAGTAATATTTTTTTTAATATTACTCATACGTTATTCCTTTCCTTTATTAATTTCAATTAAAAACAATATTTTTTTTTATTTTAAATCTCCATTTCATTGCAAAAAAAGTGTCATTTTTGAATTTCAAAACTATCAAGATGAAATTTACACTTCTAAATGACTCAACATACATTGAAATCGCATACTAAATTACATGCTATAATTCTACACATATTTTACACTTTACATACATATGTATGTAATCGGGTAAAATGTACATAGAAATCATGGTAAAAATGCCAGTAACAGTAACAACAAAATAAGTCTATAAATGAATGACCAGACAATGACAAACAACAACAACAACGACGACGATGACGACAAATGAGTGACTGAATGAATGCACTAATAACCATGATATATAGAAGTATTGGTATATGTGTTTCCATATATATATGTGTGTGTGTGAATTTTAAATTCAATGTTTTTTAAAGCTGCCATTAAAGAGAAACTAAGGCAGTTTTGTATGTGTTGGTAAGTAATACGTAGAAGTTTTAACTGCATATATATATGTAGGTGTAATAGTAATTGTGTGTATGTATGTATTTGTGTAATTGTAAGTAATGTTTTTGATTTTGTGTTGACAATGATCATGTAACTAAATTTATTGTCCATTACAAATTTCTAATGTTCTCTATGTTACTTTCATCTACTAAACTACATGTTCACATATATGTGCATATGTGTGAAACATTATAAGAGTATTAGTTACCCAAAAAAAAAATAAAACATACTAGAGATGTATTTGTTGTTTAGTTGACTAAACTATTGTAAGTTGATTGTAGTTTTTTTTTTTTTTTTTCGTTTTCCCAAAAAATGTTTTGCATTTTAGTGAAAGTGCAGTTAAATTCACATTGTGTATAATGTGAATTTATGTTGTTATACATCAGTGTACGCTTATGTGTGTGAATGTGTGAACAAAATTTCATCAAGTGTATTTGTCACTGAACATTGTTTTTCCAAATGCTGTTGTTGTTATTGTTGTCTGACAATTTCTACAATTGCTTTAGGCATTTCATTGTAGTTGTTGTTTTTGTTTTTCTGAAGGTAAAGGCGTGGCAATGACATTAACACACAATATTGCAACCAATGATGCATTTATATCATTCATTCCGAGTTGGATTATGTTTTCAGGAATTTATCATTTTTATTAAAGATTTTGAGAAATTTTGAAAAAATACACTTTATTTAAAGAGAAATATTAATACCCTACAACATTTAAGTATGTCAAGTTTTTCATTCTATAAGTAACGGTAATTTTGAAATATCTAAAACCTCATAATGCATATATCTCAATCAAATCAAAATTAAAATCGATTTAGCTATATACGTCTATCTTCTAGTTTATCTGTCTAAAAAAACAAAAATAGCAATTAAATATTACATTCAGCTACATGAAAATAAATTCAGCTAACAAGCTTATAATGAATTTAAAGAAAATTATCCTTTTTTGTATCAGAAATTTCAATTCAGCCACTCAAACATCAATTCAGCTAACTAATTTTTAATTATTTTAAAAAAATAATAAAATTTCCTCCACCATTCAGCAAAATAATTAATTTATTCAGCTTTGAACATCTTAAATTTCTTAAGAGTATGTTCCACAGTGGATGAAAATTAATTTTTGGAAGTAAATCTGTAAATCCAGCCGATCGATCTAAAATTGCGAATTTATTTAAAAAAAAAGTCGATTCTGCTCCATTCCATCAGATCTACAGAGAAATGTGGAAATAATTTCGTCAATAAATAATTTATCCAGTTTGTATAAAATAATCTTATATTTCGTCTAAATGGGCTCTATGTGAAGTAATATTCACACTTAGAGTGGACAAAGCTACTTATGTATGACCAAAGGACAAAGGGATAATTCTTGATAACAGATTGCGTTGAGTTTAAACATCCAGGCTATGGAGCAGGGTTTTGGTGGAAATCACTTTAGGCGCCATTGATCCACGTGAAATATGACTTAGTCCTATCGTGGGTTGGGTATATTAATCACTGGTGCACTTAGGTTAACAACGACTAAGACTATTTTTGCAATCTCTAACTGGATACCAGTTAATTTGAACCTTTTTTGCTACCCTTTCTTGGTCGATCTTAAAGTATTAATTCATTACTTGAAAAAGCGTTGCATGTCTCTTTATTAGGTGTATTGGGCATCTGCACTGATGGATCGAAAAAGGGAGACAAGGTTGGTGGTGTAATATTCTGCAAGATAAGATTATCATAATGTTTACCTAAAGCAATGCCGCGTTTCGGTCCCTTATAGATGTCTACACGACATCGCATCTTGTCCTGGTATGCCACATATCATTGAACAGGATGGCAAAGCTTTGAAACATTTTACTTGTCTAATTGCAAGGCCATGAGACTAACCAGAGTTACTCGCTGGCTGATGCTCTAGGTGCTAACCTAATGGATGGGGATACTGATCATCTATGTGATTTACCACTCACCGCTTGTAAGAGACGCGAGGAGAAAGTACGCTATGCTGCGGCGCTAAACAATGGTTATACGAACCGCCATGTTTGATTACCAGGATGATATGGCCACGATTATTCAATACAACTAGAACTCTTTTGAGAGATACAATTGTTGCATCTGGATACTAACTTTTGCATAAGCTGTCTGAATAAAGAGGAGGAAAGAACTATTCAATATCTTCTTTGCCACTGCTCTGCATGTAGGGGCTTAAGGGTGCGCTTCTTTGGAAGCGGCTTTTTGCAATCTCTGAAGGATTTAGCGACTGATGATAAGGGAGATATAATTAGTTTATCTGAAATTGCGGCTGATTTGACAAGCTGAACTAACTAGAAAGCAGATATCAATCAATTCTACTTTAAATTCTTAACTTCTTACTTTACTGCTACACTTTCCAAATCTTCTCCCTTTAGGTAATACGAAAGGATTTTCAGGACCATATCTATACAAAGCAGCCTGATGACCTGCACTAACCTGATGTTATGTTTCCATTAGCTACTTATCTGTATATTTATTAAAAAAGGAATCAATCCATATTTAAAATGTTAAATGTAAATGTTAATACCAATTAATAACCTTAAACAGGATCAATGTGTGTCCTTCAAATAAAAGTTATTTAATATAAACCACCTCAAAAATTAAGAGCAGGAAAACTAAATTTCAAAATCATTTTATCAACAAAAACAAAAAAAGAGAAAGAAAATACATCAACAAAATACGCTCAAGTTACTCAACGATTCTCGAAATGACACAATCCGAAAAATATTTTGATTTATTACAACAACTGAAGCAACCAAACAGAAACAGTACTGAACTGAACTGAACTGGACTGGACTGAATGAAATGTTTGTTTTTGGTGTTTGAGCACAAAAAAAGGAATAAACGAATGAAAGAGCGAATGAACAAACGAACAAACGCATAAGTGAATGAATGAATGAATGGCTGCATGTGACGGACAAGTTTACGATGTTAAAATGTATTTGTATTTGATAGTTGTGTAAATGTATGTGAAATTAAACATGTGTAGGTGAATTTTAGTTTTTTTCTAAATATTGTTTTTCCGTACTTTTTTGTTATTGTAAAAAAGTCTTTATTAAAGACTAAAATATATTGAATATTTAATTAAAGAGAGAATTATTAAATTAAAGAGAGTTTCTCTCTGAATTGAAAATAATACTCATTTTTTAAATTGTTATCGTCTGAATGCAGCTCAATATATAAAATTTATTAATTATATTTTTAGAAATTTATAGCCAAATTAAAATAAGTGAGAATAGTGTAATCGGCTATGGCGAGTCTTACCACAATCGATTTAGAAATAATTGTAGGAACATAAGGAAAATTCCGCTTGTGAGAGTTAGTAGTAGTAGTAGTAGTGTCCTAATCAAAAATTACGATATCTATAATATTTTGCCATTATCAGTTCACCCAAGCGCCAAATTTCATAAAGTTTCATCGTAAAATATCGTTTGTAAAGGGGTTATCACACTTTCGTGCCCTATCCTATTTTTTTATACGAAGGGAATCCTTTCCCTCGTGCACTATCCAATATTTTCGTTGCCTTTAATATTTTCTTATTATTTCAAAGATATTTCGTATCTTAGGGGGTCCTATCTATAGTAATATGTTGGCGAAGCACGTGTAGTTATAGAGATATGTCATATTAACTTCCTCGTAGGAAAGGCGGATACAATTCCCCCGTGTTTTTCCCCAAATTTGTTAAGTGTCTAACGTTTCTCACTAAAGGCAATATCAGTATACCGAATCTTACAAAAATTCGATGTTCAATTTTTCAAGTTTTAGATCGGTCAAGCGTGTCAAGAACAGACAGACTGATAACGCACATGACAAAAACGACTGAGATTTTGTTATGAATCAAGATATTGTATACCTTCTAAGCATTACATATGGGATGACAAGCTCTTTATTATCTTTTGTGGTAAAGAATGCTCATAGAAGTTCAAAACTGTTTTTTTGGGAAGTGAAAACCATAGCGAATTATAGGCCGCCATTCGTCGTTATTAAAATAGAATAATAATCATACAGATTTTCAACAGAATTCATAAGCTTAAAACCTTACGGGAAAATTACATTATACACTGCTGAATATTCCTTTAAACGCATTTAGGTTTTTGTTCTCTACTTATTTGTTTATCCTCGTTGTTCTCATTTTTGAAATAAAGAAAATTTTTTCTAAGTGTTTTTGTTTACCTTATCCCTGCGTTCAGATATTCTTAGTGTTATTTTCTGTGAAATATTTCTATAAACGCAGACGAGAAAATTGTTTTCAAATAATTTACCAAAAATAGTGTTTTATTCTTAATAACAATACCTCAAAGTGCTGAGGAGTGGAAAAAAATTACACGTTCGTGACTCATACTCACATTATGAGCACGATTTCAGATCAAACGATGTTCAGCTATTGAAAAGAAATTACGGCTGTGGTAGTGTTATGGTTTAGTCAAAGTAAAACTAAAGTTTCTTTGGTTCCAACAAACATGAATAACACAATTTTTAACGAATGGAAAATGCTACTTTCTCTTTTATGGATGAAGAAGGAAGACAAGGCTGCATGTTTTACAGTAGTCTAATTTATGAATTAGTAAAGAAAGCATCCCTCTGTTGTATTAACCGGCATGCATTCCGTAGAACATTTGTGAATACATGGTCCGTAAAGTTTATTCAATTAACGACCAAAGCGTTATCATAATGACTGTAGCAGAGCTAAAAAATAAAATAAAGCTAATTTGGGAGGAATTTGAGTGCAATTTTCTTAAAAAAATTAGTGGAATCAATGCCAAACCATAATGTTTGGGCAATTCAGAACAATGGATCAATCACCCATTATTAAGAAAGATACAGAGACAGTAAAACTCCTAAATTAAGTATATTAAGTTTGTCATTCCGTGAGTAACTCTAAGAAGGAATCATCTGAGACCTGAGACATTGTATATTGTATATATGTTCTTGCATGAAATCAAAATCTGAGTCGATTTAGCTATGTCTGTCTTTCTTTCAGTCTGTCTGTCTGTCTGTCTGCCTGCCTGTCAGTCCGTTTTTGGTACGCTCACATCCACAAGAATAGACAGAGCTCAATGAAATTTGGTTTGAAAAGTTTCCTATTTAAAACCAGCAAAATCAGTTCAGTATATTAAAAGATATAGACCTACAATTGAGGCAACCTCTAAGTTCAATTAAAGAACTTTTGTAATAAAATTTTACCATAATATTAAATTGTATGATGTATGTGAAGATAAATACGTATTTAACTAGCACAGACAAAAACCACATTTTTTAACAGAGCTGATTTTGCAGTTAACAGCGCGCTGTTAAGCATTTAACAGAATTTCTTAAAATGACTAGTGTACTAAAATGGACAATGTGAGCAACAGGAACCATGTTCCAAACACTTATATCATGGAAATGGCTCTCCAAGGTGCTAGTCATTGGTCCATAACAACAAACTACCAAAAATATAATTGGTATGCAATATATCACTCTTTTAAAATATATCAAATTATTTAACATTTTTTGGAAGGATTGGTCAGTATGGAAAAATGGTGCGTGGTACACATATCACGCTATATAGGTATGATAGTCCTAGGTACTCCTAATGGAGCACGCTTAGTGGGATATCTGAAATAATTTTGGAATTTGAGAAAAATCGAGTTGAAAATCTTGAAATTTCTCGAGAGGATTTGTGAACCATGTGGAAAAATAGACGTGGTACACGTTCCAGGACATATAGAAATGGTGCTCCAAAGGGTCTTTAATAGATCTATAATAGTGGAATAGGTGAAATAATTTCCAAATAATTTTAATTATTTTTTGAAAAAGTGAATTTTTTGAAAATTTTCTAAAATTGACAATATTGGATGTGGTCAGTATGGGAACTCACTTTTTCAAAAAATAATTAAAATTATTTGGAAATTATTTCACCTATTCCTCTATTATAGATCTATTAAAGACCCTTTGGAGCACCATTTCTATATGTCCTGGAACGTGTACCACGTCTATTTTTCCACATGGTTCACAAATCCTCTCGAGAAATTTCAAGATTTTCAACTCGATTTTTCTCAAATTCCAAAATTATTTCAGATATCCCACTAAGCGTGCTCCATTAGGAGTACCTAGGACTATCATACCTATATAGCGTGATATGTGTACCACGCACCATTTTTCCATACTGACCAATCCTTCCAAAAAATGTTAAATAATTTGATATATTTTAAAAGAGTGATATATTGCATACCAATTATATTTTTGGTAGTTTGTTGTTATGGACCAATGACTAGCACCTTGGAGAGCCATTTCCATGATATAAGTGTTTGGAACATGGTTCCTGTTGCTCACATTGTCCATTTTAGTACACTAGTCATTTTAAGAAATTCTGTTAAATGCTTAACAGCGCGCTGTTAACTGCAAAATCAGCTCTGTTAAAAAATGTGGTTTTTGTCTGTGCTAGTTAAATACGTATTTATCTTCACATACATAATTGTATGTACTTCAATATCATTATCAAAATTATCAAAATCGGTTCAGTAGAAAAAAAGTTATAACCAAAAATATAACTTATTTATTGACTCATTAAGTGGTTTTTTGTTGGCTGTAAAAATACTTTATATATTGTATATGAGAGTGTATGTATGAAACATAATGTATTTACTTCACATGAATTTTTGGTTAAGGGTACGAAAGATTCGGTATAGATGAATTTATTACTTCTTTTTTTATTCTTTAAAAGTTATGTGCGTTTATAGGAAAATGCACGAGTGTAGAATTGTCTTAGCTAAATCCGAAATTAAGGAAACTTTGCAGAGAATATGAATAATTGATTAGCTGAATTTATGTTTATATAGCTGAATACATATACGAGAAGCTGAATTATATATCCAAGACTGATGTTAATAAATCGAAAATGAAATGAGAGAAAACTTACATCAATTTTCCTCCACAAATAATTTCTAAATAAAATTCCCATTTAAGGTTTTTTGGCGTTTCAATTATTTTCGCCTTAAAAAAAGATGACAATTTCTGATGATTTAAAAATTCAATTAACAAAATTTCGTTTTAAGTTAATTTAAAGTCATAAAGAGAGTTTTACTTGTCATGATTATAGAAACCATAAAAATATTTTAGTATGCCGTAAAAAGGAGTTTTGTTCATAAAAAGCGGATAACAACCTTAAAAATAGTTTAATAATAAATAATTGGACATCATAAATTTTTATAACAGTCACGTTTTCATTTAAATTGTAATAAAAGTTGTTTCTCCATTTTTTGGTTCATTCTTTTTTTTTACAAACGAAAAAAAACAAGTAAGAATGCTGTATTCGGCTGTGCCGAATCTTAATTACCCTTCATCACAAATGCGTGTAAAGTAAATACGTTATGTTCGTACATGCACACTTACACATACATTTGCTAAGTTATACAAAATATAAACGTTTTTCTTACATCTAACAAAGGAACACTTGATGAGTCATAAAATTAGCTATATTTTAGGTTATAACCTTTTTTCTACTAAACCGATTTTAGTAATTTTTGGAACGGAAATGAAGTACACATTTTGTTATGGCAAAATTTCATTTCAGTTTGTCAATTTGTTATTTACATTCTTACGAAAGATCTTCGCTTGAACCTAGAGGTTGTCTCTGATATCGGTCTATATCTTTTAATATACTCAAGCGATTTTACTGGTTTTCAATAGAAAACTTCTCAGGACTATAAAATTAACTCAGATCAAATTTCATTCAGCTCTGTCAATTACTGTGAATGTGAGCGTATAAACAATAGACAGACGGGCATAGCTAAATCGACTCAGATTTTGATTTGATGCAAAAATATTTATACATTATGGAGTCTGAGATGATACTGTCTTAGCTTTACATAAGGAATGACAAAGTTAATACACCCTCTTCATCACTTGTAGTGGTGGTAGTGTTGGAGGATATAATAAAACTTGATACATAATTTTTGATGACCAGTTCGGTCCAGAGAGAGAGAAAGAGAGAGAGAGTCCAAAAAAGTGCGTTATTTTTACGATCTTTTTCCCAAATTATCAATGTTCTTTAATTTTCTATTACTTTTATGTCTTTTTTCCATTTGTGTTGATTTCATCACGTGTTTGTGTCATTTTGCTGTACCTTTTTGTCCGTTTTGTTATGTTGTTGTTTTCGTTAACATTCAACTATAAACATATTTTTTATTGAGCTCATGTTGGGGTTTTATTTAACCCTTTTTTTACACCAAAAAAAGCTTATTTTTGTACCTCATTATTTGATGACATTATTACAGGCTTAACTGTTGAATGAAAATTGTTTTAACGTTTCGTCCTTTTTCCCCTGCGAAAGATGAAGAAGAGTAAAAAAAACGCATCAAATTTATAATTTTTTTTATCCCTTTTTTGGCCAAATAAAATACAACATTTTATGGTCGGCCATAAAAAAAACAAGTCAATTGAATTGTGGCAAAAAAATTGTAATGTGGTTACACATACTCCAGCATTAAATATCTAGAATCCTTTTTCTATGTTCACACTATAAATACTGAAGGGTATTGTACATGAAACCCGATACGCTTACCATACACTCACAGAACACAGAATCGAATTAGGGGTGCAGTTTGAAAAGTTAATTTATTTTGTATTAAGAGAATATTTATGGAACTCTGTGTTGGCATATAATCATAAAATGATATTGAGTACAGTATCGAAGACTTTATAATCTCAATAACAGTAACAAGATGCAAAATGACTGAGAAACTTCCAGACATTACAATAACAAACACCAGTGTGTTCAAATCGCTTTTTTTAAATAATTCTGTATTTTTTTGAATCTCTTGTTAGGGGAGTAAACAGAAAGCCTTTCCAGAAGTTCATTTTTGAACTGGGACAATAGAAAAATTACATGGGAATTTTTAACAAAAAGGTGGCAACATTTATTCACTAATAAATCACATTTTTGTTCTGAATTTTAAAACTTTTTTAAATATTTCATAAAGAAACCTTTTGGCGACTGTGTGTTTACCAAATTCTGATGAACTTGTCGCATAGATCTGTCACAAAAATTTTAAAATTTGAACAATTTAAAAAAATACAAATTTTTTAAAGTTTTCTAATTGCAAATCCGGATTCAGTTTTAAAATTTCTTCAATATATAGATACTTTTAAAATAAATACAAAAACAATAGCTTTATTCAGCTATGACGATTCGTTTATGAGATACATACACTTATAAACGTTACTGAACCGATATTCTTGTTTTATTCTTGTTTTAGTAGCAAACTTTTCAGGACAATAAAAAAATTTGGCCAAATTTTATTCAATTCGGATCCATGAGAATGTTTCCAACAGAGTTATGTACATGGCTAAATCGCTTCAGATTTTGATAAGTTCCAAGAATACATATATTTTGAGGAGTTTTAATTGATAACTTTCTTCGTGATAATAGACACCCAATGACGATCTAAGTAAACCATCTTGTGGAAATTGAGTGTTTAAAAATGTTATCTTTTCAATTGAATTTGATTTATAAGGTTTGGAATTTTGGGTATTTTTGCATAGTAAACTGGGAATCTTTTAAATTCTCTGATTCATGCAAAATTGAAATTTTTAACAATAATACAACTTTAATGAAGGAAGACTACCTCCAACCTCGGAAGGAAGGTACCATCGTTAAATGACTGGAAAATGTCAACTTTAAGCATTACTCATCCTACAGAGAAGAGTTCAAAGTAAACTAAACATAAATCCACTACATTGATAGACAAATTTCAGCCAGGGATGTTTGAAATAACTGTTTTGAAGATAAGAACATTAACCACTACATCATGCCGACAAACGGGATCAATCAAGTGCGAAAGGCATACGAACATCCACACTATGACAAATCTCACAAAATATCTACACAAAATCCATCACATAGAAACTGCAAGTATTCATCAGCAAGTGCACAACAGTAACACAAAATCTTTTAGGCTCCAGGAGCTCCGGTCGACCAAGTAATAATGGGATATTTTCAATATTCCAAATTCTGGACAAAATATAAAATATCGAAGTTTTAAAGAAATCGTGATGAAATTTGGTACAGATTTTTCTTTTGGGCCAAGGATCAATTCCTAAAAAACCGTTGCAGCCATATTGACCCTCATTTATAAATGCTGAAAGATGACTGTGCCGGAGTTATCTGTCATCAAGAGGATAACCAACTAGCTCCGGTATAATGGGATATTGGAAGATATCAAGATCTTTACCTACAACAAATAAGCCATCAGCTCTATAGCATGTGCATAAGACATCGATATTAACGACTGAATGGTATCTTTGAACTAGAAAGAAACACATTCGGTGAGTAGGCTGATTTGGATTCCTGTTAATATTAATTATTCCGGGATGGTCTATCGAG
Source organism: Cochliomyia hominivorax (assembly GCA_004302925.2). Lineage (NCBI taxonomy): Eukaryota > Metazoa > Arthropoda > Insecta > Diptera > Calliphoridae > Cochliomyia > Cochliomyia hominivorax. The sequence goes on from PYHX02000494.1 coordinate 68,909,096, forward strand.
ATATAGTGCGATGATTTTAATAGACATATTGTTGAGTTATAATTGGACACTATATTTTGGGATCCCATGCGAGAATGATGGATGTTGCCCATCATAGTTTCTGTCGCATAACGAACTCGAGGAAGAGACAGTTGCTTTATGAAACTATCATGCAGCCGGTAAATAGCAGTTAAATCAGTTCCTTTTTAATGTAGCGCAACGTGATCAATTATATAGTGAGATTTCTGCATCTCGACCCACTTCCGAATATCATTTTAAATAACATAAATCTCAAAAAAAGTTCGTATAGAGATAATATTTTGTTTAAGACCTAAATAACCACAAAATATTATATCATATTTTGCTAGGAACCGTCCATAATTTCCTGTGCCCCAGTTCCAAAAATCACCTTAAGTGAAATTTATATCTCTCAAATATGTGGGTCTCTTTTTAAATATTTTAGTATATTTTATACAATCACATATGATAATATCGGGTTATACGAAGGTCAATCCATTATATCGTCTTCGGTAGGATATAATATAATCGGTCTTAACCGACTATTATTTCCTAATTTGCTTATGTTAATTTTTATACAATCCAGTTTGTCAATTCGATTGTAGCTCCAAAAAAAGATCATCTAGGACCACGTAAAGTAAATATTCTTAAATCAAATGAAAATCTGATTCGATTTACTTATTTCTGTCTGTCTTCATGACTGTCTGTTGTTTATACGCTCACATCCAACATTATTGACAGAACTCAATGAATTTTGACTTAAGTCCTAAGAAAACCTTTAAAATCGATTATCTGAGACGATATCTTAGACGACATCCTAAAACTGGAAAATTTGAATTACGACATTTGGCACCCTGATATTGTGTTGAGTGAAATATCACGAAAATTTTCACTTGAATAGAGCTTTCACAACACATTATTGACTACGTAATTTAGAGATGGGGTGGAGGAAATGCCAACCCCTTTTAAGCGGAATTTTCAATACGGTCCTACAATTTTTTCCAAATTCACTCTCTACCAATATCAAAGATTCGGCATAGTACAGTCAAACATTTTTATTTGTTTCTAAATAACTTTTCAATTTACCTGAAATTTAATATTTAATTCCCTCATACGATGAATGAAAATTGCTTTGTAGGTATGTTTCACTTCAATTCCATATAAATATATTTATTTTTTATTCTTTTCAAACATATTTAGACTCATGTTGAGAACCATTTTTAATGTGACATCTTGTTATTTTCAACTTAAATCTATTTTTATGTTATAGAAAATTTTCCCAATACATACAAACATACATACATACACACATGACTGTAAATGTAATTTTGGCCTTAATCTGCCAGAGCTGCATCCTCATTCTATGACCAAAGAAAGGGCAAAAGGAAACACATATCAAATGTTATTGTATGTGTTGAACATACACAATAACTACTACTAATACAACTACTTAACTAACTATTGTATATATGTACACATACACATACAAATAAAAAATATAAATAACTTTGTAATAGTTATTACAGAAAAAAATGTTTATGTATGGTAGTAGTAATAGTAGTTGTAATAGTGATGTTAGTATTAGTAATGGTGGTGGTAATGATGATGGTGGTAGTATATATATTTTGTTAAGTACTTTAGACTTCCTGTTTATTAATACTTAACAAGGGGTTTATTACTCGATATTCTTTACCATTCATTCCTTCATTCATTCATTTTCCTCTTTTTCTTGGTATAAATTTGTTAAAGGGTTTTTATATACAAATATTTATAAAAAAATATATATTTGTGATATTTTTTTTATTGCAACATAAATATATACACATATACATTTGTATATGTATTTTTTTTATTAATTTTAGAAGAGTTTATCGTTATGAAAAAGAGGAAAATTGTGGAAATTATAAATGTCAATTTCAATGAAGTTGATATGATGAGTGAGGAAAATATCGTATTAATTTGGAAATTTCTTTAAAGTTACAGAATAAAAATTGATTAGTTGTTATTAAGGAATTAAATATCAAGGAAGGAATTCTATGACACTTCTTTTCAAGATTCAGATTGACAGGATAAGGTTATGCCATCAGTGAAGGGATTAAAAAAGAAGAAGTTTTCGTAAAAGCTTTAACGAGTAAACATTTGAAAAGGGTTGTGAGGATTTCTGATTAGACCCAGATCTCAAAAGTCTAGCAACAACTGTTTAAATAATTGCGCGGTCCAAAGAAATGTTTTTTGACATATATTTAAGAATCTTCAAAATATGTAAAGGACCATCTTTCTAAGCCTTTTCACCAAATTTCAACTTTCACATCTTTAATTAACTTTTTCGGAAATCTTTCCATTAACATTTTCTGAAACTTAGTTTGAAAAGGTGGCCTATATCCGTTCTACCAAATTTTTTGGTCACCTTTCTAGTGCTCTTCAATTTCCTTTTAATAAGAGCCCAATATCTCCCAACTGGCAGAAGCTCCGGATAGATTACAGGCTTACCCTCTCTTCGACAAATACCACTTTTTTGTTCTTGTATCACTCAATGTTTATCTATCATAGTGACAGGATGCCAATACGGGTCAAAAATAAGTGAATACGTTTTGAAGTCCATTTTTTTGGTTAACATTGCTCCATGTTGATTTTAGTATGTATAGAGCCCGTTGTAAGAAATTATTGGTTATCAAAAATATTTTGACTACTCTTGGTTCCTACACCTTTCTGCAACATTTCATCAGCAACATAAAAGTTTTGACCAGAAAGTTACAAAAAATCAGCCCAAACATTCGTTTCGACAGTTCTTTTCCGCGCCATGTTTTCGGCATCTAAATTTTAAGCAGCGTTCCCGTTAGGAACTTTTTATTACCTTTGTACATTTGAATCTGCATGCTTTTAGCTTTTAGTTTTCGTTGTTTTTACTTAATCCTTGGACTAAGCTGACCGGGCTGCTTTCCTACCGGAAGAGTTGAGAGCTCTTTTCTAAATGTTTTCTAATTTTTTCTTGGCTTTAAAAACATCATGTGGATTGTTCTCAGATCAGATCAGATCAGATCAGATCAGATCAGGGTTAAAAGATGTGTTAAGAAATTTTCGTTCTCAGTTCTTACTATGTATTGTTTATTTGAAATAAAAATATTTAAAATATTTTCCGAAATAATCGAAACTTTGACCATTTTTTATGAATTTTGTAAAAATTAAAAACGGTTTAACCTGTCTGAAAATTTCCGTAAATATTAACATTGTGATTCTTAATAAAACTGCTTATTGATTTAATTAATGACTTTTCAAAAAATCTCTTAACAACAATATTTGAATTTCAAGGTTTTTGATCTGTAAATTCCACATTTGTGAAAATTTGAAATTTTTTGTGAAAATTTGAAATTTTTGTGAAAACTTGAAATTTTAGTGAAAATTTGAAATTTTTACGAAAATTTGAAATTTTTGCGAAAATTTGAAATTTTTGCGAAAATTTGAAATTTTTGCGAAAATTTGAAATTTTTGCGAAAATTTGAAATTTTTCCGAAAATTTGAAATTTTTGCGAAAATTTAAAATTTTTTGTGAAAATTTGAAATTTTTTGTGAAAATTTGAAATTTTTTGTGAAAATTTGAAATTTCTTATGAAAATTTGAAATTTTTTGTGAAAATTTGAAATTTTTTGTGAAGATTTGAAATTTTTTGTGAAAATTTGAAATTTTTTGTGAAAATTTGAAATTTTTTGTGAAAATTTGAAATTTTTTGTGAAAATTTGAAATTTTTTGTGAAAATTTGAAATTTTTTGTGAAAATTTGAAATTTTTTGTGAAAATTTGAAATTTTTTGTGAAAATTTGAAATTTTTTGTGAAAATTTGAAATTTTTTGTGAAAATTTGAATTTTTTTGTTAAAATTTGAAATTTTTTGTGAAAATTTGAAATTTTTTGTGAAAATTTGAAATTTTTTGTGAAAATTTGAAATTTTTTGTGAAAATTTGAAATTTTTTGTGAAAATTTGAAATTTTTTGTGAAAATTTGAATTTTTTTTTTGAAAATTTGAAAAAACACAATTTTTAAAATAAAATTTTATGAGTGTCGTTCAAAAATTTTGCCTGCCCCGTCTTAACCACCTATTACACAATTAATTGCATATATGTTACGCTTTTTGTACTAAAAAAAAAAAGTAAAAATTTCTTGTTATGGCGAGCAATATGCAGTTGCGGCAAAAGGATCCAATCGTTTGTTATAAGATTATAACGAATGTTTACAAAAAAGCTGTTTCCATTAATAAGACCTAATTATGCTTTCACTTATTTTTGGTTTGACTTGGCACCCTGTCCTATAGTAAACAAGCCCTTGAGTGCTACAAGAACAATAATGTGGTATTTTTACCAAGAGAAGCAAATGAAATGAAGAGCACAAAAGAGATGTTGATTTTAAATGGAGATGGAGTGAGAGAAAAGACTATAAAAACGTTAATTAAAGGGTTTTCGAAAAAGTTTTAAAACAATTCAAAATATAAATTTAGTTTCATTCTTATTCCCATGTATGTCTGTTAAGAATATTTTATTTTAAATTTTTTTTTCAAAAATGATCGCAAATAAAATTCAAATGACTTTTTCTTCTTATTAAACTTTAATAAACATGGCTTTAATACTCCCATAAACTTTATTAACGATAACTAAACTTCTATAAAAATATTTTCACTTCATTTACAGTTTTGTATCCCATTTTGATTTGTTCTCTCTTTTACTCTCTTCTTTGTTTACGGTTTGAATAATTGAATAATGTTTAACAATTATTATGGTTTTAATATAAATTTACACTTCCGGTTTTCGTTCAGGAATATCCAACTGATTGATATTTGTATTAAGTCCATACACTCACACAAATACACACACACACACACAACTAACCTTCACTTGATTTCCCATTTAAAAACATTTCATTATTTTCAAAGTGTTTGCTGTGCTCTTCCGCTCTCTCTCTCTCTCTCTCTCTATCTCTTTCTCCTTTTTTTGGAATTTTTGCTAACAAAATAGATTTTTTGTTGTTTGTCTGAAACCTCGAATTAAGGCTGAATGTAAATGTAAATGTTGCCTTTTATAATGGTTTGACATGATTACATGTCATTTATTACCATAAATTTGTTTTTGTTGTTGTTATTATTATTGTTACTCTTGGTTATTTTCGACCAAACCCCAGCCCCCTATCAAACACACAAAAAAAGGGTTGACATTATTTTACAATAATAATGACACACAATTGACACAATAAACTCTTGTGTAGATTTTTTGAAAAGCCATCGAGAAATAATTCAAATAAATTGTTAAAAAAGACGCACAGAGAAAGAGAGGGAGAGTGTGAAGTGTAAGCAACTTGTAAGTAAGTAAGTAAGTTAGTAAATGAACAGTAACAACAACAATAAATGTTATTATATGTGTTGTATCCTTGTTGGATGAATAATGGACATTAAATAAACATAAATGGATTAAGAGCATCAAATGATTTGATTGAAGTTTGAAGTGGCGATACGACGATGTTCATAATGATGAGCATGATGTTTGTGGTGTGAGAGTGATAAGAATAATTTGATATTTTAGAAATAATGACAGTTATTGTGAAAAGAATTTCTATTTAATGAAATTGTATTATTTCTTAAAATTATTGAAAACTAAGGGATATTTTAACCTTAACTAAAAGTGAAATATATGTGAAACATTAAAATTTGTCAAGTAAATTTTTCAGATTCTGATGAATATAATCATGGTTAGTGACACTAACATATGCTCACATATGTAGATATTTATAAATAGTAATCTTGATATCTGATTAAACACTTTAAAGCATATTATATTTGTTTATTTCTTCTTATTTCTAATATCCTCCCCTAACGTGCATGTGTGAGGTAGCAACATTATATTCCATGCATATACATGACACAATTGATTTCTTGAGATTTTTGGACGTCTAAAATAGTAAACTTCGAAGGAGAGCAACAAACAATTTGGCCAAATTTCCTTGGTCCTAGCAAACAGACATAGCTTCCTCTATTCAGATTTGTATTTTAACTTTCAATTTTAGTGGTGTCAACCGATTGCTTACAAAGGCTGTAGACGATCCTCCACCATTTATCTCCTTTCTCTTATCTTCATAGATATTATGTTGTGACATATATGTGATTGTATGCCCATGAACTATACATAGAAGACATGAATGATCTTGCAAATATGACGCTTCATTAACACTTATAACTTTCACATATCAAGAACCGTTATATTTAATTTTATAAAAGGTTGGATTAGAGTTAGCTCAGTAATGATGTCATAACATGAACTTCCATGATGTAAACTTCAAAGTTTTTTTATAATAAATGTATGATTCATCGACTTCCTCATGAATACTCTGAATTCATGAGGAAGTCGATATGAATAACTAAATTCCCGAGAAAAAATACCAGATCCAAAACCAACAGCAACCTATATTAAGCTGCGTGTGTTAGATAACTAGTTCATTTTAAATTCCACATTTCACCCTTACCAGGATGGTTAACATCCTCTATTCGCATTCATGTGAAAAACCTTTGCGTTTGAAAATTTGATATAGTGAACAGCTGTAAGCGTAAAGTTTCATTAATTTGATGTAAAAACTGGGTTGTGTGCTAGAACATACACATATATATCTCTTACGTTGTCAAGGTAGTTTAGACAACTTTGTAATATTCATATTATCCTCCCTATTTACATTCATGTGAAAAACCTTTGCGTTTAAAAATTTAATATAGTGAACAGCTGCAAGCGCAAAGTTTCGTTAGTTTGATGTAAAAACTGAATTGTGTGCGAGAACACATACATATATATCTCCCATTATCTCCATTTTATACTCTTGTCATTTAAAAAAGAATTTTCAAAGGATTGTATTTAAAGCTTTTTATGGGTGGGACAGAAAACAGAACTGCCGAACACCTGTACTTAGAATAAGTATGAGTTTCCCAAGTTTTATTACACGAGTATTGATAAATAAGCCAATATTTATTAAAATGTTGCAATATTGAAATACTAGAAATAAGAATATTATACTCTTCTTCATGAAAGTACTCGTCTACCTAGTAATCTGGACTTTGGTTAATCATGGCTAACGGTGTATTCAGATATGCATGATTATGGAAACGAAAAAATTTTTAAAGCAGGCAATTTTATTTGACAATTCGCTGATGCTTGATGCTGATAGAACCTTTCGATCAACATGCACCAACTCCAAAATGGTTTAAAACATGGAAGACAAAACAAGGTAGAACTTTTACAGAGGAAAAATGATTAACGAATATCGGCAACATGTTGCAAAATCCTACAACTATTTTAAAACCTATGCACAGTGTTGTAGAGTATATTTTTTTGCCTGATAGCTCTTGGTGAGTACACAAGATTGAGGTCAATGTCTTCTTCCAGTTAAAAATGATAAATTTTAAATTGGAAAATTCCAAAAATATTATTTTTTTTTTGCCGAAAAAGTGTCTTCACATATTATAATCTAAAATAAAAATGTTCTTCAAATCATTTATAAAGTTTATAAGTTTAGAAAGGCTTTACTGCAAAAGTTGCTGTAGTTTAAACTTTATATTTAAAAATCGCATAGGTCTAAGTCCAGATACTCTGCAATTTAACCCCTTTTTATTGAAATTTTGAATTAAGCCTTTATGTTCTAAAATCCGATTTTCCAAAAACAGAAAATGTGGATCTTAAAAAATCGAAGTGTTTTTGATAATGACTTATTCTAGACCTATAATAAATATGGACTCTATATACCTAAAACCAAAAGATATATATATTTGTTTGTATTTTTCGTCACATTTTGAAGAACGCTAAAAATATCAGAATCATAGTTTCTGAAAATTTAAGACAGATATCTTTGTAATTAAAAATTGTTACGAATACAATTCGTTTTTTTTATTTTTTCTGAAATTAACCTCGAAATTAAAACCCTTTGACTACCTTTTGATCGAATATATGTGAAAAGACCTTTTTAAAATATACTTCACGTCATGGCACGATAACACGAATTGATTAAATTCATTCCTAATCTCAAAAACAAATCAGGTCTCTTGGTCCCGTATTCATATGTTATCAAAATATGAAATAAAGTTGAGACCAATGATGCACAATCTTTTGAAAAACTGTGAGACCTCATGTAGTTCCCCAAATGTGTTACTTATAGACCATGAGTTCTTTCATTAGATTCAAATACAAGCTTAAAACTGTTCTGCATCTCTACTATATACATCCAACTTTTTTTAAATCGGTCAAGGTCTATGAAAGTCATACACTAATTTCCGAAAAAGTTCACACCAAAATTTTCATTTATCTACAAAGAGATCATAAGCAGTTTCTTAAAGCTCTAATTTGTTCTCTTTTCTTTCAATTATATGCCGCTATTTTTCTATTCACAACTGTTATTTTGTGGTCTTGATGAAAACCAAGTAATTTTCATAATGTGAAAATCATAATCATAAAAACCTACAAACCTGCTTTTGTAATTAAGTGTAATGTATCTATATGGTTTCTATATACATACATATGTGTGTGTTTGTGTATGTATGTGTTAGGGTTTTTATTACAGCAATATGTCATTTGTATTAGAGTATGTCTGGCTGTTTCCTTTATAGGTGAAAATGAATTGTGTTTTTATAAAGTCACACATACATACAGATGTGTGCGATTGTGTCTGTGTAGCTATAAATGTAAATGTGTATACATTTTAAATATGAACCGAAAAAATGAAAATTGGATTTCATACAGAAAAATTGTCATTTAGAAAAATGAAACAGTTTGAAATAATGACAAATTTAACAAATGACAACTATTTTGGGATTTTTGATTTAAATTCTTAAAAAATATTTTATGATAATTTTCAATAAGTTTTAATATTATTATTTGTATTTATCAGGAATGAGATCGAAAAATTCTTAACATACATATATGTTTATAAAAATGAAACCATGAAACGTACAGTTTTTAATTTGAAAATTTGAATCTATTTCGGAAACCCTTCCATTTAGCTGTTACAGTGTTTCCTTTCACATTTCTCGAACAGGTAGTCCATTTCCATTAAAATCCACCTCACTTTTGACCACTTTTTTGTGCTCTTCAATTCTCTTTTAAAAAGAACCCAATATCTCTCCATTGGCCTTAGATCCGTTCAATTTTGTACTACTCAAGAACTTGTTAAGCAAAGTGACAGGATGTCAAGTAAAGCCAAAAGTGGACATATTATGAAGTCTTCCGAATGGAAGCAGCTTTATTTGTAAACATTGTTCTATAGGGCCTGTTGTAACTAATGCCTGCCGCATATTGCTTGCCATACCAAGAATATTTTGGATAATTTTAACCGCTTTTGGGTCCTGAACTTTTCTTCAACATTTCCTCGAGCATCAGCAACATAAAATTTTTCTACTTTTTTTACTTCACTTCAATTTCCGCACTCTGTTTTTTTTTCTAATTTCTAATTTTTGGCTTTAGAAGCACCATGCGAACCATTTCTTCTATCTAAACTGGTACTGTTTAACAACATTGACGGCAGACCTTTCAATGCTTGACGAACTTTTTGCAGGACCAAGTTTGATTTTGTTTAAAACAATTAATAATTCTAATTAACCGTTTTAATCAAAGAAAATAACTGACATTTTTTACAAAGGTAACTTGCTCAAATAGTTCTTGGGTTAACATTTTTATAAAGAAAATGTGTGTTTAGAATTTTTCTATTGCACTCCTTATATAAATCTATTTGTTTAAATATTTAATTAATTAATTGTGTATTTTCAATAAATCTTAATTTGTTAAATTAAAATCTCATTAATTTCTTAAATAAATTTTCTATTAAAATTTTCATAAACAAACAAAAACAAATTTCGATTTAATGTCAAATATTTATTACTAAAATATCTACCAGTATTTAGATATAAATTTAGAAAAAGAAATCTCTCTTCACTTTAGTTTATTATGTTATCAAATTTAAATTCACTCTCTCTCTGTATCTTCTCATCTACTCATCCATAGAGTTCTTTCTTGTGTCCAATGGATTTTGAATTATAATCTGTCTTCTTCAGAATTTTATGCAGGTGTATGAAATTATATTGATTGTTTAGAAAACAATTGTTTTGTTGTATGCAATATGATACACACACACACATACACATTCACTCACATGTAATACACATAAAAACCCAATTTTGTGGTATTATATAAATTGTATGTCCATATAACCTCAAAATGTTGTTCATTTACATAAGTAATTAAGTAAATACTTGTATGAAAATGTCTGAAAAAATATTAGGGTGGTACAAATGTAATCAATTTCGGAATTCAGATTCCAATAAGTTGAAAATATGTTGGATAATAAATTATTTGTTACTACAACGAAAAGAATTGTTACTACAACGAAATTTGTATTCAAAATTCTATTCAAGTCAACGATTTTGATTATTTAAGGTTAAAATCCTCATTTAATCTTTTATAAAGGATGCACAAAATTCTAAATCATCTTTAAGTATACCTTTCACTCTGAATCACTTTCTGAGTCGATTTCACAATATACCAAACCAAAGTAAGTACTTGACCGGAAACTGAAATGGAGACAACACCAGGGGTAAAGAGCAACTAATGCCCACATATAATATTCATTACGCTAAAGAGCTATTGGATCTAAATAGAGTTTTAATTCAATAATAATACACTGGCTCCACAGAAGTGTAATCAATACAATGCTGACCTTCGCTTCCGTAGTCCAGCGGACTTCAATGGAAAAGAAGAGCAACTTAGAATACTACAATATGCTGCTTAGGTAAGAGCGTTACCATGAGGACAGCACCAACTAGATCATTGAAAATAATACTCCCCATCCAAGCGATAGAAATTCGAATAAAATTTTAAGCTGCACTGACAGTAAACGGTCCCAGTCAATGGAAGAGTGGAAGAACTGGGGATACAAATCATATAACAAGATACGTGCGAAGCGGGTTTACGCAATTGTGAAACGCTGAGAACAGATCTTGACTCCTGGTCGAACGGATTCACGACATGTATGGTCGTTAGGACGGATGGCTCAAAACATGAATATTAGATGAGACTTGTTCTTTTATAGGAGAACCGGAAACCTCCGACTATCGAGCCACAATGTGGATTTACGTGTAATTAGAAAAATCGTAATCTGGGCCAAGACAAATCTGCGATATAAGGATTTTAATATCTTCACCGACAGCCGAATGACAATCAAGGTCTTTTCGTCAATGGATATCAAACTTACAATTATCCTGGAATACACATCGTGTTGGTAATAAGGAAGTAAATATTCAAGCAAACATACCTAAAGAGCTCTAAGATATAAGCCTTAAAAATGCAATGCCTTTTAGTCTTAACGTACTGAACAGATTTTGCTGGTATTAAATGGCAAACTTCTCTGGACTTTAGTTAATATTTAGACCAAATTTTATTGAGCTCTGTTAAAATTATGCTGATGTGAACGTGCCAACAACAGACAGATAGACGAACAGAAGGATTTTGATGTGATTCATGAATTTCTGGGATCAATGTTAATATACTGTCTTCAACACTTGTAGTGGAGGAGGATAAAAAGCAGAAAAAAGACCCTTATTAAAGCTTTCCATGTTAATAATAGAAAAAACAAGGATTAAATTGGATTACAAATTTTATTCTTAACATGTGAGAGTATTTTTATAGAGTTTTACCAGGATCAACTGTAACAAAATTTTGTTTGGTGAATTTTCATCATAATCGAGGTGGCAAAATTTGAAGAATTATCAACAGCTCCTCAGATCACAACAGAGCTTATGCTCCTCCAAATCAACTTGCAAACACCTCAGCTCTTAATCTATGAAATTTTATTAAGATATTACGATATCTGTAACGGTTTGGCTTGTTATGTCAGATTGTTTCTTAAAATTTCTCCTGAAAGCTTGCATCAGTTTAATAATTTTACTCCTTTTGTCCAGATCTTGTGTTTTTTTTTAAGTTTGATAGACAAACAAGAGTTTTATTTATTTTTCCTAGACCAGAGTCTAGTAAGGAAATAATCAATGTAATTTTGATAATAAAATAATTGAAACAAATGTTTTAAAAGACAACAACAACAACAAAAACACAAGTGTTTTCAATAAAAATAAATAAAATTATGTAAATAAATTTGAGAGATTCTCAAATAAATATTGAAATTAAAAGATTTTTAAAGTTTTTAAAAAGTTACGAAAAAAGGATAACAAGTAGGAATGTTACAGTCGGTTAAGCTCGACTATCTAAAACCCTACACTACAATTTTGTTTACGATTATAGTTACGAAAATTAATGAACGACCCTCGTATAATTTGATTTTCTGAATTATGCTTATGTTATGGTGACACTAACATTTATGTGAAATTTGTACATTTTAAAATGAATTTCTGCTGACCCTCGTAAAATTTTTATAGATCGATTTTTGCTTATATTTATCTTAATTTGACCAATTTTTGTTATAATACCAACTTATATATGAGATTTAAGTTCTTTCTGGTGATATTTGGAAGTGGGCTTGAATGGTATCTTTGAGAATGAATGGGCAGATAATTTGACACACTATAAATTGCTTTATAGTTAGGACTTTTATGGACTTTAAACCTCAATCCTGGAGGATCTGATATATTGGACCGAATATGGCCAACTTCGATTGGCCTCCACCTTGGGCCTGAATAGTTATTGGTACCATAATCATGATATATCAAAAATTGCAACTTGTAAAGTGTTCACAACAATTACATGAGCAGCCAGTCAAACAAACGGACGGACATCGTCAAATCGACCACCAATGATGGTGTAGGGTATAAAAACTTGAAAAAAAAATTCAAAAAATTTCAAATAAATAATAAAAATTTAATTCCTTTTAAAATCCAGAAAAAATAACTTTAATTATTTTCTTATTTTCAAAAAAAATGAAAAATCATAATAATTATTTTTATAGAACCATAAACAATCATAAATTTCAGTTTATTTCATGTAATATGACCTTATATTTCGTTCCAAAAAAATCGATATAGTTTTTCAATTATTATCTTCCTTTTGATGGCCAATTTAAAGCTAAAAAGTGAAAATTTGATCTTGAAATTGAACCCTTTTTTTAAGTCTTTATTTTCGTATTTCTCTGGTTTTGTTATCAACTTTTCACTTTTATTACCTTTAATACCCATAATTCCTGGATATGGCGCTTCTTTAAATAACCAAACAACCCAAAAAGTTCAAATACATCTTACACACACATACGTACTTACATACATACACTACCAGCCATCACATTTTAGCTTATTAGAAATCGTGTACCTCTTGAGTCCAATAAATTTATGTTCATCTCCTAAAATGAGCAGTTACAGTTACCAAAAAACAACAAAAAACACAAAGTTAACTGACAGTCATATTCATATGTTTTCTCTCACATACACACACACACTTACACATTGAAATTTAGAGTTGTTGTGGTAATAAACTTTAAGGCTCTTGGCCCTTTTTTTCTTTATATATTTTTCCTAAATCGTGGCCAAACAACTTAATCGAAACATAGAAAATGTTAAGAATGTGAAATGACGGTGGTAAGTTTATCACCGTCTTGTCGTCATTTTCCATTTACGAAATGGATTTTCAAAGTATAAAAAATACATATAAATGTATATTTGAACTGCACACATACACATATAAATATATTTTCAATTTTGCTTTTCCCTTTATTTTTTATTATTTTCTCTGCAGGTACAAAAAAAATAGATGAAAGAGTGAGTGAGTTGTATGGAAACAGTCGTGGGAAAACTCATATAGAAACAAATATTTGAATGTATTTGTCTGTGAAATAAGTATAAATATTGTTGCATAAAACAGGGGGATAAAGAAAAAGGTGAACAGAAAAAATTCTATTAAAACATTTTATAATTTTGTAAATTTCTTTTTATCAATTTCCTGTGAAGAGAAAATTGACGAAAAAAATCGTTTACGATAAATTTGCGATACATAAAAGAAAATTTACAATATATATTTTCTCTTAGAGAAAATAAATTTCGTATGAAAGAAAGTTTATAATAAACTCTGTACCAAGAGAAAATTTATAAATTAAATAAATTTTTTATTAAAAGCGAATTTCGGATAATTTTTTTTAAAGAGAGAATTTACGATAAATTCTCGCTTAAGGTAAAAATTACTAAAAATTTTAGAGAAATTTTTCGATAAATCTTCTATTTCGAGAAAATTTTCGATAAATCTCCTATTTCGAGAAAATTTTCGATAAATCTCCTATTTCGAGAAAATTTTCGATAAATCTCCTATTTCGAGAAAATTTTCGATAAATCTCCTATTTCGAGAAAATTTTCGATAAATCTCCTATTTCGAGAAAATTTTCGATAAATCTCCTATTTCGAGAAAATTTTCGATAAATCTCCTATTTCGAGAAAATTTTCGATAAATCTCCTATTTCGAGAAAATTTTCGATAAATCTCCTATTTCGAGAAAATTTTCGATAAATCTCCTATTTCGAGAAAATTTTCGATAAATCTCCTATTTCGAGAAAATTTTCGATAAATCTCCTATTTCGAGAAAATTTTCGATAAATCTCCTATTTCGAGAAAATTTTCGATAAATCTCCTATTTCGAGAAAATTTTCGATAAATCTCCTATTTCGAGAAAATTTTCGATAAATCTCCTATTTCGAGAAAATTTTCGATAAATCTCCTATTTCGAGAAAATTTTCGATAAATTAGAAAAAATTTTTGATAAATCTCCTATTTAGAGAAAATTTTCGATAAATTTCCTATTTAGAGAACATTTTCGATAAATCTACTATTTAGAGAAATTTTATAAAAAAAATCCTATTTGGAAATAATTTTCAAAAAAAAGAAAAAAAACTTTTATTTAGTGACAATTTTCGATGAATCTCCTATTTAGAGAAAATTTTCGATAACTCTCGTATATTAGAGAAAAAACTTTTTGTATGAATTCCTTCTCAACCCCCTTTAAATACACTAAATATATGTGACGTACGAAAATCGCATCGTAAAAATGTCCAAAAGCTGTAAAGCTCATAAGTCGTATTTGGGTCTTACGAAAAAAGTAACTTAAAAAGTAAAAAGCAAACAAAAAAATCAACAAATTCCTCTGACTTTGTTCACCTTTATAAGCGCGAAATACATCCACACATACTCGCACACAGTATCTGAAAATCAGACGCACATCCGCCTCAGTACATTCACATATTTGATGACTTTGTCGTGTATCTGTTCACATGGACAGACGCACAGACAAAAGAAGTCTAAGGAACGGATGTGAGTTTGTCTTTGGTTTTATTGGTTTTGTAATAATATTTTTATGATATTTTTTGATGTTTTCTCTTCGTTATTTGTTGTTATTGTTTTATGACCATATATGTCTATAGAGGTCTTGTGCCAGTTCAAAAAAGGGTGGGAGTTTGTAAAACATATCACTGAATCTGTTAGATGTTTATAAGTATGTCATTATTTATTGCAATGGTTTTGTTGTTGGTTTTTAATTTTTTTTTTTGTGGCAAGAAACCCTTTTTCAGATCTTGTTAAGGTCCTTGGTTTTGAAAATAAAAATTTATTTGTTTTTCTCCATAACACCTTGAGCTTTTCACTGTCTTTTTCCCAATATCAGTTTTATATTTGTAACATTTTGAACCACTTTTTCCAAGCAAAGATCCAATGGAATGTATGCAATTTACCTTTTAATATTTTGTATTACATAAGTATAAGTAAAAATAACGCTGATTTGTGAACACAATGAAATGATGCCAGATGAAGGGATTTGAAATAATCGAAATAAAATTAATTTCCTCAAAATATTAAAATTTTTTTTAAATACGAATTTTATCGAACATTTTCTCTAAATAACAAATTCATCGAGAATTTTATCTAAATAACAAATTCATCGAGAATTTTATCTAAATAAGAGATTTATCGCGAATTTTCTCTAAAAAAGGAATTTATCGAGAATTTTCTCTTAATAAGAGATAATCACTTTATTTGTAGATTAATATGGTGATTAATCACTTTAATTGTAGATAAATTTTAATCTGGCAACTTAATGAAACAAATTAATAAAAATATTTTATTTTCTTCTATTTTGCAAAGTATTAGTGGATTGATTTATATACGTATATGAATTAAAGGTGTATTAGTATTTGTATGTCTTCTCAGTTTAGTTTACATGCATGAGTTGTTGCGTTTTTGCCATATTTCTGTGTCATTAATATTTTTATGCTTTTTACCGCTTTTTATAGTCATACATTATTATCATTTCTTATACAACTCAATAAGAGTGACTCTCTTCTACCCTCCCAGAACACTTTTTCCCAGTTTAATATCATTTTACGTATTTTTGCGTCAAGTTTGTCAGTAGATTTTCTTATTAGAAAGAGGAAAAAATAACGATATTTTTCCAACGCTTTTTTTTACTTTTTTCAATAAATGAAAGTGCTGTTTAGCACACGGAATACAATTTGTGAAAAAGTATTGGTTACTGCCTTCTGGGTAGATTTGCGCAAATAATTCATTTCATAATATTTCAGACACATATACATATTTTGTATTTGTAGAGTTATTTTAGTTTTAAAGTATATGGGATATTCCATGGTAAATTTTAGTTTTTGAAATATATACACGAACGAAATTTCGGCTATGCCGAATCTTCTATACCCTACACCATAAATGCGTGTGTTGTTAGGTTTCGTCCATACACACTCACACACACACTCACAGACATTTGCGATCTGAAATGATTCTTCATAGAATCAATGGAATATTTATATACCCTCTTCACCACTTGTAGTGGTGGAAGGTATAAAAATAAGTGTGATTAAAAGGAAATGCCTATAATTATATTTAAATATCTCGTTGGAGGTTTTTAAAAATCTGAAGACAATAATGATGAAAACTTATGATTTCTCCATAGGAAAAAGATGTTTTTCCATGAAAATGTGTTGGTTTATCTGCTTTTATTTCTTTTGACTTTCTTCTCTCTTCTATTTAAAAGCATAAAATAATTTATGACATAAATTTCTCTTTAAGTAATAATATTGATGTATTAAATATATTTGTCTCTTAACTGGTCTTCAAATAAAAGTGTAATTTAGGTGAGCGTTTTTAAAAAATGGGTTAAAATTAGGAATTAAAAATTTAATCTTTAATCTTCTTTTTCACTTGACAATCTGATTTACAATTCACATTCTTAAATATTCTGAGTTAAATTATTTAAGAAATTCCCACACACACACACACAATACAAAACATTTTTGTCTCAATTCACTTTCAAAATTGATAAGAAATTTAAAAAAATTAAACTTTAATCTGTGACGAAATAAAACATACGATTTGCTTTATTCTTATAAAGCGGAGATTAATCCCTAATTAATTAGAATAATTATTAACAGTATTTCAGCACAGTGGGTTAGGATGAAGCATAAAACCAAAAAAACTCTAAATGGTTAATAAAAAAAAATAACAAATTTTCTCTTATAAAACTAATTTCAAATTTTGTAATAAATTTTTTCTTAAATAAAATTTTGTACACTGACGATAAATCAAATGTTTATCGGAAAATTTATATTAATCAAAGACTTATCCAAAATTTTCTATAGATCAAGACTTTATTTATTTTTTAACCTCCACCACCACACTGAATCGATTTAGCTATGTCCGTCTGTCTTTTGGTCACATTCTCACGTCTAGAATAATTGTCCGAATTCAATAAATTTGGCCACATCGTTTATTATTGCCCTAAGAAGTTTGATATTTAAAACCAGCTTTAACATTTTATAAGCAAGGAAGTTATAGACCGATATCTGAAACAGCCTCAAAATTCCAAAAAAACTCTTCTAATTTCTTTTAAAAAATGTAATTGGACTTAAACAAAAAAATAAGTTTAGCATAATTCGTTCAAAAGATCATCAAATTCTGATTAACAGGAAAAAAGTTATAGGCTATAATATGCAAAATTTTGATACACCCTAAACTCTGTGTGTCACATGGGCTGCAATTTTTAAGATTATTTACTGAAATTTGTAACACTTATTTTGATATACTTATTTTGATATACAGTAATAAATCCAAGAAACTTATATTGTTCTGGGATCATTAATTGACCCAGCTTCCATATAAGGCTCCTTCCCGGAATATGATTTATGGCTTATAGAACTCATAAATTTGAACCAATTCTATTGCATTTTTGCACAATTAATTCTAAATATATATAATAAATTTTATTAACATGGACCCATATTTTAATATAGCTCCCATATAAGGCCCCTTTTTGGAAAACGGGTATGAGCTTATAGAACAAATAGATAAAGACCAACTCCATTGGTAATCAGTACAATGATTTCTTTTTTACAATTTATAATGCATATTCTTAATTTGAATAATCTCGGTCCATATTTTAATGTAGCTCCCATATCAGGCCCCTCACCGAAAATAGTTTTCAGTTTATAAAACGAGTAAATAAAGACCAATTCTATTGAAATTCAACACAATTATTTTGCTAACTGTTCTGAAGATATTGTATTAATTTGCACTATATCAGCCCATATTTTCCTATAGCTCCCTTATAAAGGGCTTTCCCGGAAAAACGAGTTTGAAACATTTGAATAAAGATCAATTCCATTACAATTTCTTTTATATTATTTTATATTTGATTTTTCTAATTATAATCAAATTATTATTATTATTATTATTATTATTATTATTATTATTATTATTGTTATTATTATTATTATTATATACATTTGTAAGTGTATGTGTGTATATGTATATCTATGGAACCTAACTTTTAACTACTTAAAGTACATTTTCTTTTAAGTAAATATTTATTTTCTCTTAAATAAAAAAGACATCGTATTTTTTTCATAATCAATAAATAATTCTGACTTCAATCAGATTCAAGAATTTATTGCTAAGTTTTTTCTTAAGAGACAATTATAGACGATTTTCTATAAGTTGATGATTCATCACGAATTTTTTCTTAATTAAAAAAAATTTGTAGATCTTTCTTGAAATGTGCCTTTTTCTCTTTCTTTCACTCTCACGCAGAGACGTAGTCATTATCACACTATTTAAATTTATTTCCTTAAAATTTATCTCCTTCTTGACCACTGTGCACCGTAAGTCTCTATAGTTCAATAATAAAAATCCACCTTTTTATTTAAATTAGTTTTTTTTTCTTTTCTTATAATTTAATCATAACATTATTAACCTATTGAACTGTATGTTTATAACAAACAAATTATAATAAAAGAACTTGTTTAATGACAATACAAATATGATTAAAAAAATCTTAAAAATATTTTCTTTTTAAGAAACTATAAACATTTTTTATACATTAAATTGTTTTAGTACTTAAAAACTGTTTTAAATATCATAATTATAACTGTAATAAAAAAGTTATAATAAAAATTCTTATAAAGAATTTTTACAATAACAACAACATTTAATTATTTTTCAAAACCTTTTTTAGTACTCTTATCTTTGAATAAATAATATCCCAATCTATAAATCCACCCACAATATGGCGGACATTATTTTCTGTATCATCATAACCGGTACGACCGTGTAACATACGCAAATTATTAAAAGTGATCACATCACCGGGTTCAGTTTTAAAGTTCACTGTTTGTTCACTGGCCATTTTTATAAAGAGAGCATTAGCACGATACCAGGGCAACACTTTATCAATATCGATGGTAAACTGACTGTCACGTTGGGGTACACTGTGATTGATGCGTGTATAGCGGCCGTCTTTGTCGATGCTGTTAAGAATAAATAATTTAATGAATTAAAGTTCTTTTCTTTAATTTTGCTTCAAAAATCAACTTACTTTATTACGGGAGCTCTTAAAATATTGTGAAAAAGTCTATCTTCATCTTGACCTATGTCACACCAATTAACTAAAGTTTCGGATAGAATCTTGAAATATTCGGGATGTGTTTCCTTTAATTGATCTGCAATATGGAAACCATCGACCAAAGAATTCCATCCTCCCTTTGATTGCGATTGCTCGAGGGTATGTAGTATGGTAACACTGGGCTTGTATTCATAATATGGTAAATCGGTGTGCAAGGGTAAAGGTTCCGAGAGATAAGAATAATTTTTAGCACCAGGACGTGACTTTACACTGAATTCTTCACTGTAAATGGAAAAAGGAATATAAATATTATTATGAATTAAAAAACTTTTCAGAAGAATTTTTGGGAATATTTCAAATATTCGAATAAAAGTAAATTCGAATAAAAATTTATTCGAATAAAACTTTATCCAAATAAGAATTTATTTGAACAGAATAAAATTATTTATTTGTTGAAAGTTTTCTTAAATCCCAAATTTATCGAAAATTTTCTTTAAATCAAGAATTAATCGACAAAATAGCAATTTTTTCGTAAATTTTCTCTCAACAGAAAAATTTTCGTAAATTTTCTCTTAATAGAAAAATTTTCGTACATTTTCTCTCAACAGAAAAATTTTCGTAAATTTTCTCTCAACAGAAAAATTTTCGTAAATTTTCTCTCAATAGAAAAATTTTCGTAAATTTTCTCTCAATAGAAAAATTTTCGTAAATTTTCTCTCAATAGAAAAATTTTCTCTTAATAGACAAAAATTCTTAAATTTTCTCTTAATAGAAAACTTTTTGTAAATTTTCTCTTAATAGAAAACTTATCGTTTTTTTTAATGAAAATTTAATAAATAATATCCCAATCTATAAATCCACCCACAATATGGCGGACATTATTTTCTGTATCATCATAACCGGTACGACCGTGTAACATACGCAAATTATTAAAAGTGATCACATCACCGGGTTCAGTTTTAAAGTTCACTGTTTGTTCACTGGCCATTTTTATAAAGAGAGCATTAGCACGATACCAGGGCAACACTTTATCAATATCGATGGTAAACTGACTGTCACGTTAAATTTTCTCTTAATAGAAAACTTTTTGTAAATTTTCTCTTAATAGAAAACTTATCGTTTTTTTTAATGAAAATTTATCGTAAATTTTCTTTTAATGAAAATTTATCGTAAATTTTCTTTTAAACGAAAATTTATCGTAAATTTTATTTTAAATGAAAATGTATCATAAGTTTTATTTTAAACCAAAATTTATCGTAATTTTTCTTTTAAACCAAAATTTATCGTAAATTTCCTCTTAAGCGATAATTTTTCATAAATTTTCCTTAAACAAATTTATTCTATTAGTTAATACTTTATATAAAACTTTTTCTCTTAATATATTAATATAATATTTTTTTCAAAGAATATCTCAGAAATTATAATTTGTGTCATTTTCTTCTTAATTTATTTAGTTTCCTAAATCTCGCTTTCATATTAAATATTTTTAAGCAAAATTCTTTAGAAATAATTTTATTCGTTTCAAACCCGTTTTTTAAATAATTCACCGATTTTTTTTACTACTCACGTGTGTGAATATTTTGAAGTTAATTAATTAATTAATTAATTAATTAATGAATTTTGAAGAAATATTTTCATTCTGGGAACAAACAAAAACAAGTTCAAGAAACTTTTAGAATATTTCATGACACACTTTTTGGTTTTTTAAAAATGCGCATCTGATTTAACAAAAGAATTTAACTGGATCTGCTGAAAAATCTTACAATCAACAGAACCCACTTAAATATAATTTCCGTAAATATTTTGTATTGATTACAGATCTTCAAGTTACAATTAATCATGAATGAACACTTTCATAATAATGTTTTCGTTATACAACTTTATAATAAAACAAATAAGAATGCTATATTCGACTGTGCCCAATTTTGAATACCCTTCACCACTATATTGAAGACAATTGGCCGATGATTTTCAAACTAAGTTCATATATTAAAGGCAGTTAAAAAATGATTATTCATATAATAGTTTTATAAGCTCAAACCCGTTTTTCGGAAAAGGGAGCTACAACAAAATATGGACCAAGATCGTTTATATTAATATTATACATTAAATATAGTTAGAAAAATAATTGAGCTGAATTTCAATGGAATCGATCTTTATTTAGCAGTTTTAATAGTTCACTCTTCTCTGGAAAGATGCCTGATATAGGAACTATATTAAAATATGGACCGATGTTAATAAAATTAATAACATATATTTAAGATAGTTTGGAAATGAATTGTGCCAAATTTCAGTATAATTCGAGAGATTTATAAGCTATAAACCATTTTCAGGGAAGGGGCGTTATATGGGAGTTAGATCTAATAATTACCTCAGAACAATCTGGTTTCTTGGGATTTATTATTGTGTCTAAATAAATTGTATTTGGCAAATATGAGTAAATTATCTTAAAAATTGCGACCTATATCTCACAGCGATTTTGAGGTGTATCAAAATTTTGCATATTCCCGTGTTTTTTATATTCATCCGATTTTTTTAATTTTTTGCATGATAATAAGGAATATATGACTGTATGTAATAGTTAATTTTTTTAGTTTCTATTTAACTTTTATTCTTCGGAATTTCGAGGTTGTCTCAGATATCGGTCTATCATTTTTTGTTGAAGACCTGATACAGCTAGTTTTAAATAGAAAACTACTTAGAGCAATAACAAATACATTCGGAAAATTATTGGTTAATCGACCCAAATTTTGATTTGATGCAAATATATAAAACTGTCCTTACTACAGGACTACAAACAGATTCCCACTTATTAATTTCAATACACCAAAAATTAAATGCGTTTCAAAAAATATTTTTTTTCAGAAAATTTGAAAGGTTTTGAAAATTTTTCTTAAAAAAAAAAAAAAAAAATAATGAAAATTATAAAAAATATTTCTTTTTTGCTAAAATTTTTCTAAAATGTTTTCAAAAAAATTATTCTTTCAAAATATGCAAAAAGAAATTTTCTTTTCTAAACATTTTTTTCCATGGAATTTTTCTTTACAAATATGTTTGCAAAGAAATTTTTTTCTTTTTAAAAATGTACTACAAAGAGAACAAATATTCTTTATAAAGAATACAAACATTTTTCTATTGAAATTTTCAACAATTTTTTATAGAATTTTTTTAAAAATTTTCTATAGAAATTTTTTTAAAATTTTCTATAGAAATTTTTTTAAAATTTTCTATAGAAATTTTTTTAAAATTTTCTATAGAAATTTTTTTAAAATTTTCTATAGAAATTTTTTTAAAATTTTCTATAGAATTTTTTTTAAAATTTTCTATAGAATTTTTTTTAAAATTTTCTATAGAAATTTTTTTAAAATTTTCTATAGAAATTTTTTTAAAATTTTCTATAGAAATTTTTTTTAAATTTTCTATAGAAATTTTTTTTAAATTTTCTATAGAAATTTTTTTAAATTTTCTATAGAAATTTTTTTTAAATTTTCTATAGAAATTTTTTTTAAATTTTCTATAGAAATTTTTTTTAAATTTTCTATAGAAATTTTTTTAAAATTTTCTATAGAAATTTTTTTAAAATTTTCTATAGAATTTTTTTTAAAATTTTCTATAGAAATTTTTTTAAAATTTTCTATAGAAATTTTTTTAAAATTTTCTATAGAAATTTTTTTAAAATTTTCTATAGAAATTTTTTTAAAATTTTCTATAGAAATTTTTTTAAAATTTTCTATAGAAATTTTTTTAAAATTTTCTATAGAAATTTTTTAAAATTTTCTATAGATTTTTTTTTAAATTTTCTATAGAATTTTTTTTTTTTAAATTTTCTATAGAATTTTTTTTTTTTAATTTTCTATAGAATTTTTTTTTTTTTTTAATTTTCTATAGAATTTTTTTTAAATTTTCTATAGAAATTTTTTCAAAATTTTCTATAGAAATTTTTTCAAAATTTTCTATAGAAATTTTTTCAAAATTTTCTATAAAATTTTTTTCAAAATTTTCTAAAAAATTTTTTCAAAATTTTCTATAGAAATTTTTTCAAAATTTTCTATAGATTTTTTTTTTTTAATTTTCTATAGAAATTTTTTTTTAAATTTTCTATAGAAATTTTTTAAAAAATTTTCTATAGAAATTTTTTAAAAATGTTTTTTAAAATGTTTTTAGAAAAAAATCTCCTAAAAAGGTTTTTTCGATTGATTATTTGCATTACAATCGATTAAAGGTTTAAGTAAAAAAATATTTATCATTATAACATTTCATTTTGGCTTAAAAATCTTCAATATTTTTTACAAGAAACTTCTTTATATTTTTGTATAAAAATATCTTTAAATATTTTTCTGCAGAAAATATATATTTTTCCAATTTAAAAAAGTAAATTCCTGTAAATAATCACGTCAAAATTTTTTTGGAAATTTTTGAAATTCTTATTGAAAAAATTTTTTTCGACTGATTTTTTTGTGTACAGAATTTTTTGTCATTATTTTGCTTTGAGAATTTTGTCTGTAGAAAATTACTTGATATTGAAAATTTTCTTTCAAACAATTTTATGAAAAGACATTCTGTTGTAACATTTAAATTTTTCCTTTTTTAAATTCTTTAATATAAAATTTATCTTAATTTTTTATAGAAAATTTAAATTTTTTTTAATTTATTTCAGATTTTTTTATAGAAAATTTCTTTTAACAAAAGTAAAAAAATTATTAAACAAATTTATTATAAGTTCCCTTCAAAAAACTGTTTTCGTATAATATTTTCTTTAGAAAAAATTGCTATAGAATTTTTTTTCCATTGAAATACTTTATTTTATCTATAAAAAGTTTATTTTAAATTTTTTGTTTAAAATTTTATCTATAAATAATTTTGTATAATTTTTTTTATAAAAGTATAAAAGTATTTAGAATTTCTTATAAAGAAAATTTCCTTAGTATATATTTTTTTCAAAATAATTGTTTTTCCATTGAAACTATTGAAATTTTCTTTAAAAATATTATGGCCTTTAAAAAAATCGTATAAAATTTTTCTACAGATTTTTTTCTATAGAATTTTTTTATTTTTTAGAAAATAAATTTTTAATTTTTTCTCTAAAATTTTATTCTTTAAAAAACTTTTTCGAATAAAATTTTTCTAAAGAAATTTTTCTAAAGAAATTTTCTTTATTTTATAGAAAATAAATATTTATTATTATTATTTTTTTTCTATAAAATTTAATTCCAAAAAATTCTATTAAAATATTCTTTAAAAAAGCGTTTTCTAAGGATGTTAGTGTTTGCGAAAATTTTGTCTATAGAAAATTTCTCTTAAATAATTTGAATAATTTTTTTTTCCGTTTTTATTGTTTTTACTTTTACTTTTTTAATTTCGTTTTCTCTCACTTTCACTTAAATTCACTTTAAATTCACTTTCAACTTACCCATAAGTTGTCTTTCTAATGAAACCCACACGATTGCAAATATTCTTAACGGTACTAATATCCAAAGGAGCATTTTTCAACATGCTAACACCTTGGACAGCCAAAGTTTCCAACCAGTCCTTAAGAGCTAGAGTAACAAAAGGACACTTTCTAATATTTCTTGGCTCTCAGAAACCCTCCTTCCTTACTTACCTGCATCATTTTCCATTATTTCTTTGTATTGAAATTTTTTTAAAATTGTATTAAATTCATCTTTACTCCAGGTTTTCGGTTTGGGACGGTACCAAGTATCAATATAATGCTCATGACGTTCCTTACGAAAACTGTGTTCTTTCAACCATTCCAAGGTAAAAGTCGATTCATGTTTATCCGACCAATTAATTTGAACTTCTTTAGCTTTTTCATTTACGGTGATTTTCTCAGCTTTAACATCACAATCAAAATTATTCCAACGTAAAGGTTTACGACTTAAAGAGTCCTTATGAAAGCACTGATCACATAAACAATTATCACGTAACCAAACACCGGGAAATTTAAGGGTGCTTATGTCATTGGTTGTTGATGCAGAATCTGAGGATTCGTTAATTAAAATCATTTGATCAGTTTTCTTAACGGAGGCACTTAAGGATCTGGCGTATCCTGTATTTAATTGTTTTGTGAGGGAGTTGGCAATTTGTCGTGTTAACATCATTTTGAGATGCGTAATAGAATTTCAGAACCTTTTACTTTTGAATTTTATGAATGAATGAAATATCGGTTTCAACTGATCATAATTGAGCGAATATGACTAAATTTATAATTGTTAAAGATTCTTATCGTTGATTTTTTTTTTGCAAACAAAAATATTTAAATTTTTTTCTTTAAATTTTTAAAAGCGGTTCCATTAAATAAGAAAAACCAGAAAAAAACAAAAATAGTCGTTGTCTAAATTCTGTATAAAAATGAATCTCTCATGTACTTTAAACCACCTTAAAGCGGTTGGTGTCGTCACTACGATTTAACTGATAATTTCTTTTAGAATTTTTTGTTTACATTCTATTTTTATTACACCCTACACCACCTTAGGTGGTTTGGGTATTATGCGTTTATGCTGATGTTTGTAACATACAGAAAATAAGGCGTTAAAGCTTCTTTTAAATATACCTTTCGAATCACTCTCTGAATCAATTTAACAATGCCCCGAGGTGATCAATTTTGGGAACCTGTCGACCGACGTCCGTTAGGTTCACAATGTCCAAGCTTAAAACTTTAACTCGCCTACACCTCTACTATTACTGTGTGCAATTTCATTAACATCGGTCTAGACGTTCGAAAGTTAGAGATTTATATCCCTTTCATTTTCATTTAAAGCATTTTATTATAATTTTTGGCCACGTTCGGTCCAATATTTCATGTGACCTCCCGGAATTAGGTTTTAAGCTTATAAAAGTCCTATGTACAATGTACAATATTATACTAGAATCGATCCATTACTTCTCATAGGTCCTATAAAAGCTCTCTGCAAATATAATTTCCCATAAATGTTATTGTCACAATAACAATAACTTCACACATAAGAATAAAGCAGGAAATAAAATTATACGAAGGTCGCTTATTAATTTTTCATTACTGCCTTTTATAACCAACATTGTGGTGTGGGGTATTACAAAGTCGGTCTTAACCGACTATAACATTCTTATTTGTTTTAAAATAAAATCACATGAGATTTTTTCAATTAATAATTCATTCGATTTGATTAATTTAATAAAATAAATATTCATTATTAATTTTATTTGACAAATTGAATTATATTTTTTTAATTATATTATTGTTGGATTTAATCGGAATATATTTGTTTATATATTTATATATTGATTGATTTTATAAACAAATTTAAAATATTTTTATTATTTTTTTTTTTTAATTCTAAATATTTATTTTTTTATTTCCTAGACTTTAGGTGCTTTTGTTTGCAATCAAAAACTATTGATAGCAATTTCTCAATTTAAAAAAAAAAAATAAAATAAAAATTGCGTTCGTGTGCCCGAATTTAGAACTTTTTCAAAAAAACACAAATATTTTTAAATGATTTTTTTTTTAATTTTGTCTTTTTAATTGACGATTCTGAGAACATAATAAGACAAAATATAATATGATTTGAAACTTGTGATCCGGAATTCATTTTTGCCATTTCTTAAATTCAAATCGGCTCAGGATGATAATTTGGCCATAATTCGTACAATTACTTTGGATATCATGGATGTCAACCTTTAAAAATTCTATATTTTCTTAAATCTAAAATTAAAAGCTTGAAAATATCTGCCTTGTCTTGTTATCCTTGTTATCGTGGTTGATTCCACCATAGGTGATTGGAGTATTATGTCTTTGTGCTGATGCTTGTTACACTCTACAGGTCGCAATTTTTGATATATCATGATCAAATTTAATCATGTTATTATTATTATTATTATTTATAAAGTCTTTTAAATTTGGTAATATTCGGTCCAATATTTCAGGTAGCTCCAATACAAATGTTCTCCCCGAATTGGGTTTTAAGGTCATAAAAGTCTTTAATAAAAAGCAATTTCAATAAAATTCAACAAAAATAAGTCTTATAGTATGCTAAATCGAAGTGCCAAGTTATGCCAGGGTCGGTCCATTACTTTTCATAGGTCCCATACAAGCTCCCTTCGAGATATAACCTTGAAGGTATTAATCTCAAATATACGTTGGTATTGAAATTAAGATAAATATAATCTAAAATCAATTTTCCAATTTAGAGGAGGGTCGGTCCAACATTTCTTTATTTGTTCACTTCAAAATTCAACTTTTTCCTACAAATTTTATTTTTTATCAAAAATATTTCATCAAAAACTAAAATTTCCTTGAAAAAAATACATTTTTCACCAAAATTGCATTTTAATCAAAAACTCGCTTTTTATCAAAAATGTAAATCTTCTCAAAAAAAAATTAATATTTTATGCAAAAATTACAATTTTTACCAAAAATTACAATTTTTATCAAAAACAAAATTCTCCTCAAAGGTTTTATTTTTCGCTTAAAAGTATTTTTTACACTCGCCGAAATTTTCATACAGTTTTTTTTTCAATTTTTACCAAAAATGGAATCTTTCACAAAAAATTCATTTAATTTATTAGTTTTGAACTTGTGTGCTTTTTACCAATAATTAAATTTTTCCTTAAAAAATTATCACCAGTAATTTCATTTCATCTATATTTTTCACCACTTCTACAGGTCCAAATTTTTTAAAAATAAATTAAATTAATATTTTGTATATGAACTTTGTTACTCTGATTCTTCCGGACTTGATATCTTTGTGTCAAAATAACATCTCTTTAAATATTCATACTCTTCCATTAAGATCAAAGTTTCTCTTTTAGCAATATTTAAGACATAAAATTTCCCAGATTATTTTTTCTTTAGCTTGAAGAGCTTACAAAAGCTTTATTTTTTTATTTTTTATTTATTTTTTTTTTTTGATCCTTGTAGGATTTTGAAAAATACTACAATATCGAGGGACTTATATTTGCAATTTGCTTAAACTTAAACTACTGAATTCTTTTTTTGTGTATTTCTTATTTTGCTTTTCAGCAAACCGACCGGTTTCGAATTATTTCCATTTTTGAATTTTTCGACATGCCCCTTCGAATTAAAAAAATTCGTTTAACCGGTTTTTAAAAAAAGTTTCTTTTAAGCTTTTCAATAAAATATTTAGCTTCATTTCTATTTATTCCGCCATAACTGAGAATATAAAAATTTTTTAATTCCGTGTGTTACACGAGCAAATTATTATATACATTCTTAGACATTATATTCTGAATCGATTTTGCTATATTCGTCTGTTTTAGACAAAATCACATTAATAAAAATAATTGAATGAGATTTTTTCAGCAATATAAATTTTTTAAAGTAACGAGATATAGACCTGTAATTTAGATATATTGAAATGGATTTAAATGAAACCATGATATCTTGACACATTATTTTAAATACGATATCAGAAAGTAAAAAACTATTAAATCCCACCCATTAAGAGCATTAAACAGTGCCAGAATAGTTTGATGAAATTTTTTACAAATGGTTATACAAATACATACTTTGATTATGATGGAACCGTTATTTTAACTTTATTCCATATAAAGGCCAACAGACGGTATTAACTCTAAATTTGTATTAAACAATAATTTTTTAATAAATTGATAATAAACAAAAACCGATTTTTTGATATAAAACTGTATTCGAAACCGGTTTTTTGAAACGAATAACTTGAAAATCGGTCTTTAAAATATTTTGTTTTAATAAATTAAAAATAATTTGTTTTCTTAAAAATATTAAAAACAAAATGATTTTTAAATGAAAAGTCAGTTTCCAGAATTTGGGATCAATAAGATGAACTTAAGGATAATCTGTAGGAAGCATATAATGACGTTTATGCCATAATGCTAATATTCTTCAGAATATAAAGTCCATGTGTAACGCTAAGAAATAATTATCTAAAACCTTATAAATATATATGTATATACATTCTTGCATTAAATCAAAATCTGAGTCGATTTACTTATGTCCATCTGTCTGTTTGTTGTTTGCACTCTTCCATCTCCAATAATTGACAGGGTTCAATGAAATTTAGCCTGAGTATTTGTTATTGTGCTGAGAAATTGCTTATGTAAAGCCAGTAAAATCGATTCAGTATATAGACCGTAATGTGAGGCGGCCTCTTAATTCAAAGGGAGATCATCCGTAGAATTTTCAATTACAAATTGACGATCATAACGATTTATTTGTTATATTAAAAAAAAAAACTTTTATATGATTTATGCGTTTGTAACCGTACATAATGTATTTACTTCAGACGCATTTGCGGTAAAGGGCTACAATCGGCATGGCCGATTTTTTATATTTATTATTTATGAGAAAGTAATAGTATTTTTTGATTCAATAGTTCAAATGATAAAATTTTTAAAACCTTTTAGCCACTATTTTATACGAATTAAGCCACTTATACCCCTCAAGAATTTGCAACACTGAAGTGCTGAAGAAGACCACTTAATCTCAAAACGGCTGTTTTAATTAATTCTTATTTTATTTTATTAAACTTGCAAAAAAATCACTATAATGAAAAATAAATAAACGTAAGCATTTTTTATTATAAATTAAATATTTATTTCACTATTTTAGTATGTAAGAAGATGATCAGCTCATGTTTGAAACAACCCATAACTAACCAACACGTAGCTTTTTCTCTACTCAACAACGCAGACTTTGTTCCGTTTTTATTTTTTTGCATCCCTAATAGACAAAGTGGTGATAATAAAAAACGTCTGATGATTTTTCAAAAAAACAAAAACAAAAAAGAAATAATAAAAATAAACTATTAAACTTAGGAAAGGTCCATTACAGTCGAGATACAAACTACATGAGAGACATAAAAAAATATAAAACTTTAAAAATTAAAACGATATCAATTACTGATGAAATCACACTGAATTTTCACTAAAAGTCAAGTAAGAACGCTATATTCGGCTGCGCCCAATCTTCAACACCTTCCATCACAAATGGGTGTAAAGTAAATATATTATATTTCTAAGCTACACACTCACAAACGTTTACATATATAAAAGAAGATTTAATGAGTCATAAACAAATTTTTAGCTATAACTTTTTTTCTTCTGAACCGACTTTGATAATTTCTGGAATGAGAACGAATCACATATGGATTAATATTAAAGCAAAATTTTATTGTAATTTTACAAGTTCTTCGCTTGAAATTAGAGGTTGCCTTAAAAACAGTCTATATCTTTTAACATGCTGAACCGATTTTTGCTGACTTAAAATAGGTAATTTCTCAGAACTATAACAAATACTCAGGTCAAGTACCATTGAGCTCTATCAATTATTATGAATATAAGCGTGCCAACGATAGAAAGGCAGAGGGAGAGACTGATAGACGGACATAGATAAATCGACTCATATTTTGATTTGAAGCAAAAATACATATACATTATGGACTCTGCGTTGATTCCTCGTTAGCGTTACACACAGAATGACAAAGTTAGTTTACCCTCTTAACCACTAATGATGGTGGAAGGTAAAATAATAAACAGTTTTTTAATTTGTTTAGAGGAAAAAATATAATTATTTTTGTAACAATTAAAGGGGATCTACCTTAAAATCGATCACAGAGTTATAACACTTTGAATTGTAAAAATTGGGCTATATAACCGATAATGGAAAAAGAACTAAATTGTGATAAATTATTAAAATAGAATTTGCCGAATAAGGCTCCCATGTGAGAGACCTTCTATTTGTGATCAATTATAAATTACAGAAAAACGTCAATATAATGCCAAATAAGCCAATTGTTAGTAGTTTCCTAAATAAAACCATATATCGGTCAATTAGCAAAAAATTTATAGAAATATATCGGAGGCAACATCAAAATTCTGAGACAAAATTCTACTACAACATTTAGGTACATGGTTTTCCTATTCGTACAAAAAATCATTAAAAAAGGAATCAGTAGAATAAAGTTATATTGAAAATTTTGATACACACAATTACGTCCTTTATGACATGGGACGCAATTTTAATACATTTTTTCTTTTCAATTTGCCAGATATCTTTATTTTGATATAAAAATTAACATTAAAAAAAACTAGATTACCCTTGGCCCATTAACTAATCTATCTTCCATATGAGTCCTTCCCGGAATATGGTTTAAACTTATAAAACTCTTAACATAATCAATTTTATTAACATTTGAGACAGTAATTTTTCCAACGATCATAAGCTAAAAGTCTTAATTACATATCGATTTCAAAGATATTTTGCACAATTATTTCTATAAAATTTTCATATTATTCTCTAATTCCCGTATAAGGCCCATTCCCGAAAACGGGTTTGAGTTTATAGGACTCTTGCATATAAATCTATTTTATTGAAAATCTTCCTTATATAGGACCGGTGAAGAGAATATATTAACTTTGTCATTTCGAGCGTTATGTTAAGAAGGGATACATTCCTGCATATATATTCTTACATCAAATCAAAATCTAAGTCCATTTAGCTGTCTGTCTGTTTCTGGTACACTCACATCAGCAATAATTGACAGGGCGCAAAGCAATTTGGGCTAAGTATTTACTATTGTCCTGAAAAGTTTCCTTTTAAAAACTCGCGGTATCGGTTCAGTTTAAAAAGATATAAACCGATACCTGAGACAACCTCTTAGTTTAAGCGAAGTTCTTTTGTAAAATCTTTAATTATGAATCTGAAAATTATTATTCACAGTACTAAACAACATGTGTAAATGATTCTCGAT
Source organism: Cochliomyia hominivorax (assembly GCA_004302925.2). Taxonomy (NCBI): domain Eukaryota; kingdom Metazoa; phylum Arthropoda; class Insecta; order Diptera; family Calliphoridae; genus Cochliomyia; species Cochliomyia hominivorax. The sequence goes on from PYHX02000494.1 coordinate 68,941,708, forward strand.
TTTGCGATCAACTATTTTAATTTCGATTATTAATCGATAATAATCGATTTTGATTCTATAAATAGTTATTAAGAAAATATTTTCTATAAAATTTTGTTTGAGGAGAAAATTTTCTATAAAATTTTGTTTGAGGAGAAAATTTTCGATAAAATTTTGTTTGAGGAGAAAATTTTCGATAAAATTTTGTTTGAGGAGAAAATTTTCTATAAAATTTTGTTTGGAGATAAAATTTTCTATAAAATTTTGTTTAAGGAGAAACTTTTCTATAAAATTTGTTTGAGGAGAAATTTTTCGATAAAATTTCGTTTGAGGAGAAAATTTTCGATAAAATTTTGTTTGAGGAGAAAATTTTCGATAAAATTTTGTTTGAGGAGAAAATTTTCGATAAAATTTTGTTTGAGGAGAAAATTTTATATAAAATTTAGTTTGAAAAGAAAATTTTCTATAAAATTTTGTTTGAGGAGAAAATTTTCTATAAAAATTTTAGAAAATTTTCAATAAAAATTTTAGAAAATTTTCTATAAAAATTTTAGAAAATTTTCTATAAAAATTTTAGAAAATTTTCTATAAAAATTTTAGAAAATTTTCTATAAAAATTTTAGAAAATTTTCTATAAAAATTTTAGAAAATTTTCTATAAAAATTTTAGAAAATTTTCTATAAAAATTTTAGAAAATTTTCAATAAAAATTTTAGAAAATTTTCAATAAAAATTTTAGAAAATTTTCAATAAAAATTTTAGAAAATTTTCAATAAAAATTTCAGACAATTTTCTATAAAAATTTTAGAAAATTTTCTATAAAATTTTGTTTGAGGAGAAAATTTTCTATAAAATTTTTGTTTGAGGAGAAAATTTTCTATAAAATTTTTGTTTGAGGAGAAAATTTTCTATAAAATTTTTGTTTGAGGAGAAAATTTACTATAAAATTTTTGTTTGAGGAGAAAATTTTCTATAAAATTTTTGTTTGAGGAGAAAATTTTCTATAAAATTTTTGTTTGAGGGAAAATTTTCTATAAAATTTTGTTTGAGGAGAAAATTGTCGATAAAATTTTGTTTGAGGGGAAAATTTTTTTGAGGGGAAAATTTTCTATAAAATTTTGTTTGAGGGGAAATTTTTCTATAAAATTTTGTTTGAGGGGAAATTTTTCTATAAAATTTTGTTTGAGGGGAAAATTTTCTATAAAATTTTGTTTGAGGAGAAAATTTTCTATAAAATTTTGTTTGAGGAGAAAATTTTCTATAAAATTTTGTTTGAGGAGAAAATTTTCTATAAAATTTTGTTTGAGGAGAAAATTTTCTATAAAATTTTGTTTGAGGAGAAAATTTTCTATAAAATTTTGTTTGAGGAGAAAATTTTCTATAAAATTTTGTTTGAGGAGAAAATTTTCTATAAAATTTTGTTTGAGGAGAAAATTTTCTATAAAATTTTGTTTGAGGAGAAAATTTTCTATAAAATTTTGTTTGAGGAGAAAATTTTCTATAAAATTTTGTTTGAGGAGAAAATTTTCTATAAAATTTAGTTTGAGGAGAAAATTTTCTATAAAATTTAGTTTGAGGAAAAAATTTTCTATAAAATTTAGTTTGAGGAGAAAATTTTCTATAAATTTTTTTTTGAGGGGAAAATTTTCTATAAAAATTTTTTGAGTAGAAAATTTTCTATAAAATTTTGTTTGAGGAGAAAATTTTCTTTAAAAATTTTAGAAAATTTTCTATAAAAATTTTAGAAAATTTTCTTTAAAAATTTTAGAAAATTTTCTTTAAAAATTTTAGAAAATTTTCTATAAAAATTTTAGAAAATTTTCTATAAAAATTTTAGAAAATTTTCAATAAAAATTTTAGAAAATTTTCTATAAAAATTTTAGAAAATTTTCAATAAAAATTTTAGAAAATTTTCAATAAAAATTTTAGAAAATTTTCTATAAAAATTTTAGAAAATTTTCAATAAAAATTTTAGAAAATTTTCAATAAAAATTTTAGAAAATTTTCAATAAAAATTTTAGAAAATTTTCAATAAAAATTTTAGAAAATTTTCAATAAAAATTTTAGAAAATTTTCTATAAAATTTTGTTTGAGGAGAAAATTTTCTATAAAATTTTGTTTGAGGAGAAAATTTTTTTTTTAAATTTTAGAAAATTTTCTATAAAAATTTTAGAAAATTTTCTATAAAAATTTTAGAAAATTTTCTATAAAAATTTTAGAAAATTTTCTATAAAAATTTTAGAAAATTTTCTATAAACATTTTTAGAAAATTTTCTATAAACATTTTTAGAAAATTTTCTATAAACATTTTTAGAAAATTTTCTATAAACATTTTTAGAAAATTTTCTATAAACATTTCTATAAACATTTTTAGAAAATTTTCTATAAACATTTTTAGAAAATTTTCTATAAACATTTTTAGAAAATTTTCTATAAACATTTTTAGAAAATTTTCTATAAACATTTTTAGAAAATTTTCTATAAACATTTTTAGAAAATTTTCTATAAACATTTTTAGAAAATTTTCTATAAACATTTTTAGAAAATTTTCTATAAACATTTTTAGAAAATTTTCTATAAACATTTTTAGAAAATTTTCTATAAACATTTTCAGAAAATTTTCTATAAACATTTTTAGAAAATTTTCTATAAAATTTTGTTTGATACAATTTTTTTTTTTATGTGATCAATTTTCCAAACATCATAAAATCGAAATTTAATGTAAAAATTTTTGGTATCTGAGTCACTTTTATAAAATTCCAAAAAAAAAAAAAAATGATTTAGAGTTCATATCGTCTATATTCCGTAAATAGTATTTTTTTTTTTTTTCAAACTAATCAAATTCAAAATCGATAATAAACTGACTATATCTCTGAATACTGGATTTCTATCTCATTCTGTGATAATTTGTTAAAAATTTAAAAAATTTAGATAAAATTGTAAATATTGAAATAGAGCTTTAGAGGTTCTAAATATTTCCATTTAATTAAAACTTTTTTCATTTTAATTTTAGTTCCTTTTTTAATTAAGCGAAAAAGAGCAATTTTGCTGATTTTGTTGATAATGTATGTAGACATTAAATAAATCATCAATAAATAAATGTTGCATCACTAGAACTGCATTGTAATCGATTTTGCATAATTGTTTATGAATTTGTAAAACTTCCAAGTTTATTAAATTCCCTGATATTTGATTTTGTTTTTTTGTGTGTGTTTTATATTAATAAATACAGTCCTTTCTGTGCTCCTACCCCCCACAAATACTTTCACAGATTTACATAATATTTCCCTAGAGAATGATAGATAAATGTCATTTACACACACTTTTAAATTTCTGCTTATCCATCGATATACATTCACACAAATACACAAATACACACATACAATTAAAAAATGATTTTATTGTTTAAAAAATGAGAAAGAGAGGAAATTAAAGAAAGGGATTTTATGCATTTAAATATTTCTCCCTTTAATATTTGCGTAATGTGACCAATATTTAAATGAGAACCTGATTTTGAGAGTTTAATGCAAAAAAAACACTTAAAACCATATTTACTTAAGAACTTAAGGTGGTAAACAAATTGACCAGAATAAGTCGAATCTGAGAAATTTTTGCAAAAAGTAAAAAAAACGATGTTAAAATAAATTTTAGAGATAATAAGGTTTTTTTTTTTCAAAATATACTTTATTTGAAAAATCCAAAAATTAAAATTAAGATGCAATTTAGTGTATTTTTCATCACTTTTCCTAAAAATCAAAAAACGATATTGAAAAGAATTTGAAGAGTAAAATTGTCTATGACAATGAAAATTTTATTATGGCGTTCTCGATCAAAACAAGCTTTATCTGAGAAAAATATTACAAAACTACTGCTTTTTTCACTAAAATAAACATTATCTGTGATAATTTTTTTAATCCAAAATTTAAAGTAAAAATCATTTATATCGTCTTTATATCTCAGTAAATACTGTACATTTTAAAAATTAAATTTTTAACTTCATATCTCCATATCTCGAAAAATACTGCATTTTTGACAAAAAACAACTTTATCTGTGATCACTTTTCCAAAGAATTAAATTTAAAAAATCATTCAATTCTCACTTAATGCTTCGATTTGCATCAAAATAATCTTCATCTGCGTTCACTTTTCCAAAAATTGATTTTAAAATTAATTTAAAGTAAATACTGCATTTTTGACCAAAATAACCTTTAACTGTAATCACTTTTCCAAAAATGATATTGTAATAAAGTCGTCTATATCTCATTATTTTTCCAATTCTCGAATTAAAAATAGAATCAAAGTGAAAAGCTTTTAATATTGCATTTTTTAGCAAAATAAGCTTTATCTGTGATCAATTTTATTAAAAATGTCTGTATCTCCCTAAATACTATGTCTTTGAGCAAATTGCGAGCGTTATATATTTCTGAATCACTGTATGGTCTAAGAGCCTCCCAGAGGTAAAGAAAAAATCCAATCACTCATTTTCTTATCTCGCACAATGTGCATGAATGGATTTTTTCGGAAATAATTCTGTAGATTTGAACCGTTAAAGATATTTTTATGATATTGCAAATTATTAGAGCTGAGGTGTTTTCGAGTTGATTTAGAGAAGTACAGAGTCATATCTGTCAAAATAAAGATCCTTTGCCATTGGAATGTATGTAAAATAGCTTTTTACACAGGTATTTGGTATCTATGAACTATTGAACTAAGAGATTCACAATTATTGTAAGAAAATGTAAATAAATTGAACCAGTAACGATATTTGCTTGAAAGTCCAATAAGACATAAAAAAAAATTTAGTGTAGAAAAAAATGGTTCAAAAAATGTTGCCACCTTTTTTTAAAAAATCTCCAAACTTTCATAAAGAAATAATTTCATTAAACAAGTAAGAATGTATAGTCAGCCAAGCCCGACTCTATAATGCCCTACACCACATCGTCGGCTAAAAATGATAGTAATAAAAAATGTGTAGTACAGTATAGTGACACTGGGATTTATGTTAAATTGATGCCTTTTATAATTAATTTTATATGAGGACTAAAAGAAATTATTAAACGACCTTCGTAAAATTTCATACAACGATTTTTGCTTATATTTATCTTAATTTGACCAATACCAACGTACATATGAAATTTTTGTCCTAAAAATTTATATTTGGAAGGGAGTTTATATGGGACCAATGAGAAATAATGGACCGATCCTCATACATTTTGTCACATCATTTCAGAATATTAGAAGACTAAATTTCATTTAATTGACTTCGTATTTAGGACTTTTGTGACCTTAAAACCCCATTCCGGGAAGAACATTTGTATGGGAGGTACCTGAAACATTGAACAGAATATAGCCAATTTAAATAAGCTTCGAATTTAGGCGAACATAATAATTTTGTCGATATTTCAAAAATTGCGACCTGTAGACTGTTCAAAACATTTACATGGGCAGCCAGCCATCCAGACTGACGGACGGACATCGTTAAATCGACTCAGAACATGATTGGGAATCGAACGGTATACTAAAAGGTGGGCGTAACACCATTTTATCTGCATGTTACAAATATCAGTACAAACGCATAATTGGGGTATTATGCGTGGTGTAGAGTATAAAAATCTCTATCGATTTAAAAATTAAAGAATTATTGCCACATAATATCGATTTGGACATACTGTGTCTTCATATGAATTCATTTGGTCACATTTTAAAGTCATATTTAATATTCAAACTAATGACAAGATAGCTGTCGGTAGTAACTTCATTTAAAATCCCTACTCCTTACTCCCACCCCTTCTTTTACCTCTTCCATTTAAATGTTTGGTTGGTGCTTTTATTGTCAATATTCATTTTTTTATTATCATTATCAACAATGTCGTCAACAACATTGTCACCATTATCAAGCAACGTTTTTGTTAATTGTTATTGATGGCAGAAAAATACTACAACATTTACGTTTGTATTGTAAAAGCTCCTACAAACACACACACACATTCACACTCTTTTACTCATATTTTTTATACTCACAATACTCTTTCCTTTTTACTTCCATTTTCTCTCTCTCTGCCTCTGTTATCAGTTAAATTATGATATTTCAATGAGTGTGTGAGTATGAGTGTGTGTGTGTGTATTTGTTGTTATTATTGTTGTTTTTGTTGCCATTTGCTATAATCGATTGTATATCAATGTATTTCTATTATTATTTTTTATTTATTCACATGCATTTTCTATTGTAGTTTAAAATTTTTCCTTTTTTATTTTTTTTATTTTTGCCTTTTCAATAATTTTCACTACGCTCTCTCCTGCTCTTGAGGAAAAAATGAAATTTTGTTCATTTATGTTGTTTTTAACACTATAGTGTATTGTTGTTGTTTTATATTTGTTTTGTTTTAAACAGTATTATTTTTTGTTGTTCTATTTTCTTTTAAATATTGAACGGTGTACAGTGGTCCCAAAAAGCTTTTTGGAATATTTTTCTTAATGAAACTGAACAAAGCAATTCTTGACTTGTTTTCCATGTGATATATCACAAGAAGGGGACCTCCAAAGTTAGTCAATTTGGATATTGACATTTCTTTTGAAAAATTGCCAAATTTAATTTACGATTTGTTTAAATAATAAATATGAAAATCGTTCATTTAATTTCTTATACATCCTTTCATAAGGATTGTCATAGAAAAATTCTTAACATACATATATGTTAATTAAAACGAAACCACTTAACTTACAGTTTTATTTTTTATTAAAAATTATTACAATTCACACAAAATTATTTGACAATTTACATCACTAATGATAAAATTTTGACCCTTTTCCGGACCTTTCCATTAACATTTTTATAGTCCATTTTGTCACTTTGCGCGAGCAGGTTATTCATCTCCGTTTAAATTCTACCACAATGTGCTCTTCTTTTAACAAGAACTTAATATCTATCCACTGGGCTTAGCCCGGACAGTTTTGGGGATTTGCCTCTCTTGGTACAAGTATTGTTCTTATACCACTCAAGGTTTTATTTAGCAACGAGGCAGGATGCCAAGTCAGACCAAAAATAGGTGAACAAATTATGAAGCAGACTTTTTTGACCTGGAAGTCAAAAAACCTGAGCTACGTTTTGTCATCCATTATGCATCAAGAGTGTTCTTGAGAAAACTTGACCCTAATTTCCGTGCTCTGTTCCTCTCTCTATTTTTTAATATATTTATGTTTTTCGACCTGCATTAGATTGAACTTTCGTACCAAATAGTCCTAAAACTGAACATTCCGAGCTGCTTTCTTACCGAATCTTTCGAAAATGCTTACTATTCTTTGCCTTTGAAAACATCGTGTGGATCAGTCCCTCTACCTGAATTTTCTACAAATGGAAAGGTTCTCAAGCGTTTGAATATATTGATAACGCTAATTTTTCTTATCATTTCAAACACCTGGACAAACACATACAATTCCAAGCACTTATGGTGAAATAGGGTAGAGCCGTTCCACTAACCTTTTAAAAATTGAAAAAAGGAAATAATTCCCAATTATTTTTCTTCTTTCATCACACCGTTCATTGTTTGCTTCTTTTGTTGTTGTCCTTTTTTCCTCTATACGTCAATCATAAGTTGTTGTTTTTGTTATTTGAAAACTGATAACTTTTTTTCCGCCTTTCATTGCAAACTCTTTTTCCCCCCTACAAACTCATCACATGACATCTCTTGGTATTTAAAAAGTTGATTACTACTCTTATGTATCATTGATTGTAAAAAGGGAAAAAAAATTGAAATACTACATGCTAAACTTAAACACACACACATACATACATATGCAATTTGTATTATTATGTGTGTATTATATACGTAAGAGTACGTTTGGATTAGTGAAAAAGCTTCGTCATTCATATATTTATTATTGTATGAATATGATCCTTTCTTTTTTCTTAATTTTTTTCACTTCCTTTAGGCTTTTATTTTTATTCTTTGTTATTTACTGCATTTTTTATTATTTATTTATTTTTTTGCAGTAAATAAAATATGAATATATTTTAATATATTAAAGATTTTACACACACATCTATAACTTGAAAAGGATTAAAGTTATTACAATGTTAAAGGGATTTGAATTTTTCGAATTCAAATTCAAACGGTATTAATACCGTTTTTTATTTAATACATAATCACCGTATGATCAATTTTCTGTCCCTAAAAGTAGACTATAACAATATCACTTGTTTTTAATATATAAAATGTCTTAAATGATTTAGATCATTTAAAAAATATAGCATAATTTCAGGCATTATTTTACATCTTACTTCACACAGTGTATCTTAATTGATTTTTATACCCTCCACCATAAGTAATGGTGGTGGTATAATAACTTTGTCATTCCACTTACCACCTGAAGAAGACGCGTAGAGGAGGAACTCAATGCCAGGGCGCAACAACGATGGTTGAATGAAATGTCGTCCTTGATTACACGGATGTTTTGACCCCGATTAGATGGGACTAGAGCATTATTCCTATTCCATATTCTGAAGACTCTCCTGAGAGACATGGTAGCTGCAGTATCTGAACACTGTCTCTTCGGGGTACTTGCATCGATAATGTATGTATGAACGAAGAGGAGGAACAAACAATCTCTCATCTTTCTGCCACTGCCCTGGGTTGAGTGGATTACGTACACGCTTCTTTGGTAGTGACTCGCTACAGTCTCTGAAGGATTTGGCTACCGCGTTTTCACCCGTAATTGTGGATACTTTGGTGAGGTCAATGTATACTTGTTTTCCCTCACAAAGTATTGTGATTCGAAGGCTGAACAAATCGGGACAGCAAATACTTAACCTCTCCCTTTTTTCTTTATTGTAGAACATGCTTTCTAACCACTCTCGGTCTACCTTAGTTTTTAACTTATAATACTACTTTCTACTCTCTCCTTTCTTTCAATTCTTATCTTTCTAGGTAATACAAAGGGACCTGTAGGACCCATGTAAGCCATATTCGCTGCTCTTAATATTCCATGGCAACCTCATTTCGTGTGTAATGTTAAGAAGTTATCATTTTAGACCCCATAATGCATGTTTATTCTTGCATCAAATCAAAATCTGAGTCGATTTAGCTATGACCATCTGTCTGTGACACGCACTCATACACAATAATATACAGAGGTCAATGAAATTTGACCAGGGTACTTACTATATGAAATCGGTGGAGAGTAGAAAAAGCAAATTTTTTCCGACGAACAGAAATTTAGTTTAGATGGACCTGACTCAAGCTTGTATTATAGACACGATTTGGAATCAAACGATGAAAACGATATCAGATGTCATCGTTATTTAGTTAACAATACTTTAAATGAAGTCTTAGCTGGAATTATGAAGTCTTATCCGAAGCTTAGAGAGAATCATCTAAGACCCCATAAAGTGTAGACATTTTTGCATCGATCCACAATTCGTGGCGATGTTGCTATGTCCGTCAGTACGTCTATCTGTCTAATGTTGGAATGCTCACGTCCATAATAATTGACAGTAATCAGTGAAATTTGGCCCAAGTTTTGTCAAGGAAGTTTTAAAATTCGGTTCAGTCCATTAACAGATACATCAAAGAAGTTTCGTTAAATTTTAAATTCCAAATCCTTCTTTTTACTTGTTTTAAATTAACAAAATTTGTATTGGACTGTGAGCAACATATTTGCTTTGCATGCATATGTGTTGAGAATTTTTTTGAGAAATATTAAAAAGAAGCGGAATGGTCAATAACAGATAAAAATGGTATAGTCGATCAAGCCCGACTATATTATACCTTTAAGCACATTGTTGGTTGTTAATGACAGCTTCGAAAATTTTATGAATGACTCTCATCGTTCGCCTGGAAGTTCTTCATTATGATACTAACATTTGAATGAAATGTATGCTTTTGAAAGGAACTTTTTCTCGCATATTCCGAACATCGATTTTAGGTTGTATTTATCTTCATTTGATCAGTTGTGAATACAATACCAGAACACATAATATATGTGAGATGTCTTCTTTTCAAAATGATTTTTTGAGGCTTGTATGTAATGAACCGACCTTCGCATTATCTACCACATCGATTAATAATGATATTAGACTTATTTTTGTTTAATTTCGTTAAAATCGCTTTATATTTAGAACTTTTATAACCTTAATACCCTATTCCGGGAGGAAATTTGTATGGAAACTACACCCCCCAATTTTATTAAATTATTAATTTATTTTTGGCGCCTTCCATCCGATGGACCCCTGAAATTTTATTAAAACATATTTAGTAGCTCCATAATTATACAACTTTTCCTATAAAAATGTCCCTTGACAACACTGTGGATCGTACAAATTGAAGGTCTTTTTTTAATCAGAACATCTTTTAGTAAAACTCCAAGTTGTTTCTTCATTTCATAATTAATTTAATAAAAAATTTAATTTCTTTATTTACAATTTCATGTCAACCTTCCAAAATACTATAAAAAGTATCCAAAAACGGTAACCATTAGTCTCCCCATAAAAAGAAGAATTATTTATACAAATAAATAAAAAAAAACCGAAATCCTTATTATAGTCCTTAAGGTGAAATTAATTTACCAGCAAACCGTGGCTATAACAACAAAACAGGAAATAAGCTGCTAAATACAAGACTAAATCTTTTTTTAACAACATTATTAAGGACATTATAACTCAAGAGGTTGGGTGGTTGAGATTTTACGTATCCAAAAGAAAAAACAAGAAAATACAGAAAAGGAGAAGAAAATCCATTTACAACAAATGAAACTCAAGGAAATGCAATGTGTTCCATCTGAAATACGATTTGTTAGAGATGGCGATGAGATTACTGTTGTTGTTATTATTAACAATTATCCAAGTGTTGTTGTTGTTTTTTTTTTTGGTGGGATATGACTGAATGTGGCTGCGACCGTTGCTACTTGTGTTTTACTATAAAAAAAGTCCTTAGAAATACAAAAATCTAAACCCGGCTAATTATGCGTTTCATATACGATTATTTATGAAGTTTGTCACCAAAATATCCTTGTGGCCTTTTTTAGGCAAAGGCCAAAATAACAGAAGGAACAATAATGTCAAACAAATAATGTGAACACAGACATTTATACCTCGTACAACAGGGATATTGCGAAAGCTACTTTGTTGCTTCGTGTATGTAAGAGACTTTGACACACACATACACATTTACAGCAGTTAACAGTGGGCTAAATTAAAAACATTGTAAGAAATACTGTAACTTCGGAACAGTGCAGATTTCAATCAGGAAAAAGTTTGTGCGTAACCAGTCTAAACAAGCGGTCATGGCCTCAAAATTGATACTTCCGACATTAAGCCTTTCAGTCAGTTTAAAAGCAAAGTTATGAAGCCTCAAAATATGATGCCTCCAATATGAAGAGAAGAATTTTCAATTTGAAAATTTATAAAAAGACTTTTGGATAAAAACTATTTAAATATGTTCATACATTCAATAGGAAGAATACACTGCACTCTAAACGAATCAGCCCATTCCGATTCAACCCACATCGAATAGCGTTTTGATATGAACAAAAGAGTAGGAGGGATAGTAAAGCAAAGCCTTCTGATCCAAAGAATCGAACAGTTCACGCTATAACTAACTTGTAATTCTGCGGGTAAATCAAAATTGCATCGGAGTGATGTGGATTAAGCTGCAATAATATCAGAGAATCAGACTATATTGATCCAATGAAGGGTTTCAGAAATAATGTTGATCTACAGATAATTTTCCATTATCCTTAATTAATGGGACGATACTCTTCAAATCGTCCCATTAATGCCTAATTATTCAATTATCCTTCTGATTTAAAGAATTTAATAACTGTTTACGCTACAAGCAGGACTCTTATATTTAGATTATTTGGGTAACTAACTGACTAACTGACTAGCAAAAAATCCGATATTGATTAAGCCATTGAACGCCATTAGAGAATCCCATTAATGTCAAATTTATTCTTAAATTTTTGAAGGAAAAGGGACGTATATTCTTGTAGTCTAAACTTTCAACATATTCCTGTTACAAGACAGGGATCTTTGATAAAGGTCAGACCGATCTTGGCTATTTCGAAATGATCCAACAACATCCTCATCTTAAATAGACGTTTAGACAATATTGATCTCTTTCCCTTATCCTTAGCATACACTCTTCAAACCGTCCAAAATTGCTTCCAAATTAGTTTGCGATATAAAGGAACACTTTTTGTAGTCTATGAATTGAGGTATAAAATTTAACAGGAGGAGTTTAGAAAAAAACTTGATATACTTATTTTGACCATTTGAAAAAAGTCAGGAACATCTAATGATCTTGACACTCTTCAATTACTTGGCAGCATCAAACAACAATTAGTGTCCGTAAGATGGATACTTTCAGATTAAACAATAAAATCAAGTTCGTTGTAAGTCCCATATACCTGCGTATCAATCGTTGCTGTTGCTGATTTCACAGCAACATTCGATGTTTAATCGAATCATTGCAGAGCAATTATCCAATTCTGTTACCTTTGTAAATCTTGCTGGAACATCCTTTTTTATTTGCTAAAGGACTTAATTTGGAGGTTGAAACAAATTTTTTAGATATGAGCTGCGCGCAAGTCCAAATCACTAAAACTTAAAATTTTTCAAAATTATTTTAGAAATTTCACGAAATCCTGTGATGCCTTTGAACTTTTCTTTTCGTACATCAAGACTAGAGAGTGAAAACAAAATTTTCATAAAATTTCCTTGAGTTTTTTTCCAAAATCCCTAAATTCGTAATATATTTCCATTGTAATAAATTTATTTCAAAAAAATGCTACTTTCGTCCCACTATTAATACTGATGTCTGTATACTGTAATATTTGTTTGCCTTCATTTTTGGGTTTGTCATACAAAATTCACAAAAACGACAAACAAACACTCACATGACCAACGTTATTTGTTTGTTTGTTTGTTCATTCATTCATTTATGTGAGTGTAAGTGAATAAATGAGTGAACGTCTGTTGCCTGCTGTTTGCCCGTGAGGCTAATTAGCGCTAAACGTGTGGCTTTTTTTTACTACTGAATACCATTTTTTCAATTTTGCCTTTTTTCATTCATTTCCTATAGAGTTTTTGTCAATTTCAGTGTGTACCCGAACACACACACACATACCAATCGTTCCATTTTAGTTGCCAGTTTTAATGTTGTATTAGTACGTCTGTGTATATTTAGGCTTATTAGGAAAAAGACTCTTTTTTATGGCTGACTTCCGTTTAAGGTCGTTTGTAGTGGGTGAAATAAAAAAATAATTATAAACATAAATTTTTTATGTGATTAAGTGCGAAATAAAAAGGAATTAAGAATTTTAAATTATGAAAAATATTACAATTAAATTCGAAACATATAATTTGGATCAGAGGATGAATTTATGGTTTAAACAGAGATTTATTTCACTTAATCATTGTGGTGGGCTTTAAAATGGAATTTAATTAAGAAGAAGGTTTATTTACAAATTGAGTGGAAATACGATTAAATTTATTAATTTGAATAATTGTGAAAGATATAGAAAATGATTAAATAATAACATTTAGATATTTATTTATCTATCTATCTATCTATCTATCTATCTATCTATCTATCTATCTATCTATCTATCTATCTATTTATCTATCTATCTATCTATTTATCTATCTATCTATCTATCTATCTATCTATCTATCTATCTATCTATCTATCTATCTATCTAACTATCTATCTATCTATCTATCTATCTATCTATCTATCTATCTATCTATCTATCTATCTATCTATCTATCTATCTATCTATCTATCTATCTATCTATCTATCTATCTATCTATCTATCTATCTATCTATCTATCTATCTATCTATCTATCTATCTATCTATCTATCTATCTATCTATCTATCTATCTATCTATCTATCAATCTATCTATCTATCTATCTATCTATCTATCTATCTATCTATCTATCTATCTATCTATTTATCTATCTATCTATCTATCTATCTATCTATCTATCTATCTATCTATCTATCTATCTATCTATCTATATAAAATAGAAAGTGTGTATATATGTATGTATGTATGTATGTATGTATGTATGTATGTATGTATGTATGTATGCATGTATGTATGCATGTATGTATGTAATGAATAGACTCTAAAAAAGATGGGCCAAATTTGATGAAATTTTCACATAGGCTATAAAAAATTCCGATAGGTCCAGGGGGAGAAGTACCCCTCATACAAAGCTAATATTGATTATCAAATATCTAAAGAACTATAACAGCGAAAGTTCTCAATTTCTCAAAGAACTGTTTTACTAGAGAAAATGTAGGACGGATAAGACCAGGAGGAGGGTATCTTCCATACAAACATGTTTTTGGGCAAAATGAAGTTTGATGGGTCTGCTAGTTATGTTTTATATTAATAAATAACAAGTAAGAATGATATATTCGTCTATGCCGAATCTTCGAAACTCTCCACCATGAAATGTGTATGAAGTAAATATGTTATGTTTCGTACATATAGTTTACATACATACACACTCACATATGTATGCAATATATAAAGGTTTTCTTGAGAAGATTTTAACTTAAACCACAACATATTTTGAGACACTTTGCATCCAAAAAATGTTTGGAACGATTATTGAAGATATTGTTGCCTCCACTTTTATTTATTGTCTCAGAATCATGTCGGTCTTTCTCAATGAAATTCAATACATTGGATTTTGCTAAATACTGTCGTTAGCATAAAGTGTGCTATAAACTGAAAATAAGGTCGTTAGCATAAAGTGTGCTGTGAAAAAATAATACGGTTGTTGGCATAAAGTGTGATGTGTAATGAAAATACGGTCATTAGCATAAAGTGTGCTGTGAAATAAAAATACGGTTGTTGACATAAAGTGTGATGTGTAATGTAAATACGGTCGTTAACAAACAGTGTGCTGTGAAATGAAATTACGGTCGTTAGCAAAAAGTGTGCTTTAAACTGAAAATACGGCCGTTAGCAAAAAGTGTGCTGAGAATGAAATTACGGTCGTTAGCAAAAAGTGTGCTGTTAACTGAAAATACGGTCGTTAGCAAAAAGTGTGCTGTGTAATGTAAATATGGTCATTAGCATAAAGTGTGCTGTGAAAAAATAATACGATTGCTGGCATAAAGTGTGATGTGTAATGCAAATACGGTCGTTAGCAAAAAGTGTGTTATAAAATGAAAAATAAGGATAAGTTATATTTTTGAAGATTTTGTTTTCCTTTTTTTTTTTTTTTGGATTTTAGTAATAAATCAAATCCTTATGATAAAGGAAATATAATTTTGGAGAAAAATTAGAATTTTTGATGAAAAATAATATTTTTGTAAATTAATTATTTTGGAAAAGATGAAATATTTGGTGAAAAATTAAATTTTTAGGGGAGTAATGAAATTTTTTGTGAAAAAATGCTTTGTAAAATATTAAATAAAAATAATTTTCGGTAAAAATTAAAATTTTGCTGAAAAAAGTGAAAACAAAAACTTTTGTAAAAATAAAATTTTGAAAAAAAAAAAAATAATAATAATTTTTGGTGCAAAACGAGATTTTTTGGAGAAAAATTAAAACTTTTTTTGATCAAAATAAAAATTTTGCTGAAAACAAATTTTTTTAAATAAAATATTTTTTTAATTAAATATTGAAGCAAAAAGAGCAAAGAAATAATTGCAAGAAATTTAACCCCGCCAATATCACTCAATTGTTTTACAATCGTCAAAATCCCCGACCAAAACCAGAAAATTATCAATATCCGGTGAAGTCATTCATAAGTTAGAAATGAATGATATGCGAGCAGAAAAAAATCTATATAACTTTAATGATTAATTAGATTGAAACAAGCGAATATGGTTGTTTACAACCATAACATTATTATTAGTGATAGCACGCTTATGATGTTAACCATAATATGGTTGTGAATGATGGCGCAATCAAATTGATATCCACTATTTTCTAAACATGTTGCGACAACCAGATTGTCAATTGAATATATAACAAATTTATTGCAGCAACAAAATTTAAAAAAAAAAAAAAAAAAAAAAAAAAAAAACAAAACAAAATTAATTAATTAATGATTAACATATTGGTGATAGCAATAAATGTTTTCCTCATCTATAGTATTTTTTCTCAGTGTAAAAAGAAGAGATGTGAAGTGAAGGTCTTGCTGAATTTTAATAAAGTGTTTTATCGTTTATTGAAGCCCTATGTTTTTTGCAGAAACCAAAAAATTTAAAACAACTTTAAAAACTTTTCCTCACTCTTCCCTGAAGCTGATGATGATGATGATGATGATTACAAAATAAAAACTGCATTTCAACTTTATTTTATTTTGAAACGCATAACATGACTTTTGTATTACTTTCATTGTCGTTATCGTTGTTTTCCCATCACTACATATCTGTTGTTATTGTTTCTGTTATTTTTCTTTCCCTCATTTGATTTTTCTTTTTTTTTTAAGAAAAAAACTTCAAATGTCAGAAAATTGTTAAAGCCATCATAAACGTAGACATTAGACATCCTTTGTTAAGTGTCGGTACGAGTTTGAAAGTGTACAAAAAGGTATGAAATGATATTTAAGTGAGACAGAACTAAGAGTGAGTGAGTGAGTGAATAAATGAGTGAGTCAGTCACTCAATGTATGCATGTATATGTTGGCGTGTTGAATGTTGTCATGTTATTTTTATAAACACATTGTTTTTATTATAATTTTCTTGTTTTTATTTTCTCTTTTATTTTACTTGCTGTTTTAAGTTTGTCATATGTGACATCACGTATGACACTTTTTTTATAAAGAAGAAGAAAAAGAACAACAACAACTATTTTACTCATAAAATCCTCTTAGAAGTGCATTAAACATGTTGCATACGCTCAGTTTGTTTGATTATATTTTCTATATTTTTTTGCATTACATCTCTTTCCGTTTCCTCTTGTTCCTCTATGTGTGTGTGCATTTGTTTCTAAGTATTGTGGTAGTAATATTCATGTATTTGTATAAGTTTTAGTATATTTTTAATGTTTTATTTTTATTGTCCTTTAATTTTTTTTGTTCATTATCACATATCGTTTTTCTTGCTCTTTTTTTTCGTATTACTTTAGGATGTTTGTGTGTATGAGTGTGTGAATACTGATTGTTTAGGTTTTTATATTTTTGCATGTGTATGAATATTTAAGACTTGTGATAAGTTTTTTATAATATTTTAATGTTGCAGAAAATTTCATGTGGGCATAATTTGAAGTGACACTAAATTTAGTTTTTAATAACTTTTTTTGCTTCTCATGCCACAAATTATTTACTATTGTGGCAAGTCCTTGAGGGGATTTATTTTTTTTTTTTTGTATTTTATAGGAATAAAAAATAATAAAAAATATAATAACTGTTGGAAATTTCTGAATTTAAAAAAATATTAATAATTTTGTATAAATTTAATGTCATAAATTTGAAGTGATTTTAGATAATTTAAATAAGTGACTTCTAATTCGGCTTAAACTTAGATGAACTAGAAATTATTATAAATAATTCTAAATTTTTAGTTTTTTTCCTTATGAGAACAGATTAAAATGGAATAAATGTGTTAATAATTATTGAAAATAATTGAGTAATTCACCGTGAAATAATTTTAGTTCGTCTTTGTCCTTAGAAATGATGAGAAATATCATATGCAAACGAATATCTGCCTGAATAGAGGAAGAGTTTGTCTCGAAAGATTGCCGAACACGCCACTCTCTAACGGGGTGACAAAAAGTTCATTTTTCATTACCAAAGTGAAAGTTGACTAAAATCTGCAAGGACCGAGAAAACCGCCAACTCACAGAAGTTGGTAAACAGTATAAAAGCAGAAAAGAAGTCAAGAAGACAAGGATATTAAAAATATAGTAACCCCAACAGACACAGCGTCAAATCCCAGAAATTATTAATTTTTTTCATTGAAACATCCTTAAATTAATTTGGATTATTTCTACCCCTCACGAAGTAATTTCATGACCAATAAAAAAATTGGCGGTAAAATCAAACTTTCTGAAAGTAAAGTGATGATTTCTTTGGTGTTTGGAAACCTTCCAAGGGAAATACTAAATTAACAAAAATACTGATTGATCTTCTAAAGCAGGAAGCAACGCGTAACAGATTAAATTTAACTTAAATAAAGTGACTTCCAATCACGTTTCTCACATTTCACAAAGAAATGAAATTTCTTTAGAAACCAAAAAAAAAAAAAACAAAAATTCGCACTAAAATGTGGTTTAGACAGCCTGTTCCGAAGTCGAAACGTTATTTCGGCGGTGATAGTGTTATGGTTTGTACAACATTTTCTGTAGTTGGCAAATCTAAAATTTGCTTCGTTGCCACGAAAATTAACGAATTACTAGACGATGCTCTTATTCTTTTATAGATGAAGAAATAAACGAAGTTTGCATATTCCAGCCGGATATTTCAAAATAGACTAAATCACAACATACCTCTGTTACTCTGGCTGGACCTAAACCCAATATAAAACTTGAGTTATTTCAAATTATATCCAAAAAAAGCATACACACAGAAAAAAATCAATGTAAAATCAATTGAAATGGAAATAATTTAACTTGTTTTCAGTTATGATTTTACTTCATAGAAAAAAATGGATATTTAACATTGTTTCACAGTTAAAACAGTTTCTTGAGAATATTTTTGAAATTTACTATGTACAATGTTATTTCACTACAAACGAAAATCCATTTTATTAAAACCAAATAAAAAAAATCAATCTCAAATCAACTATGTTCAACGTTGATTTTGCTAAATGTTTTTTTCTGTATATAATGACTGAAACTTAATATAAAGCAAGTTTGGGATGAAATTGATTCCGATCTTCTTAAAAAAATTTGTGGACTTAATGCCTAACCCGATTTTTGAGGTATTCCATTATATAAGATCATCCTCCCATTATTAATAATGCCATAATAAAATGATAAATTTAAGTGCGTTTATAGGAAAAGACCATACTGATACTGAATTCTAAAATTAAGTTTAAAATAAAATGAAACAATAATTGAGGTTCTCATTTAACATTATTTTATATAAAGTCTTGGTTGATGTTATATGCCCACCAAATAGTTTCTTGTTTAACTTTTCTAATTCTTAAAAAAAATTATTTATGTGCATTTTTAGGAATATGCAGCAGTGTAAATTGAAGAATTATATCCCAAAAATATACTTGGTACCATTTATAATGAATAGCTTCGTGTGAGAGACGAATATTAATATAATTTAAAACTTAAGTCCCAAAAACTGTTCCATTTATCAGCTCAACTGTGGAAATAGGACCATAAGGTGAGGTATTGTCAATATGGAACGAATATTAATTTTCACGTGTCTATAGAATTATCGCTGTAAGAAACTGATTAAGACAAAATCATCTCTTTAAAGAAATGTTTCACTCGAAAATATTACAACGTTTAGGCCACTAAATCATATTGGGAATTTGCTATAATTGGACTTAATATTGTTTTTTTGACTCGATATCAACTGATCTGGCTGAACACATATTTTTCTCTATTTAATGAAATTTGATAAATATCGTGATATCCGAACACCTTCAGTCGATGAACTGTTCTACCAAATTTTATTCCTTTTACAGTGATTTTTTCATATAAATTTTTTTATAAATTTTTTTTTAGTTTTTTTTTTCAATAATTATTTATCAGTTTCCTTAAAAATGATTATACTCCAAAGACATTTACACTTTGTTGCTTCATTTGTTTCCTAAATAAATACATTTCTAAATGAAAATCATCTCCTCAGCCTAAAGTCCAGTAAAGCAAATTTCTTCTTTAATCTCAATCTTTTCAAAATCATCTAATTTCTTATATTTTTCAAATTGAAAATAATAAATTCTAACACCGTCGACTGTCAGGATAAAGAACAAAAAAAAGCTAAACAACAACATAAAGCAAATTGGAAAAAAGCTGACAAAAAAATCTTTAGCTTTAAAGTTCTAATGACGGTAAAAGGAGGATAATGACAGCAAAAAAAATGTTGGCAGTTGGTCTATGAAAAAGAACCGTGATTGCAATTCCATTTGTGTGATTTATTTTTCTATATAGAAAATAATAATGATGATTATGAGTTTTTTGTAATGATAATTATTTATAGTAGAAAAATTAAAATAAATATATTTTTTGTTGTTATTGTTGTTATTGTCCTGTTGTTGTCGTTGTTATTCACCCTGAAAAAGAAAATATTAAACACTAAATAAGAATGCTATATTCGGCTATGCCGAATCATCAATACCCTCTAACACAAATGCGTTTTGAAATAAATACTTTATGTTTCCTGCATACACTCACAAATGTATATATAAACGTTTTCCTTACATGTATTACAGGAATGAGTCATAATATTAGTTTTGATTTTGGTAACATCTTTTTTCTATTGAATCGATTTTGATAGCTCTTGGAAAGGCATAACACATAACTAAATATTTTGTCAAATTTTAATTCGATTTATAATTAAAATTTTTACGAAAGTTCTTAGAGGTTGCCTCAGATATCGGTCTATATATTTTAATATACTTAACCGATTTTGCTGGTTTTAAATAGGAAACTTTTCAGGAGTATAACAAAAACTCAGGCCAAGTTGTATTAAGCTCTTCAGTTATAGTGAATGTCAGCCTGCCAAAAAGCAGACATAAAGATGGACATAGCTAAATCGACTCAGATTTTAATTTGATGCAAGAATATATATACAATATGGGGTCTGAGATGAATCCTACTTTGAGTTACTCATGGAATGACAAAGTTAATATACCTTTTTTACTACTTGTGGTGGAGGATATAAAAATAAAAAACATTTTAATGTATGTATGTATGTATGTATGTATGTATGTATGTATGTATGTATGTATGTATGTATGTATGTATGTATGAATGTATGTTTGTATGTATATGTATACATGTGTACGTATGTATATACATGTGTATATATATGTGTAAGTGCTTAAATAAAAGTAAAGCTTTGTGAAAAGTTTTCATCAAAAAATCACCAACGGCTAAATAAACGGACAGATGGAATAATGTTTCATGTAACAATAACAACAGCAACAACTAAAATATTGCAGCAGATGCAACAAATACAATAGCAACAACAAATAAAACAAAGTTGTAGATAAAAACCAACTGGGGCAAGAAAATCGTTAGTCAGGCTTTACGAAACATTAAAAACTCATATAAATATTCCTGAACAAAATATAAAAGTGACAAATCAAAGATTTCAAAAAAAATAGAGAAAATATGAATTTTCCCTTATATTTGTTTTTTATATTCTCTGTCATAAGAAACTAAATTTTTCACCCTCAAATGTATGCTACAGTCGCAGGATAAAACTTTAAGTTAAAGAGATTTCCCATCCTGTGATAGTGGCAACAAAACGAGTTTTTGGTAATAATTCTGTGACAGCTGAACCCAAACAGGTCCCTATCAAGTCCAGAGAACTTTAGTCAGAACACTTTGGTTATGTTAATTAAAAAAAAAAATCGCCTACAATTTTTTTATAAATTGAGCTTTTACATCTAAATAAAACTAAATTTGGCTCTAGTTCCTTAAATAAGTCTCGAATCAAGAATATAAGCTTAACTTGGAATCACTTGAAATTTTATGAAATAAAACTAAAATTGGCTCTAGTTCCTCAAATAAGCTTCAAATCAAAAATCTAAGCTTGATTTGGAATCACTTTTACATTTTATGAAATAAAACTAAAATTGGCTCTTGTTCCTTAAATAAGCCTCAAATCAAGAATTTAAGCTTAATTTGGAATCACTTTTGAAATTTTATGAAATAAAACTAAAATTGGCTCTAGTTCCTTAAATAAGCCTCAAATCAATAATCTAAGCTTAATTTGGAATCACTTTTGAAATTTTATGAAATAAACCTAAATTTGGCTCTAGTTCCATAAATGAGCCTCCAATCAAGAATCTAAGCTTAATTTAGAATCACTTTTGAAATTTTATGAAATAAAACTAAAATTGGCTCTAATTCCTTAAATAAGCCTCAAATCAAGAATCTAAGCTTAATTTGGAATCACTTTTGAAATTTTATGAAATAAAACTAAATTTGGCTCTAGTTCCTTAAATAAGCCTCAAATCAAGAATCTAAGCTTAATTTGGAATCACTTTTGAAATTTTATGAAATAAAACTAAAATTGGCTCTAGTTCCTTAAATAAGCCTCAAATCAAGAATCTAAGCTTAATTTGGAATCACTTTTGAAATTTTCTTATATAAACCTAAAATTGGCTCTAGTTCCTTAAATAAGCCTCAAATCAAGAATCTAAGCTTAATTTGGAATCACTTTTGAAATTTTATGAAATAAACCTAAATTTGGCTCTAGTACCTTAAATAAGCCTCAAATCAAGAATCTAAGATTAATTTGGAATCACTTTTGAAATTTTATGAAATAAACCTAAATTTGGCTCTAGTACCTTAAATAAGCCTCAAATCAAGAATCTAAGCTTAATTTGGACTCACTTTTGAAATTTTATGAAATAAAACTAAAATTGGCTCTAGTTCCTTAAATAAGCCTCAAATCAAGAATCTAAGCTTAATTTGGAATCACTTTTGAAATTTTATGAAATAAAACTAAAATTGGCTCTAGTTCCTTAAATAAGCCTCAAATGAAGAATCTAAGCTTAATTTGGAATCACTTTTGAAATTTTATGAAATAAACCTAAATTTGGCTCTAGTACCTTAAATAAGCCTCAAATGAAGAATCTAAGCTTAATTTGGAATCACTTTTGAAATTTTATGAAATAAACCTAAATTTGGCTCTAGTACCTTAAATAAGCCTCAAATCAAGAATCTAAGATTAATTTGGAATCACTTTTGAAATTTTATGAAATAAACCTAAAATTTGGCTCTAGTACCTTAAATAAGCCTCAAATCAAGAATCTAAGCTTAATTTGGAATCACTTTTGAAATTTTATGAAATAAAACTAAAATTGGCTCTAGTTCCTTAAATAAGCCTCAAATCAAGAATCTAAGCTTAATTTGGAATCACTTTTGAAATTTTATGAAATAAACCTAAAATTGGCTCTAGTTCCTTAAATAAGCCTCAAATGAAGAATCTAAGCTTAATTTGGAATCACTTTTGAAATTTTATGAAATAAAACTAAAATTGGCTCTAGTTCCTTAAATAAGCCTCAAATGAAGAATCTAAGCTTAATTTGGAATCACTTTTGAAATTTTCTTATATAAACCTAAATTTGGCTCTAGTTCCTTAAATAAGCCTCAAATCAAGAATCTAAGCTTAATTTGGAATCACTTTTGAAATTTTACTGAAATAAAACTAAAATTGGCTCTAGTTCCTTAAATAAGCCTCAAATCAAGAATCTAAGCTTAATTTGGAATCACTTTTGAAATTTCTTATGAATAAAACTAAAATTGGCTCTAGTTCCGTAAATAAGCCTCAAATCAAGAATCTAAGCTTAATTTGGAATCACTTTTGAAATTTTCTTAAATAAAACTAAATTGGCTCTAGTTCCGTAAATAAGCCTCAAATCAAGAATCTAAGCTTAATTTGGAATCACTTTTGAAATTTTCTTATATAAAACTAAAATTGGCTCTAGTTCCGTAAATAAGCCTCAAATCAAGAATCTAAGCTTAATTTGGAATCACTTTTGAAATTTCTATGATAAAACTAAAATTGGCTCTAGTTCCGTAAATAAGCCTCAAATCAAGAATCTAAGCTTAATTTGGAATCACTTTTGAAATTTTATGAAATAAACCTAAAATTGGCTCTAGTTCCTTAAATAAGCCTCAAATCAAGAATCTAAGCTTAATTTGGAATCACTTTTGAAATTTCTATATAAACTAAAATTGGCTCTAGTTCCTCAATAAGGCCTCAAATCAAGAATCTAAGCTTAACTTGGAATCACTTTTGAAATTTTATAAATAAAACTAAAATTTGGCTCTAGTTCCTCAAATAAGCCTCAAATCAAGAATCTAAGCTTAATTTGGAATCACTTTTGAAATTTTATGAAATAAAACCAAAATTTGGCTCTAGTTTCCTTAAATAAGCCTCAAATCAAGAATCTAAGCTTAATTTGGAATCACTTTTGAAATTTTATGAAATAAACCAAAATTTGGCTCTAGTTTCTTAAATAAGCCTCAAATCAAGAATCTTAAGCTTAATTTGGAATCACTTTTGAAATTTTCTTATATAAACCTAAAATTGGCTCTAGTTCCTTAAATAAGCCTCAAATCAAGAATCTAAGCTTAATTTGGAATCACTTTTGAAATTTTATGAAATAAACCTAAATTTGGCTCTAGTTCCTTAAATAAGCCTCAAATCAAGAATCTAAGCTTAATTTGGAATCACTTTTGAAATTTTATGAAATAAACCTAAATTTGGCTCTAGTTCCTTAAATAAGCCTTAAATCAAGAATCTAAGCTTAATTTGGAATCACTTTTGAAATTTTATGAAATAAACCTAAATTTGGCTCTAGTTCCTTAAATAAGCCTTAAATCAAGAATCTAAGCTTAATTTGGAATCACTTTTGAAATTTCCTTATATAAACCTAAATTTGGCTCTAGTTCCTTAAATAAGCCTCAAATCAAGAATCTAAGCTTAATTTGGAATCACTTTTGAAATTTTATGAAATAAACCTAAATTTGGCTCTAGTTCCTTAAATAAGCCTTAAATCAAGAATCTAAGCTTAATTTGGAATCACTTTTGAAATTTTATGAAATAAACCTAAATTTGGCTCTAGTTCCTTAATAAGACCTCAAATCAAGAATCTAAGCTTAATTTGGAAGTCACTTTTGAAATTTTATGAAATAAACCTAAATTGGCTCTAGTTTCCTTAAATAAGCCTCAAATCAAGAATCTAAGCTTAATTTGGAAGTCACTTTTGCAAATTTCTTATATAAACCTAAAATTGGCTCTAGTTCCTTAAATAAGCCTCAAATCAAGAATCTAAGCTTAATTTCGAATCACTCTTGAAATTTTCTTATATAAACCTAAAATTGGCTCTAGTTCCGTAAATAAGCCTCAATCAAGAATCTAAGCTTAATTTGGAATCACTTTTGAAATTTTCTTATATAAACCTAAAATTGGCTCTAGTTCCGTAAATAAGCCTCAAATCAAGAATCTAAGCTTAATTTGGAGTCACTTTTGAAATTTTCTATATAAACCTAAATTTGGCTCTAGTTCCTTAAATAAGCCTCAAATCAAGAATCTAAGCTTAATTTGGAATCACTTTTGAAATTTTATGAAATAAACCTAAATTTGGCTCTAGTTCCTTAAATAAGCCTCAAATCAAGAATCTAAGCTTAATTTGGAATCACTTTTGAAATTTTATGAAATAAACCTAAAATTGGCTCTAGTTCCTTAAATAAGCCTCAAATCAAGAATCTAAGCTTAATTTGGAATCACTTTTGAAATTTTATGAAATAAACCTAAAATTGGCTCTAGTTCCTTAAATAAGCCTCAAATCAAGAATCTAAGCTTAATTTGGAATCACTTTTGAAATTTTATGAAATAAACCTAAAATTGGCTCTAGTTCCTTAAATAAGCCTCAAATCAAGAATCTAAGCTTAATTTGGAATCACTTTTGAAATTTTATGAAATAAACCTAAAATTGGCTCTAGTTCCTTAAATAAGCCTCAAATCAAGAATCTAAGCTTAATTTGGAATCACTTTTGAAATTTTATGAAATAAACCTAAAATTGGCTCTAGTTCCTTAAATAAGCCTCAAATCAAGAATCTAAGCTTAATTTGGAATCACTTTTGAAATTTCTTATAATAAACCTAAAATTGGCTCTAGTTCCTTAAATAAGCCTCAAATCAAGAATCTAAGCTTAATTTGGAGTCACTTTTGAAATTTCTTATATAAACCAAAATTGGCTCTAGTTCCTTAAATAAGCCTCAAATCAAGAATCTAAGCTTAATTTGGAATCACTTTTGAAATTTTCTTATATAAACCTAAAATTGGCTCTAGTTCCTTAAATAAGCCTCAAATCAAGAATCTAAGCTTAATTTGGAATCACTTTTGAAATTTTCTTATATAAACCTAAAATTGGCTCTAGTTCCTTAAATAAGCCTCAAATCAAGAATCTAAGCTTAATTTGGAGTCACTTTTGAAATTTCTTATATAAACCTAAAATTGGCTCTAGTTCCTTAAATAAGCCTCAAATCAAGAATCTAAGCTTAATTTGGAATCACTTTTGAAATTTCTTATATAAACCAAAAATTGGCTCTAGTTCCTTAAATAAGCCTCAAATCAAGAATCTAAGCTTAATTTGGAATCACTTTTGAAATTTTCTTATAATAAACCTAAAATTGGCTCTAGTTCCTTAAATAAGCCTCAAATCAAGAATCTAAGCTTAATTTGGAATCACTTTTGAAATTTTCTTAATATAAACCTAAAATTGGCTCTAGTTCCTTAAATAAGCCTCAAATCAAGAATCTAAGCTTAATTTGGAATCACTTTTGAAATTTTCTTATATAAACCTAAAATTGGCTCTAGTTCCTTAAATAAGCCTCAAATCAAGAATCTAAGCTTAATTTGGAATCACTTTTGAAATTTTATGAAATAAACCTAAAATTGGCTCTAGTTCCTTAAATAAGCCTCAAATCAAGAATCTAAGCTTAATTTGGAATCACTTTTGAAATTTTCTTATATAAACCTAAAATTGGCTCTAGTTCCTTAAATAAGCCTCAAATTCAAGAATCTAAGCTTAATTTGGAGTCACTTTTGAAATTTTCTTATATAAACCTAAAATTGGCTCTAGTTCCTTAAATAAGCCTCAAATCAAGAATCTAAGCTTAATTTGGAATCACTTTTGAAATTTTATGAAATAAACCTAAAATTGGCTCTAGTTCCTTAAATAAGCCTTAAATCAAGAATCTAAGCTTAATTTGGAATCACTTTTGAAATTTTATGAAATAAACCTAAATTGGCTCTAGTTCCTTAAATAAGCCTCAAATCAAGAATCTAAGCTTAATTTGGAATCACTTTTGAAATTTTATGAATAAACCTAAAATTGGCTCTAGTTCCTTAAATAAGCCTCAAATCAAGAATCTAAGCTTAATTTGGAATCACTTTTGAAATTTTCTTATATAAACCTAAAATTGGCTCTAGTTCCTTAAATAAGCCTCAAATCAAGAATCTAAGCTTAATTTGGAATCACTTTTGAAATTTTATGAAATAAACTAAAATTGGCTCTAGTTCCTTAAATAAGCCTCAAATCAAGAATCTAAGCTTAATTTGGAATCACTTTTGAAATTTTATGAAATAAAACTAAAATTGGCTCTAGTTCCTTAAATAAGCCTCAAATCAAGAATCTAAGCTTAATTTGGAATCACTTTTGAAATTTTACGAAATAAACTAAAATTGGCTCTAGTTCCTTAAATAAGCCTCAAATCAAGAATCTAAGCTTAATTTGGAATCACTTTTGAAAATTTTATGAAATAAACCTAAATTTGGCTCTAGTTCCTTAAATAAGCCTCAAATCAAGAATCTAAGCTTAATTTGGAATCACTTTTAAATTTTACGAATAAACCTAAAATTGGCTTTAGTTCCTTAAATAAGCCTCAAATCAAGAATCTAAGCTTAATTTGGAATCACTTTTGAAATTTTATGAAATAAACCTAAAATTGGCTCTAGTTCCTTAAATAAGCCTTAAATCAAGAATCTAAGCTTAATTTGGAATCACTTTTGAAATTTTATGAAATAAAACCTAAATTTGGCTCTAGTTCCTTAAATAAGCCTCAAATCAAGAATCTAAGCTTAATTTGGAATCACTTTTGAAATTTTATGAAATAAACCTAAAATTGGCTCTAGTTCCTTAAATAAGCCTCAAATCAAGAATCTAAGCTTAATTTGGAATCACTTTTGAAATTTTATGAAATAAACCTAAAATTGGCTCTAGTTCCTTAAATAAGCCTCAAATCAAGAATCTAAGCTTAATTTGGATCACTTTTGAAATTTTATGAAATAAACCTAAAATTGGCTCTAGTTCCTTAAATAAGCCTCAAATCAAGAATCTAAGCTTAATTTGGAATCACTTTTGAAATTTTCTGAAATAAACCTAAAATTGGCTCTAGTTCCTTAAATAAGCCTCAAATCAAGAATCTAAGCTTAATTTGGAATCACTTTTGAAATTTTATGAAATAAAACTAAAATTGGCTCTAGTTCCTTAAATAAGCCTCAAATCAAGAATCTAAGCTTAATTTGGAATCACTTTTGAAATTTTCTTATATAAAACCTAAAATTGGCTCTAGTTCCTTAAATAAGCCTCAAATCAAGAATCTAAGCTTAATTTGGAATCACTTTTGAAATTTTATGAAATAAACCTAAAATTGGCTCTAGTTCCTTAAATAAGCCTCAAATCAAGAATCTAAGCTTAATTTGGAATCACTTTTGAAATTTCTTATATAAACCTAAAATTGGCTCTAGTTCCTTAAATAAGCCTCAAATCAAGAATCTAAGCTTAATTTGGAATCACTTTTGAAATTTTATGAAATAAACCTAAAATTGGCTCTAGTTCCTTAAATAAGCCTCAAATCAAGAATCTAAGCTTAATTTGGAATCACTTTTGAAATTTTATGAAATAAACCTAAAATTGGCTCTAGTTCCTTAAATAAGCCTCAAATCAAGAATCTAAGCTTAATTTGGAATCACTTTTGAAATTTTCTTAATATAAACTAAAATTGGCTCTAGTTCCTTAAATAAGCCTCAAATCAAGAATCTAAGCTTAATTTGGAATCACTTTTGAAATTTTTATGATAAAACTAAAATTGGCTCTAGTTCCGTAATAAGCCTCAATCAAGAATCCAAGCTTAATTTGGAATCACTTTTGAAATTTTTATGAATAAACCTAAATTTGGCTCTAGTTCCTTAAATAAGCCTCAAATCAAGAATCTAAGCTTAATTTGGAATCACTTTTGAAATTTTCTTATATAAACCTAAAATTGGCTCTAGTTCCTTAAATAAGCCTCAAATCAAGAATCTAAGCTTAATTTGAATCACTTTTGAAATTTTCTTATATAAACCTAAAATTGGCTCTAGTTCCTTAAATAAGCCTCAAATCAAGAATCTAAGCTTAATTTGGAATCACTTTTGAAATTTTATGAAATAAACCTAAAATTGGCTCTAGTTCCTTAAATAAGCCTCAAATCAAGAATCTAAGCTTAATTTGGAATCACTTTTGAAAATTTTATGAAATAAACCTAAAATTGGCTCTAGTTCCTTAAATAAGCCTCAAATCAAGAATCTAAGCTTAATTTGGAATCACTTTTGAAATTTTATGAAATAAACCTAAAATTGGCTCTAGTTCCTTAAATAAGCCTCAAATCAAGAATCTAAGCTTAATTTGGAATCACTTTTGAAATTTTATGAAATAAACCTAAAATTGGCTCTAGTTCCTTAAATAAGCCTTAAATCAAGAATCTAAGCTTAATTTGGAATCACTTTTGAAATTTTTATGAATAAACCTAAAATTGGCTCTAGTTCCTTAAATAAGCCTCAAATCAAGAATCTAAGCTTAATTTGGAATCACTTTTGAAATTTTATGAAATAAACCTAAAATTGGCTCTAGTTCCTTAAATAAGCCTCAAATCAAGAATCTAAGCTTAATTTGGAATCACTTTTTGAAATTTTATGAAATAAAACCTAAAATTGGCTCTAGTTTCCTTAAATAAGCCTCAAATCAAGAATCTAAGCTTAATTTGGAATCACTTTTGAAATTTTTATGAAATAACCTAAAATTGGCTCTAGTTCCTTAAATAAGCCTCAAATTCAAGAATCTAAGCTTAATTTGGAGTCACTTTTGAAATTTTCTTATATAAACCTAAAATTGGCTCTAGTTCCGTAAATAAGCCTCAAATCAAGAATCTAAAGCTTAATTTGGAATCACTTTTGAAAATTTTACTGAAATAAACCTAAAATTGGCTCTAGTTCCTTAAATAAGCCTCAAATCAAGAATCTAGCTTAATTTGGAATCACTTTTGAAATTTTATGAAATAAACCTAAAATTGGCTCTAGTTCCTTAAATAAGTCTCAAATCAAAGAATCTAAGCTTAATTTGGAATCACTTTTGAAAATTTTATGAAATAAACCTAAAATTGGCTCTAGTTCCTTAAATAAGCCTCAAATCAAGAATCTAAGCTTAATTTGGAATCACTTTTGAAATTTTATGAAATAAACCTAAAATTGGCTCTAGTTCCTTAAATAAGCCTCAAATCAAGAATCTAAGCTTAATTTGGAGTCACTTTTGAAATTTTCTTATATAAACCTAAAATTGGCTCTAGTTCCTTAAATAAGCCTCAAATCAAGAATCTAAGCTTAATTTGGATCACTTTTGAAAATTTTATGAAATAAAACCTAAAATTGGCTCTAGTTCCTTAAATAAGCCTCAAATCAAGAATCTAAGCTTAATTTGGAATCACTTTTGAAATTTTATGAAATAAACCTAAAATTGGCTCTAGTTCCTTAAATAAGCCTCAAATCAAGAATCTAAGCTTAATTTGGAATCACTTTTGAAATTTTATGAAATAAACCTAAAATTGGCTCTAGTTCCTTAAATAAGCCTCAAATCAAGAATCTAAGCTTAATTTGGAATCACTTTTGAAATTTTCTATATAAAACCTAAAATTGGCTCTAGTTCCTTAAATAAGCCTCAAATCAAGAATCTAAGCTTAATTTGGAATCACTTTTGAAATTTTATGAAATAAACCTAAAATTGGCTCTAGTTCCTTAAATAAGCCTCAAATCAAGAATCTAAGCTTAATTTGGAATCACTTTTGAAATTTTTTATGAATAAAACCTAAAATTGGCTCTAGTTCCTTAAATAAGCCTCAAATCAAGAATCTAAGCTTAATTTGGAAGTCACTTTTGAAATTTTATGAAATAAACCTAAAATTGGCTCTAGTTCCTTAAATAAGCCTCAAATCAAGAATCTAAGCTTAATTTGGAATCACTTTTGAAATTTTTATGAATAAACCTAAAATTGGCTCTAGTTCCTTAAATAAGCCTCAAATCAAGAATCTAAGCTTATTTGGAAGTCACTTTTGAAATTTTCTTATATAAACCTAAAATTGGCTCTAGTTCCTTAAATAAGCCTCAAATCAAGAATCTAAGCTTAATTTGGAATCACTTTTGAAATTTTCTATAATAAACTAAAATTGGCTCTAGTTCCTTAAATAAGCCTCAAATCAAGAATCTAAGCTTAATTTGGAATCACTTTTGAAATTTTCTAAATAAACCTAAAATTTGGCTCTAGTTCCTTAAATAAGCCTCAAATCAAGAATCTAAGCTTAATTTGGAATCACTTTTGAAATTTTCTTATATAAACCTAAAATTGGCTCTAGTTCCTTAAATAAGCCTCAAATCAAGAATCCAAGCTTAATTTGGAATCACTTTTGAAATTTTATGAAATAAACCTAAATTTGGCTCTAGTTCCTTAAATTAAGCCTCAAATCAAGAATCTAAGCTTAATTTGGAATCACTTTTGAAATTTCTTATAATAAACCTAAAATTGGCTCTAGTTCCTTAAATAAGCCTCAAATCAAGAATCTAAGCTTAATTTGGAGTCACTTTTGAAATTTTCTTATATAAACCTAAAATTGGCTCTAGTTCCTTAAATAAGCCTCAAATCAAGAATCTAAGCTTAATTTGGAATCACTTTTGAAATTTTTATAATAAAACCTAAAATTGGCTCTAGTTCCTTAAATAAGCCTCAAATCAAGAATCTAAGCTTAATTTGGAATCACTTTTGAAATTTCTTATAATAAACTAAAATTGGCTCTAGTTCCTTAAATAAGCCTCAAATCAAGATCTAAGCTTAATTTGGAATCACTTTTGAAATTTTATGAAATAAACCTAAAATTTGGCTCTAGTTCCTTAAATAAGCCTCAAATCAAGAATCTAAGCTTAATTTGGAATCACTTTTGAAATTTCTATGAAATAAAACTAAAATTGGCTCTAGTTCCTTAAATAAGCCTCAAATCAAGAATCTAAGCTTAATTTTGGAATCACTTTTGAAATTTTTATGAATAAACCTAAAATTGGCTCTAGTTCCTTAAATAAGCCTCAAATCAAGAATCTAAGCTTAATTTGGAATCACTTTTGAAATTTTATAAATAAACCTAAAATTGGCTCTAGTTCCTTAAATAAGCCTCAAATCAAGAATCTAAGCTTAATTTGGAATCACTTTTAAAATTTTATGAAATAAACCTAAAATTGGCTCTAGTTCCTTAAATAAGCCTCAAATCAAGAATCTAAGCTTAATTTGGAATCACTTTTGAAATTTTATGAAATAAACCTAAATTGGCTCTAGTTCCTTAAATAAGCCTCAAATCAAGAATCTAAGCTTAATTTGGAATCACTTTTGAAATTTTATTGAAATAAACCTAAAATTGGCTCTAGTTCCTTAAATAAGCCTTAAATCAAGAATCTAAGCTTAATTTGGAATCACTTTTGAAATTTTATGAAATAAACCTAAATTTGGCTCTAGTTCCGTAAATAAGCCTCAAATCAAGAATCTAAGCTTAATTTGGAATCACTTTTGAAATTTCTATAAATAAACCTAAAATTGGCTCTAGTTCCTTAAATAAGCCTCAAATCAAGAATCTAAGCTTAATTTGGAATCACTTTTGAAATTTTATGAAATAAACCTAAATTGGCTCTAGTTCCTTAAATAAGCCTCAAATCAAGAATCTAAGCTTAATTTGGAATCACTTTTGAAATTTTATGAATAAACCTAAAATTGGCTCTAGTTCCTTAAATAAGCCTCAAATCAAGAATCTAAGCTTAATTTGGAATCACTTTTGAAATTTTATGAAATAAACCTAAAAATTGGCTCTAGTTCCTTAAATAAGCCTCAAATCAAGAATCTAAGCTTAATTTGGAATCACTTTTGAAATTTTTATGAATAAAACCTAAAATTGGCTCTAGTTCCTTAAATAAGCCTCAAATCAAGAATCTAAGCTTAATTTGGAATCACTTTGAAATTTTTATGAAATAAACCTAAATTTGGCTCTAGTTCCTTAAATAAGCCTCAAATCAAGAATCTAAGCTTAATTTGGAATCACTTTTGAAATTTTATGAAATAAACCTAAAATTTGGCTCTAGTTCCTTAAATAAGCCTCAAATCAAGAATCTAAGCTTAATTTGGAATCACTTTTGAAATTTTATGAAATAAACCTAAAATTGGCTCTAGTTCCTTAAATAAGCCTCAAATCAAGAATCTAAGCTTAATTTGGAATCACTTTTGAAATTTTCTTATATAAACCTAAAATTGGCTCTAGTTCCTTAAATAAGCCTCAAATCAAGAATCTAAGCTTAATTTGGAATCACTTTTGAAATTTTATGAAATAAACTAAAATTGGCTCTAGTTCCTTAAATAAGCCTCAAATCAAGAATCTAAGCTTAATTTGGAATCACTTTTGAAATTTTATAATAAACCTAAAATTGGCTCTAGTTCCTTAAATAAGCCTCAAATCAAGAATCTAAGCTTAATTTGGAATCACTTTTGAAATTTTTATATAAACCTAAAATTGGCTCTAGTTCCTTAAATAAGCCTCAAATCAAGAATCTAAGCTTAATTTGGAATCACTTTTGAAATTTTCTATAATAAACCTAAAATTGGCTCTAGTTCCTTAAATAAGCCTCAAATCAAGAATCTAAGCTTAATTTGGAATCACTTTGAAATTTTATGAAATAAACCTAAAATTGGCTCTAGTTCCTTAAATAAGCCTCAAATCAAGAATCTAAGCTTAATTTGGAATCACTTTTGAAATTTTATGAAATAAACCTAAAATTGGCTCTAGTTCCTTAAATAAGCCTCAAATCAAGAATCTAAGCTTAATTTGGAATCACTTTTGAAATTTTATGAAATAAACCTAAAATTGGCTCTAGTTCCTTAAATAAGCCTTCAAATCAAGAATCTAAGCTTAATTTGGAATCACTTTTGAAATTTTATGAAATAAACCTAAAATTGGCTCTAGTTCCTTAAATAAGCCTCAAATCAAGAATCTAAGCTTAATTTGGAATCACTTTTGAAATTTTATGAATAAACCTAAAATTGGCTCTAGTTCCTTAAATAAGCCTCAAATCAAGAATCTAAGCTTAATTTGGAATCACTTTTGAAATTTTATGAAATAAACCTAAAATTGGCTCTAGTTCCTTAAATAAGCCTCAAATCAAGAATCTAAGCTTAATTTGGAATCACTTTTGAAATTTTATGAAATAAACCTAAAATTGGCTCTAGTTCCTTAAATAAGCCTCAAATCAAGAATCTAAGCTTAATTTGGAATCACTTTTGAAATTTTATGAAATAAACCTAAAATTGGCTCTAGTTCCTTAAATAAGCCTCAAATCAAGAATCTAAGCTTAATTTGGAATCACTTTTGAAATTTTATGAAATAAACCTAAAATTGGCTCTAGTTCCTTAAATAAGCCTCAAATCAAGAATCTAAGCTTAATTTGGAGTCACTTTTGAAATTTTTATATAAACCTAAAATTGGCTCTAGTTCCTTAAATAAGCCTTAAATCAAGAATCTAAGCTTAATTTGGAATCACTTTTGAAATTTTATGAAATAAACCTAAAATTGGCTCTAGTTCCTTAAATAAGCCTCAAATCAAGAATCTAAGCTTAATTTGGAATCACTTTTGAAATTTTATGAAATAAACCTAAAATTGGCTCTAGTTCCTTAAATAAGCCTCAAATCAAGAATCTAAGCTTAATTTGGAATCACTTTTGAAATTTTATGAATAAACCTAAAATTGGCTCTAGTTCCTTAAATAAGCCTCAAATCAAGAATCTAAGCTTAATTTGGAATCACTTTTGAAATTTTTATGAATAAACCTAAATTGGCTCTAGTTCCTTAAATAAGCCTCAAATCAAGAATCTAAGCTTAATTTGGAATCACTTTTGAAATTTTATGAAATAAACCTAAAATTGGCTCTAGTTCCTTAAATAAGCCTCAAATCAAGAATCTAAGCTTAATTTGGAATCACTTTTGAAATTTCTTATATAAACCTAAAATTGGCTCTAGTTCCTTAAATAAGCCTCAAATCAAGAATCTAAGCTTAATTTGGAATCACTTTTGAAATTTCTTATATAAACCTAAAATTGGCTCTAGTTCCTTAAATAAGCCTCAAATCAAGAATCTAAGCTTAATTTGGAATCACTTTTGAAATTTTCTTATATAAACCTAAAATTGGCTCTAGTTCCTTAAATAAGCCTCAAATCAAGAATCTAAGCTTAATTTGGAGTCACTTTTGAAATTTTCTTATATAAACCTAAAATTGGCTCTAGTTCCGTAAATAAGCCTCAAATCAAGAATCTAAGCTTAATTTGGAGTCACTTTTGAAATTTTCTTATATAAACCTAAAATTGGCTCTAGTTCCTTAAATAAGCCTCAAATCAAGAATCTAAGCTTAATTTGGAGTCACTTTTGAAATTTTCTTATATAAACCTAAAATTGGCTCTAGTTCCTAAATAAGCCTCAAATCAAGAATCTAAGCTTAATTTGGAATCACTTTTGAAATTTTCTTATATAAACCTAAAATTGGCTCTAGTTCCTAAATAAGCCTCAAATCAAGAATCCAAGCTTAATTTGGAATCACTTTTGAAATTTCTTATAATAAACCTAAAATTGGCTCTAGTTCCTTAAATAAGCCTCAAATCAAGAATCTAAGCTTAATTTGGAGTCACTTTTGAAATTTTCTTATATAAACCTAAAATGGCTCTAGTTCCTTAAATAAGCCTCAAATCAAGAATCTAAGCTTAATTTGGAGTCACTTTTGAAATTTTCTTATATAAACCTAAAATTGGCTCTAGTTCCTTAAATAAGCCTCAATCAAGAATCTAAGCTTAATTTGGAATCACTTTTGAAAATTTTATGAAAAACCTAAAATTGGCTCTAGTTCCTTAAATAAGCCTCAAATCAAGAATCTAAGCTTAATTTGGAATCACTTTTGAAATTTTATGAAATAAACCTAAAATTGGCTCTAGTTCCTTAAATAAGCCTCAATCAAGAATCTAAGCTTAATTTGGAATCACTTTTGAAATTTTCTGAAATAAACCTAAAATTGGCTCTAGTTCCTTAAATAAGCCTCAAATCAAGAATCTAAGCTTAATTTGGAATCACTTTTGAAATTTCTATAATAAAACTAAAATTGGCTCTAGTTCCTTAAATAAGCCTCAAATCAAGAATCTAAGCTTAATTTGGAATCACTTTTGAAATTTTATGAAATAAACCTAAATTGGCTCTAGTTCCTTAAATAAGCCTCAAATCAAGAATCTAAGCTTAATTTGGAATCACTTTTGAAATTTTATGAAATAAACCTAAAATTGGCTCTAGTTCCTTAAATAAGCCTCAAATCAAGAATCTAAGCTTAATTTGGAATCACTTTTTAAAATTTTATGAAATAAACTAAATTTGGCTCTAGTTCCTTAAATAAGCCTCAAATCAAGAATCTAAGCTTAATTTGGAATCACTTTTGAAATTTTATGAAATAAAACTAAAATTGGCTCTAGTTCCTTAAATAAGCCTCCAAATCAAGAATCTAAGCTTAATTTGGAATCACTTTTGAAATTTTATGAAATAAACCTAAAATTGGCTCTAGTTCCTTAAATAAGCCTCAAATCAAGAATCTAAGCTTAATTTTGGAATCACTTTGAAATTTTATGAAATAAACCTAAAATTGGCTCTAGTCCTTAAATAAGCCTCAAATCAAGAATCTAAGCTTAATTTGGAATCACTTTTGAAATTTTATGAAATAAACCTAAATTTGGCTCTATGTTTCCTTAAATAAGCCTCAAATCAAGAATCTAAGCTTATTTGGAATCACTTTTGAAATTTCTTAATAAACCTAAAATTGGCTCTAGTTCCTTAAAATAAGCCTCAAATCAAGAATCTAAGCTTAATTTGGAATCACTTTTGAAATTTTTACGAAATAAACTAAAATTGGCTCTAGTTCCTTAAATAAGCCTCAAATCAAGAATCTAAGCTTAATTTGGAATCACTTTTAAATTTTATGAAATAAACCTAAATTTGGCTCTAGTTCCTTAAATAAGCCTCAAATCAAGAATCTAAGCTTAATTTGGAATCACTTTTGAATTTTATGAAATAAACCTAAATTGGCTCTAGTTCCTTAAATAAGCCTCAAATCAAGAATCTAAGCTAATTTGGAATCACTTTTGAAATTTTCTATAAAACCTAAAATTGCTCTAGTTCCTTAAATAAGCCTCAAATCAAGAATCTAAGCTTAATTTGGAATCACTTTTGAAATTTTATGAAATAACCTAAATTTGGCTCTAGTTCCTTAAATAAGCCTCAAATCAAGAATCTAAGCTTAATTTGGAATCACTTTTGAAATTTTATGAAATAAACAAAATTGGCTCTAGTTCCTTAAATAAGCCTCAAATCAAGAATCTAAGCTTAATTTGGAATCACTTTTGAAATTTTTAAATAAACTAAAATTGGCTCTAGTTCCTTAAATAAGCCTCAAATCAAGAATCTAAGCTTAATTTGGAATCACTTTTGAAATTTTATGAAATAAACTAAAATTGGCTCTAGTTCCTTAAATAAGCCTAAATCAAGAATCTAAGCTTAATTTGGAATCACTTTTGAAATTTTATGAAATAAACCTAAATTGGCTCTAGTTCCTTAAATAAGCCTCAAATCAAGAATCTAAGCTTAATTTGGAATCACTTTTGAAATTTTATGAATAAAACTAAATTGGCTCTAGTTCCTTAAATAAGCCTCAAATCAAGAATCTAAGCTTAATTTGGAATCACTTTTGAAATTTTATGAATAAACCTAAATTGGCTCTAGTTCTTAAATAAGCCTCAAATCAAGAATCTAAGCTTAATTTGGAATCACTTTTGAAATTTA
>PYHX02000494.1:68981652-69018303 GCA_004302925.2 Cochliomyia hominivorax
CATTTACTATATATACACTGTAATAATATATGTTTATATAGAATAATTTTACATTTATGTTAAATATGTATATGTTTTATAAGAAGCCCAGCAAACATTAATGTTTTGAGATTGAAAAATTGTTAAATAATAATTATTTATTTGTGTAATGCAGAATTTTTTAATTTATTTTATTTTTTTTTCAATTATTTTAACTGATAAAATCCTCGATAGCACAAATGTTTGCTGGGTTAGG
Organism: Cochliomyia hominivorax; assembly: GCA_004302925.2. Classification (NCBI taxonomy): domain Eukaryota; kingdom Metazoa; phylum Arthropoda; class Insecta; order Diptera; family Calliphoridae; genus Cochliomyia; species Cochliomyia hominivorax. Next base: position 68,981,888 of record PYHX02000494.1, read on the forward strand.
TTTTTTGAAAGTTTGTCAACAATTATCGTTAAAAGAGTTTACTAAACTTTATTCAGTAAAAAAAGTTTATACTCAATTTGATAATAGAAAATTATGACAAACACAGCATACAAACATGACATTTTGGAATGATTTACGAAAGTAGAAGTTATAGAAAATTTTGTAATGATCATCGTGAAATTTAAAAGGGCTTTTCTGGTCGTATAAGAATATTATTTAGAAATCTATTTTTTTTTTTTTTTGAGATTTATGCACTAAAAGCAGTTTTCGAAAGTGGGTTCTTAGGGTATGAATTATTTTGACTGGTTTTATTTATATGTGTAAAATTTATTTTATATTTATATCTGTGGGTTTTATAAGCCTTAAAACCTCTTTCCGGGGGATATCTATGTGTAATCTATCTGAATATTACACAATGGGAAAGTGTGTTATTCAAATGTAACATCAAGAAGGAATCACCTAAGACCTTATAAAATATAAATTTACTTGCATCAAATAAAAATCTAGGAACATTCTCAACTAGAATAATTATCGGTTCATTAGCAAAACTATGAAAAATATCTCTTCTAAATTTTTCAATAAAAAATAACTGAATTTTAAGAGATTTTACGCAATAGATATAGTTTTATGTAGTTCATCATCGTACAAAAATCGAATTAAAAGAAAAGTTATAGACAAAAAAATATGCAAAATTTCGATACCCCCAATAGTAATTTTGCATTATAGATCGGTATTTTTAAAGATATTTTTTTTTTTTTGAAAATTTCAAAGAATCTAGATTATTCTGGACCCAATATATTTCCTAGCTCCCATATTAGGCCATATAGTTTTAAGCGTATAAAATTCTTTAGCACACATACTTCTTTAAATGTACGTTGTTAATCAGTCAACCGGTTCACAGGTTTTTTATAAGCTCCTTTCCAGAAAAAGATGTGTATATAGCCCATTCCCGGAAACAATTCTGAAATCATAAAATTATATAGACTAAGTCTATTGAAAATATTGTTCTTACTGTATTGGGCCATGTTTCGTATAAACTTTCATTTAGGGTCCCTTCCGGAAAGAGGTTTGAAGCTTATAAGACACATATTTTTAAATGATCATTTATATATAAAATTAATCTGATAAATATCGGTTTGAACATTATTATGGAGACTTTTTATAATAGAGGACCATTTTACATAATTTCAAAATCTACAAGTGCGAAATTTCTTCTATATATCTTCCGTAACTGCTACCTGTAACTCAAATACAAGTTTTAAAGTGGGCAGCCAGCCCGTTAGATGTTATATCGGCTAAGAAGGGACTTTGAATCAACCATATATACATTGTATGACCAACATATTTGTCAAAAGACCTAAAAGCAAATATAGCCTCATCGCCATTTATGGTAGTGGTGGGTATAAGCTGATGAGTGGGGTTGGCGTATACCCCCCATTTTAATTCTGTAATTCACTCTTACGTAGACAGATGAATGGACATTGGCTCAGAGTTTTTTTGATGCCACTTAAAAGATTATTTCCAAGTGTTATGATCTCGATTATTCCTGATTATGGGTTAACAATATCTGATTTAAAACCAACAATTCCTGCGATTCTATTCACTCTCTATTTGTCTAACTATTTAAATTTGATTTCTAAAACTTCGGATCTGGACAACATTATAAATTCTGCTAAGGTAAATGTTATAATAAAATCATATTTACCTTTGAAGTGTCAGTTAACGGTTTAAAAAAAAATATTTTTTAACACAATACACTGACAGAAATATTTAAACATAACAGAATATGAACAATATTTACCTAAAAACGCCTACAAAGTAACACACATGCATGTGAAGATAAAGGTAAATCCTAAAAGAACCAAATACAAGAAATAATTATGAACATATTACTTGTATTTATCGGGTTTCTAATTAACCAATAACCATAAAATCGGTTCAAAAGAAAACCATAATAAGAAGATACAAAACATCAACCAGAAACTAAAATAATTTTGTACAAATTTCAATCTTGAAATTTATTTATGATTTGCTCATATATTTTCGAAAATCTAGTTGCACCTTTTTCGTTTTAACATATAATATTTTTTTTCTCCAAGTTTGCAAAAACGAAAACATATGGATGGATACATCCATGAGATACTTCTTTTTCTTTCCCACCTAAATGTACATTTTTATTGCCAACTTTGTTATGTGATTTTCTAGTTATTCTGATCTTCTATTCAGTTTTCAACGAAAATACAGCTGCAGGTAACACTCACACACAAACATACAAGCAACAAAAAAATCTAAACTGATTTTTTTTTTCATAATGAAACATGAAATGATACACAATATTGTTTGCTTTAACGTTAAATATATGTGGCAGTAATTTAAAACCACATATATACACACATACATACAGAGAGTTTTGAAATATATTTGTATGTGTGTGGTAACACACATACTATTGTACCACCAAGTGGGAGCATATAAAACAACATCATTATTATATAAATGTAACCAACAATTACACATGCTGTGTGCATAAATTAGAGAGACAGAGAGAGATAGAGAGAGAGAAGAGAGCGTTTTGTTTTTTAAAGTTATATTCATATACTTATAAGGCAAAATGCTAGTGTGATGTGTACATGTATCTAGAATTGAATTTGTGAACCTATACCAACTAATATGGATGGTACCATGGTACCATCACCAAAATTCAACATTTCACTAAAATTTCAAATAAATAAAATTTATCGTACTTTTTTCCTAAACGACAATTCATCCTCACCTTTCTCTTAAATGAACAATTTATCGCAAGTTTTCTTTTAAACGAATATTAATAGCAAATTTTAAAAAATTCCAACTTTTCACTAAAATTCGAAGTTTCACTAAAAATTCAAATTTTTACTAAAAATTCCAATATTCACTAAGAAATTAAAATTTCACTAGAAATTAAAATTTTCACTAGAAATTAAAATTTCACTAAAAATTCCAATTTTCACTAGAAATTCAAATTTTCACTAAAAATTCCAATTTCACTAAAAATTCCAATTTTCACTAAAATTCAATTTCACTAAAATTCCAATTTTCACTAAAAATTCCAATTTTCACTAAAAATTCCAATTTCACTAAAAATTCCAATTTTCACTAAAAATTCCAATTTTCACTAAAAATTCCAATTTTCACTAAAAATTCAATTTCACTAAAAATTCCAATTTTCACTAAAAATTCAAATTCACTAAAATTTCCAATTTTCACTAAAAATTCCAATTTTCACTAAAAATTCAATTTTCACTAAAAATTCAAATTTTCACTAAAAATTCAAATTTTCACTAAAAATTCCAATTTTCACTAAAAATTCAAATTTTAACTAAAAATTCAAATTTTCACTAAAAATTCAAATTTTCACTAAAAATTCAAATTTTCACTAAAAATTCAAATTTTCACTAAAAATTCAAATTTTCACTAAAAATTCAAATTTTCACTAAAAATTCAAATTTCATTTTTACTAAAAATTCAAATTTTCATTTTTACTAAAAATTCAAATTTTCATTTTTACTAAAAATTCAAATTTTCATTTTTACTAAAAATTCAAATTTTCATTTTTACTAAAAATTCCCATTTTTACTAAAAATTCCCATTTTTACTAAAAATTCCCATTTTTTACTAAAAATTCCCATTTTTACTAAAAATTCCCATTTTTACTAAAAATTCCCATTTTTACTAAAAATTCCCATTTTTACTAAAATCCCATTTTTACTAAAAATTCCCATTTTTACTAAAAATTCAAATTTTCACTAAAAATTTACACTTTCACTAAAATTCAAATTTTCACGAAAAACTATAATTTTCACTAAAAATTCTAATTTTCAATTTAAAAAAATAATTCAATTTATCAGCAAAGTTTTCAAATTTTGTCTATTTTAAATTTTCACTTAAATTTAAAATTTTCAATGTTATTTGAAATTTTCATTTTATATTTCACTAAAACTTTTGGTTTTCAACAAAATTTAAAACTTTCTCTAAAAATATTTACTAAAATTTGAACTTTTTACAAAAATGTGAAAATTTCACAAATGCGAAAAGTTGAAATTTTTACTAAATTTTGAAACTTTTACTCTTCTGAATTTCCTAGTAAAATTCCCACTGTGCATTCCGCGAGAGCTTGCAAACTGTATGAATGTTTCAACTTTTATCAGTGAATATTAACCTAAACCTTTTGTTGCTTTTTTGAATGTATATTTTTTTGCTAAAAAGATAACAAAAATTGCGAAAATACTAGAAGAACAAACTAAGCTATTTTTCACCTTTTTTCAAGTGAATACAGGAGAAATTTTGCCACGATATAAATTTTTAAATGCCCAGCAAATTTACTAAAGTAAATTTACTTTTTCCACATTGAAAAATGTAAACAAAACTGAGGGGTTTTCTCTAATAAAAACACACACACACATACAGACACAAACACTCTCACATACATATAGACGTTTTTACATTTATTATCATTTCTGTTCTAAATTTCACAAAATATGGAAACTATTTTGTAACGAATGATACAAAAGCAGAGTTTACATTTTTCTTTTCTCCTTTTTTACAATCTTCCTTCAAGTTGGAAAATTTCATAACAGCGCGAATTTTTTTCGAAAGGAAATATTTTTACACACATTCTGTTGTATGTGTATGTATGTAGAGGTATATGAAATTTAAGGAGATATATGTAGGTATGTTTGAGTGTAAGTATGAAATTTTCTATTATGTACATTTTCAATATGAGTAGAAGAATTATGGTGCTTTTTTCGGTTTCTTTTTTTTGTCAAGTATCAACCAAATATTGTATTTAGTTACAGTTTTGTTGGTTTAGTAAATGATAAAGCAATTTATATTCGTTATATATTTTGCGGGTGTAGACTTAGTTACTATTGAAATTTTATACTTCTTTTTCCTCCTTTTGTACACACAACATCATGAGTTAAGTGTTTTTTCTTTGGAAAAGTGCTGGAAGAAGGAGGATAATGATGAAATTGAATTTATGTTTGCAATTTTTTTTTGGAACTAAAATTATTAAAAAAATATTAAATAAATTTAAAACATAAGAAACACTTGAGTACATTTGGGGATCAGTTTTTATTATTGAAGATACCCTTATTTGAGTCTATATAATTCTGTTTCTAAATAAGAGATACTACAAGTTAAGCCTCTTTAAGTCCATTCCTAGACAGTCTGTTGAATTCCCTTGTACTACATATGTAATGACAGACATTGCATTTTTATTTTTACCAACTTTTTTACAAATCGCTCAAACCGGTGAAGTTCGATAACTTTTGAGAGAAAATTATTAATATTCCCGGAAATTTTTTCTAAAAATTGTGTATATGAGATTCTGCAATTTATGTCATTATAACTCCGTTTCTGGGCAGTCTAAATAGTACAACTAGAACAAATTTTATACAAACCTCTCAAACCGATAACTTTTTTGAGATATTTTTTTTTTTTCAACATATAGAATATGAGAGTTACCCTAATTTGAGCCAGACAATTAGTCCACACATTCAATATCGGGAATTTTAATTATGTTTTTACTACATTTTATATAAATCTAGTGGATCTAGGAAAAATATACAATGTAAAGAAATTATTAATTTTGATCATTTTTCCCATAATTTATTATTTAGAAATGCCCTCATTTAAGCTTTTATAACCCTGTTTCTGTACAAGCTTTAGGAATACTTTGTTCCACAAATATACTGACATTCATCTCAGTTATATGATTGTTAAATTTTTAAAACAAAATTTCTCAAACAGCTCAGGTAACTTCAACTATTATTGTCAATATTTATTTTTTAATCTCATATAAGAGGTATCCCAATTTGAGCCATTATTACTGGATCTCCAAACAAGTTTGCGATTTCCTCTTCTAATTAATACTATTTTAGGCGTTTTTTTTTCTACAAATCAAAAATGAGAGATACCCTAATTTGAGCCAAGATAACTACGTTTTTTGATGCGTTATGGGATTTTTATTTCTAGGATTATAATGTCTTACATCCCTCCTTTATTTATGGCAAATCTTTTGTAAATCTATTCAGCCAATCAAGTTATAAAATATTTTTAGAAAATTATTAAAATTTCCATCAATATTTTTTCCTTCAAAATTTACATCAAGAATACCCCAATTCGAGCCCTAATAACTATGTTGCTGGACTAGGCCTGGAACTAGTTTATTCTATAGATATAATAAGAAATATAGCGGCTACATTTTTGACAAATTTTATGGAAACCCATCAAACCGATTAAGTTGTATAAATTTTAAAAAATTATTTATTTTTTCCCAAAATATGTGCTTCAAATCTTTTATGAGAGATATCCTTATTGGAGACCTGATTACTTTGTTTTTGTTAAAGCTATTGAAATTTATTTTAGGAGTCATTATAACTCTTTCTCCGACTTTTATTTGAGCTAAATTTCATGCAAATCTATCAAACCAATTAAAAGTTATAGACAAGTTTCAAAATATTAACGATTCTTACAACTGCACAGTGGTCTTAAAACAAGTTTTTTTAGAAATAATTTTACATGTTTAGAATTACTGAATATATTTCAAAGAAATTATTATATAAATAATCCTGAGATAGACGGCAATTAATTTGATACAGCACAAATTTTTAGTGGATCTTGGGGCTTGAAGGGTGGTCCCTTTAAATTGGTTACCAAAAACTGTTGAAATTTTTCCATTTTTTTTAAATTAAAATTGTTTCTTTATTTTTAGTGAACAAATATTTTGCCCATAAATAGTCTTAAGTTACTCTCTATAAAAATATGCCTTCATATGTGGAGTATCACCTATACTTTAGAAGATATTTGGAGCAAAATGAATTTTTCCCAACTTTTTACTTGATTTGTTTAGTACTTTTATCTTGGTGGAATAAGGACTTTTCCACACCATCTTTTAGGTTCAATATAAAATATTTAATAATTTCTGGAAAAACGAATTACTAAGGGGATCCGATATAAAATTATAGAGTTTCGATTTGGCAAAATTTCAAAAAATTTTACCCATATTTATGTATGAATTGGGTGGTAACATTTCTTCACCTTAGAAACCAATATTTCCCATTGCAGGTTTTAAATTTTTCACGCATTAAATATAAAACACTTATTACGGTACTGGGCATAACTGTCACTAGCGTAGCCCTATCAAAATTTCTTTAGTATAATTTTTATGAATTTATTTTTTTTTAATTTTTTGAGAATCAAAAATACGAAATAAATTAAATGGGATAAGAGAAATGTAATTTTTTATATACCCATATATCTTCACTAAATATCTCCAAAATATCTAATAGATCCAACTTGTAATGATATCATAATCACTGCTTTAACGAAAAAAGTAAAATTTTGAAGCAGTCCTTTCCCGAGTTGGAATTTTGGGTGTTTTTGAATAGAAATGTGGGAATTTAGCTATAGATCTGTATTTAGGAAGCTTTTGCGTATATCGTGTTAAATTTTTGTTGTAATAGCTTTATATGTAAAGATTTATTAAAGATCAAATTTTATAATCATTTCGTCCACACTTAAAAATTATAAGAATTTTTCCTTTTTTGAAAATTTGGTTAAAGAGAGTTTAATTAACATATTATTACTTCTAAATTAATCACCTTTTCAACGATATCAAATACTTATATAATTACCACACCCAAAAGTTTTAAAATTAACCGAAATCTGGTCCCTTTTACTAAAAATTTCGCATTACTCTTGAAAATAAGAAGATACTTTGAGACCACTGTGTCCTATTGACTTTAAGAAATATGTAAATATGCAGTTGCTTGTATGTATGTGTATGTAACGTAAAAAATCACACACACACACATATACTCTCAAAAGAAAAAATCCCTAAAAGATAAAAACTAACATTTTGTAGAGAAAAAAGCGACAAAAAACTGTAACAGGAAGTCACAAAAAAATTCTCTGGAAAAAAGTGTAAAAGCAAAAAAACTTAACTAAAACTATGTATGTAATGGAACGTAAGTAAAAATACAAAGGAGCGAAGAGGGGAGAGAGTGAGAGAAGAAAAGAAGGAAATAAAATAACCAGAATATAAAACACATATAAACAAGTGATGCTAAACTAAAAATCCTATTAAAGGTAGACTTAAGCTTGAAAGTAACAGTTAAGGATTTCTTTACGTTATGAGATTTATGGCATTTTTTTCTTTAGCAAACTGCCTCTATTTATTTCCTTTTTAGACTTAAGAGAATTTTATAAAATTATTGTCTGTTCTTTTTAAATAAAAACTCGGGTTTGTTTTCTCAACTTTAAGGAGTAACATATCCAGAAACGGAAAATTGAAAAAAAATGTTATTAAAACTGAGAAAAAATGTTTATTAGTTTATGGGGAGATATAACGAAAAAGAGAATGATAATTAAAAAGTAGGATAAAATTAAAAATAAAATAGTCGAGAATGTCTTAAGTGAATGTATTGTGGGTTAAAAACAGCAACATTCAGACTATAATTCAGATAAGCTTTTCACAGTGGATTAGCGATCTTGCAACTTTAACCGAATTTATGAAAACTTTTTCTAAATTTATAGAAATTTTTAATAAATATGGGATTATCGAAAATTTTCTCTTAATATGAGATTTAGCGCAAATTTTCACTAAATGTGAGATTTAGCGAAAATTTTCACTAAATGTGAGATTTAGCGAAAATTTTCACTAAATGTGAGATTTAGCGAAAATTTTCACTAAATGTGAGATTTAGCGCAAATTTTCACTAAATGTGAGATTTAGCGAAAATTTTCACTAAATGTGAGATTTAGCGAAAATTTTCACTAAATGTGAGATTTAGCGAAAATTTTCACTAAATGTGAGATTTAGCGAAAATTTTCACTAAATGTGAGATTTAGCGAAAATTTTCACTAAATGTGAGATTTAGCGAAAATTTTCACTAAATGTGAGATTTAGCGAAAATTTTCACTAAATGTGAGATTTAGCGAAAATTTTCACTAAATGTGAGATTTAGCGAAAATTTTCACTAAATGTGAGATTTAGCGAAAATTTTCACTAAATGTGAGATTTAGCGAAAATTTTCACTAAATCTCACATTTAGTGAAAATTTTCGCTAAATCTCACATTTAGTGAAAATTTTCGCTAAATCTCACATTTAGTGAAAATTTTCGCTAAATCTCACATTTAGTGAAAATTTTCGCTAAATCTCACATTTAGTGAAAATTTTCGCTAAATCTCACATTTAGTGAAAATTTTCGCTAAATCTCACATTTAGTGAAAATTTTCGCTAAATCTCACATTTAGTGAAAATTTTCGCTAAATCTCACATTTAGTGAAAATTTTCACTAAATCTCACATTTGGTGAAAATTTTCGCTAAATCTCACATTTAGTGAAAATTTTCGCTAAATCTCACATTTAGTGAAAATTTTCGCTAAATCTCACATTTAGTGAAAATTTTCGCTAAATGTGAGATTTAGCGAAAATTTTCTCTTAATGTGAGATTTAGCGAAAATTTTCTCTAAATGTGAGATTTAGCGAAAATTTTCACCAAATGTGAGATTTAGTGAAAATTTTCACTAAATGTGAGATTTAGCGAAAATTTTCTCTGAATTTCTCTTTAATTAAAATTTATTGAAAATTTTCTCCCATTGAAAATTTATCCTAAATTTTCTATCAAACAAGATTTTCCTTTTGCGTAAATTTTCTCTTAAACAAGCAATGTTTATCGTCAATTTTGTTTTGAAAGAGGATTTATTGTTAATTCATTCAAAATCATTTTTACTTTATTTTTTTAAGAGTTCAATTGTAGTTTTTCTTTATTATTATTTTTAATTTAATTAATATTTTATATAATATTTCCCATAATTAAAAATTTCTAGAATATTATTGAGTTATACGCTATTATCTTCTACAACGTATGATTAATATTTTTAGTCAATTTCATTTATAATATTAATCATACGTTAGAGAGAGAGAGAGAGAGAGAGTTCCTTTGAGTATTTAATATAAATTGCAAAATGTGTTATTAAATAAATATTTAAATTTATTTCCTTTTTATGAGCAAAATTATATATTTTGTAATTTTATTCTTGAAAAAATACCAATTTATTAATAATGAATATTTTGGCTTAAAAATCTTATTAAATATTTATTGAAAACAAGAGAAACACACACGCACACACGTATGAACACACACATCCTCATGCATAGGGATATTAGAAATATTCTTTAACCAACAAATAAATTATTGCAAAAATAATGTTAACGAAGAAGAAAGAAATAAAATCATAAATACAGTTTTTGGAAGAAAAATCCAGGAAGGAATTTGAGAGAAAGAAGGAGAGAGAGAGGAAATAAACGAAACTCAAGTAAAAAAGTGAATATTAAATGAAATTTTATAAACCAAAAGTTTGAAGGTAAAAAGGAAGGAAAGATGGAAAGAGTACAATCAATAAGAGAACTCTTTTGAGAAAAACTGGGTAATTAAATTTCCAACTTTCTGGGTAAAAAAAATTCTGTATTTAAAAACTTTCAAAAAAAGTGAAAAATATTTATACCCTACACCATCATAGCATTAAGCCTTTTTAATGATATTTGTAACATACAGAAACAATTTTGTTACACCCACTCAGATTCACTCTTTGTTTCGTTTTAGCGATGTCTGTCCGTCCGGCTAGCTGTCCATGTAAGTGTTGTGACAAGTCCCAATTTTTGATATAAATCTTGATGAAATTTGATACAAGTTGAAATTAGTTTAGCGTAATATTCTAGCTATAATGTACAGGTATATCCCATACAAAGGTTTTTAGCGTAGGGTATTACACAGTCAGGCTGGACCGACTATAGCAACCTTACTTGTTTTATATAAAATTAAAAAAACACCAATTTCTGTGTCACACATCACTATTCCCCAGTCATCCTCTTTAACATTTTCCTACCACTTTTGCTCAATTCTCAATGAGAATACAAATCCCACAAAAACTCAACCAACAGCCTATTTGCTGTCATCACATGTTGTTAAACATTTGCCTGAACAATATTTTTACTTAAATTGCAAACCAACATAAATTGTGGAAGAAAAAATATTTTCTATAATTTTTAAATGCATAAAATCACAACAATTAACAATTTTTTCTGCCTTAAACCACTTTACAGTGGTTAAACTGTGTTGTGTGTGTATGAGTGTGACTGCCAAAGGTAGCAACAACTACTACAAACATAAATTTTTCATAATTGAATTCAAGCTTCCTGGTGAAAGGACTACGATACAGGCAACTCAGTAAATTCTTCATGTAACGAAAAAAAGAGTTTAATTGTGAACTCTCTCTTTCTCGCTGCTGGCTTGTTTAAGCATTTAAAATATTTTATAATTAATAATTTTTATTTATTTACTCTTCTTTTTCCCTTAAACATGATAATTCGTAAATTATGGAAGCAGTAGAAAATAAAGGTAAAGTAATAATTGATTTTACCTGATAAATAAATCGAAATAAATAAGTAAATTAATTTTTGCTAAAATTGTTTCTGACTTAAAAATTCGAAACTTAATCAAAACTGAAATCCTAATTGAAAAATAATAAAATGTGTTGGCATTGAAGATTAAGTTCGAAAAATTCTATGTGATCTATAGAAAATTTTCTCCAAATATGTGATTTATCGGAAATTTCCTCTAAATATGTGATTTATCGGAAATTTCCTCTAAATATGTGATTTATCGGAAATTTCCTCTAAATATGTGATTTATCGGAAATTTCCTCTAAATATGTGATTTATCGGAAATTTCCTCTAAATATGTGATTTATCGGAAATTTCCTCTAAATATGTGATTTATCGAAAAATTCCTCTAAATATGTGATTTATCGAAAAATTCCTCTAAATATGTGATTTATCGAAAAATTCCTCTAAATATGTGATTTATCGGAAATTTCCTCTAAATATGTGATTTATCGGAAATTTCCTCTAAATATGTGATTTATCGGAAATTTCCTCTAAATATGTGATTTATCGAAAATTTCCTCTAAATATGTGATTTATCGAAAATTTCCGCTAAATATGTGATTTATCGAAAAATTCCTCTAAATATGTGATTTATCGAAAAATTCCTCTAAATATGTGATTTATCGAAAATTTTTTCTAAATATCTGATTTATCGAAATTTTCCTCTAAATATGTGATTTATCGAAATTTTCCTCTAAATATGTGATTTATCGAAATTTTCCTCTAAATATGTGATTTTTCGAAAATTTTCTCTAAATTTGTTATTTATCGAAAATTTTCTCTAAATTTGTTATTTATCGAAAATTTTCTCTAAATTTGTGATTTATCGAAAATTTTCTCTAAATTTGTGATTTATCGAACATTTTCTCTAAATTTGTGATTTATCGAAAATTTTCTCTAAATTTGTGATTTATCGAAAATTTCCTCTAAATTTGTGATTTATCGAAAATTTCCTCTAAATATGTGATTTTTCGAAAATTTTCTCTAAATTTGTGATTTATCGAAAATTTTCTCTAAATTTGTGATTTATCGAAAATTTTCTCTAAATTTGTGATTTATCGAAAATTTTCTCTAAATTTGTGATTTATCGAAAATTTTCTCTAAATTTGTGATTTATCGAAAATTTTCTCTAAATTTGTGATTTATCGAAAATTTCCTCTAAATTTGTGATTTATCGAAAATTTCCTCTAAATATCTGATTTATTGATTTTTCAAAAAAGGTAAAACTATAACTATTTTCATATTTTGGTCTTTTTATCGTTTTATCACTTATATTAATATTATGTTCATCATTTCATACTTTTAACATTTTAACTCATATTTTCTCTCTCTCTCTCTCTTTCTCTTAATCTCTCTTGTTGTTCATCGTGCTTAAAATAGTTATAAAGGAATTTTTATTGATTTAAAATAATTAATTATTTAATAACAATTATTAAACATATTTTTGTGTATGTAAACACATGTATGTGTGTGTTTGTGTATTTATGCATAAATATGTGTGTGTGTTCGTATGTTCTTTGTGCTGAATTTTTTAATAATGAAAATAATTGTTTTTAATGTGTGATAAAGTTAATAACTGAATAATTTTTCTTGTTGTTTTTTTAATGTTTCATTAAAATAAATATCCGTTGTGTTGTTATTGTTGTCGTTAGTGTTGTTGTTAAATATTATATAATATTTTTTATGTTTGAAACGGAATCAATGAATTAATTAGGATAAATTGAAAATAAATATTAAAAAAATGTTTTTATGTGTTAATGTGTGTGTAGGTGTTTGTGTGTTATTTTAAGCATCAAAATGATAATTAAAATATTTCTGCTAAATTATATTTTTATTGATTTTTTCACATTCAATTATAGTCGTTTTGTTATTAATGTCTTTTTATTAAAGTGTTTATAATGTGTTGATATCTTTTAAGGATAATTTATTTTAATTTAAGATTTCGTAATTAATTTGAATTATTTTTAAGTGTTGTTGAGTAAAAATGAGTGAAAATTCTGTTTAAACTTTAACAGGTGATTGTTATGTTATGGCAGGATTTAAATTTATTCAACACACCGAAATTTTATGCGATTTAAAAATACTGCTAAAAACTTAATATTTTGCAATTCCCATAATAGACGACGTATGAGTTATATTTCGTACTACAAGTTTTGTTGTTACAAGCTTTTTTTACAGTTTTCTAATAGACAAAACTCTTCTTAAAATTTGGTCGTTACCTTACAATTTAACTTGATCAGTTTAGGAAATACAGATGAAAAACTGATAATTTTGCAATTGTCACGAAAGGTAACGTATGATTAATATTTAATGTAAAAAAATTAATTATACGCTAAACTCTACTACAAAACGTGAGGTTAAGAAATAAAGTTATCAATATTTTCTATTAACGATATTCTAATGCTTTCTGTCACTTTGTTTGAACAAGTCAGTCTTTCTATATTTCAAATCTTAAACACATCTGGACGTCTTTGTGTGATCTTCAATTTTCTTCAACATTCTTGCCCGTTGTAACAATTAGCGGAATTACTTTGCGACAACTGCATATTACTTGCTATACTAAGAGGTTTTTGGGAGTTTTTAAGCCGTCAAATCTGCTTCAGTATTCCGTCAGCAACATCAGTCAATAAAACCGATAAAAATTTTAAATAAAAAAAATTTGTTATGGATCTCGCTCCTTAATTATTCAATATGAAATAGTAGTACTCCTTGTAGGTCTTGATTGTCTCACAGTTTTATTCAGGTGATAATAATTTATTACCAATAAAACAATTTTTTAATCTTTGCTCTTTTCAGTGATCAATTTAAAATCACTTGCAACTTTTGTCTATTATAACAACGACTCTAATGAATTATTCTCTCCCTCCATAATTTCGTTATTATATATATCTTCTATAGTTTTTAAATTAAAAATACTATATTGTCTTGCTAGGTTACGTATGATTATTATTTCATTTTGAAATTAAGTATACGTTATATTTTTTTTAAATCTGTAACAAAATTTTATAAATTATGATATGATTTTAAAATTGTTAAAGTCTCTCCAACCTTGTATCCCTGTCATACTGTTCCTCTTAAACATCATGCATTTGGTTTTTAAAGTATTAAAATTGTTGATCCATGTTATTTGGAATACTCAACTTTGAGACCTTATATCCTTTCTAACGTTATTATAGGCTGACTCTAATAAAATTTAATTTAAAGTTTTTAGTCTTCTCTACATATTTCCTTACCACGATTTTTCGATCCGATTATCAGTTTAGCAGATACAGAGCATATACTAAACATATTATGATTGATGTGATAGGTGACGTATGCTTAATATTTGATATAAAATATTAAGTAAACGCCACATGTAGAACAGCTTTTAAACTGATGTTAGGAAGAATAAAATATGTTCATGCATGTTTTTTTACTTTATTAAAGACTTTATAGGAAACTTTTTTTAAATGAATACTTTTTTGAAAAACTATTTGTGAACCCTGATGGTGGTGAAGAGGTTAAATTAACTTTGTCATTTCAGATTCATCTTAAACACCATAATGTATTATATTCTTGCATCAAATCAGAATATTAATCTATTAAGCTATGTCGGCCTGTCTGTCTATCTGTCTATCTTCCTCTTTTTGGCACGCTCACATCCACAATAATTGACAGAGCTTAATGAAATTTGCCTGATTATTTCCTTATTTTTTTATATAAATTCAGCAAAAGAGTTTGTTCTTTAAAATCATTAAATTCATTAATTTTTACGATGAATTAGTTTAAATTAAAAATGTTTTAGATAAAAATTAGATTTATTTTTCAAATAAAAACATTTAAAGCTTTAGGCTTTGACCAATTTTAACAAAAAATATTGACATAATTAATATATTTCTAAACTTTATTTTAAACATTTATTTATTTAAAACTGATTTTTCCCAAAAAAGCGTATCACTTCTATTACAGATAAGAACAATAAAATAATAAAAATTTCTATAAATTCTCATATAAAACATGACACGCGGAAACGAAAATTGGATAAGGGAACATAAAACGCACAAAAAATTATTAAGCTGCAAAAAAAGCTGAAATTGAAATGAAGTTGTTTTATCGGGGATTATAGAAACATGTTAAAAATAACAAAAACAAAAAAACAACTACATGGGAAATGTGAACACACACATACATATACTTATATATGTATATGAATATCAAGTTAAAGTTTTGTTTGTGTTTCCCCACTTAAAGTGTGAACAAAAACAAATCAATTTTTGAGAGCAAAAAATTTTTGAAAAAAAAGTGAAAATGTGGATTGAATTTTAAATATTTAAGAACAAGATATTAATTTTCGAAAAAAATATTGGAAAAATCTGGGAATTTATAGGAATTAAAATTACTATCAAATATTTAAAAAAGAACTTAATTATATAAAAAAGAAATAAATCATAAATACAAAAATTTTCCAAAATAATTAATCATAGAAAAATTATGGAAATTTAGTTTCAGTTAATTTCTAATAAATTACGTATATAAGTTTTTGTTATCGTTCGAAAGGTTATTACTAAGAAAAGAATAATATTTATATAATGAATTATTAGATTTTAATTTTCGGTGTTAATTAAAATAAAAGTGTTTAACATTTGACCCTAATTTAAAGACAGATTAATTAAGTCACATAAATGAAATTCTGCAATAATATAGAAATAAATATTCTTAA
Organism: Cochliomyia hominivorax; assembly: GCA_004302925.2. NCBI lineage: Eukaryota > Metazoa > Arthropoda > Insecta > Diptera > Calliphoridae > Cochliomyia > Cochliomyia hominivorax. The sequence goes on from PYHX02000494.1 coordinate 68,998,076, forward strand.
TACAGATCTATTAATAAATTCCAAATTCTTATTTCAAAATACCCTAAATTCCAGTGCGGGGAAATACGTTTCCAAAAATTACTTTTTCAAAAATGATGAGTATTTTTGTCTTTTTAGAAGGTCCAGTCCACTACATAAAATTTGCTAACTTTTTGGCTATAATTTTCTGTTTCCACTGAACTTTTAATTTTTTTTTACGACAATAAAGTAAAATAGTTTGTTGATTTCTAATTGAAAAAATTACGAAAATTCTTCGCCAAAATTAAGAGGTTTCCTCAGATATCGGTCTATATCTTTCGATTTTGCTGATTTTATATAAGAAACTTTCAAGAATTATAAGAAATATTCAGGCCAAATTTAATTGTGCTCAATCAACTATTGTTAATATGAGCGTGCCAGCAACAAACAGATAGACAGACGGATAGAGAGACAGACAAACATAGCTTATCAACTCAGATTTCGACTTGATGTAAAAATTTATATACCTTATAGCATCTAACATGATTCCTTCTTAGCGTTATACACGGAATGAAAAAGTTGATGTAACCTTATCACCAATTGTGGTGGTGAAGAGAGAAAAATTGTTTTCCCGTACTAATATTTTCAGAAAATTGATCTAGTTGTCCTTATAAAAGGTTCGCCCTATTCCAAAATTTTTAAGTACATAGCTAACATACGAGGGTATATACCTGCAAAGAAGATTTTCTAAATTTTAAATTTAAAAATTTATTTGTCTCTTTAAAAAGTCAAAGAAAAAAATTTCAAAATTAATGAAATTCTGAAAAAACTTGAGGGGAGGGTTTTTTCCCCATACATTTACATTTTCTATACATGTATTTACGTTAAGAATTCTTTCAAAATTTTAAGAAAAAAATTATTACTTAGAGAAAAAAGCTGGATTTTGATGTAAAAGACATAAATTTGGAAAAAAATCATAAAATCTAATTTATTCGTTATTCGTAATATAACCTTCTATCGGATCCCCATTACCTAATCCTACGGATAATACAACTTAGAATTTTGTAAAGAATTAAAAAAAAAATGATTTAGAATTGTTCTTTGGATCTAATTTGGTCCCACTACAGTAAGAAACATATCTAAGAATTGTTAAAAAAAAATATTTTTTTTCTAAATATCTCTTCAACTATAAGAGATATTCTACATATAAAAACCCATTTTTTTGCAGAGAATCATAATGATTTTTTATATAAAACTTTGTCTCAATCAAATCAATTTTGCTGAATTTTTAAATTTAATAGCCGAGGTGACCAATTTTGGTCGTATATCTCTTGACTTCGGGAAAATTTTTAAAATTTGTGCTGCTAACAATCAATTGCTAAACACCTTAGACATGTTCCAGTGATATTTCATTCAAAAATATTAATAAGTTCTAAAGTTAGAAATTGATTTCTTAAAAAGAACATTAATTATGAATGACTCTAACAAACAACATGAATATGTTGAAGTTATTCTTATAATTTTGGTCATGATATTTTAATTATTTCTTCATATACAGCCGAAGTTTTTATCTGAAAAAATACCGTTTTTTCAAAATTCGTTAACCTTTCCCCGCCCATAGTGCAGAGACCAGTTTGACATAAATTATATTGATCTAAAAAATTCAATATTCTCTTTAGCAGCCGCACAAAAAATCAGACCATAATGAAATAACGTTAACTAGACTCAGACAACATTTACGCAAAAATTAATAAATTTACTCACACACACACACACAAAAAGAGATATGTGGAGAGAAAGTGAGTTTACATGTTGTGTGGTAATTTCACTACCATACAATCACACACACTATTACAAACAAATACTACCAAAAAAATATCCAATATAAACATCTCATTGATATTTAATTTAAATGTTTATGTATGTGTATATATGTATGTATATTTTGTATTGTAATTGTATTTGTGTATTTAACTGTTTGTTTAACAATAAATAAAGCAAATTAAATAATGCAATTTGGACAAAACAAAAAATAAATACAACGACAATGCGAAAATCACAAGAAAGAGAGAGAGCGAGTGAAGAGAGATGAGAGAAAATAACAACACCAATATTAATTTAATACTCTGGCCACATGAAAACATGTTTAAACATGTTGCTGAAATAATATAATTTCCTGTTTTTTTTGCCAATCGCAACGAAAAATGGTAGCCAAATATTGTTGTTGTTGTTATTGTGTTTTTTTTTTTTGGTTAAAAAGGTATTAAATACATACACATGATATAAATTTCATAATATTTGTGTGTTTGTAAAACAATTGTAATGACATTTGGGTTTAAATATTGGAATCTTTTTGTATTAATAGAATATTTATTTAACCTTTTTTTAGGAAGAAATTAATTATTGGCATAGAAAATAATTTAGATTAAATAATTTATACTTTCATTAAAATTATAGTTAGATTTATGAGTTAAAAAATTGTAATAAAAAATAATAGTGTGTGGAGGCGTATGATTGTTATTTAAAAACAATTAGAAATTGTTCATACGCATTGATAAGTTTTAAGCGCTTAATTTTAGGAGAAAGAGTTAAGGGTTTTGTTTGGCAAATAATATTATTTAAATAATATTATTTAAATAAAGTGTTCATAACTAGCGGTTAATCAGTCCCTAAAGGAAATATTTTTAGAATAAACTAAGAATACAATTTTTCTTAAAGGATCAATTAAAAATTAAAAAAATAAAAAAACATTTTTTAAACGACTAAAATGACGAAAAATTACATAAAACTAATATCCCTCAATAAATGCATGAAGACTTATATATTCGATTATGTTTCACGAATCTGTTTTTAAGATGATTAGTATTTTTACCCTCGACAACCACAAGTGGTGATTTCCTAAGAAGGAATCATCTTAGTCGCTATTACGTATATATGTATATATCCTTGCATTAAATCAAAATCTGACTCGATTGTATATCTGAAACAGCATCTCCCTAGAATTTTCAATTACAAGTTGACCAATAGAAGTGATATTTTCCCATGACAATAAGTTATATGCACCTCATTACTTTTCCAAAAGAAAATAATAGAATTATGTTAATTAACGGGTTCAATCAATAAACTTTTTTCAACAAATGTCTTTTATTTACTTAAATAAATGAATTAATTTATTTTTACTTAAAATTTTATGTCAATTTTTCATATATTTTTAGTCACTTTTAATACTTTTTAGTCATTTTTTAAGGTAGTGGAAGATTGTTTGAAATGGAATGAGAAACAAACATTTGACACGCGGTTGCAAATAACTGAATGTCTAAAGTAACCCTATGTAACCCTTTATCTTCACCCATGGAGCCAAAGTGGAGTCCAGGCTACAAAAGTTATAGTGTCACATTTCTTTGCTCTCATTATGTTAAATTTCATGTAAATCTATTCAGCCGATCAAATTAATCGGTTATTTTGCATAATATTATTTGAACATTTGATATTTATTGTGATGAGGTGGCGTATGGTTAATATTTATAAATATTTAAAAATTACTCATACGTTGAAAATAACGTGAAATTTGATTAGAGAAAGTGTAGTTTGGATTGGATTCCATTTAAGTATATTTTCTTTCCCCTCAGAAAAAGATATTCAAAATTAATGAAATTTGTATAGAGCCAGTGTAAAAAGTGCATCCCCTAATTTTGGTATCAATAGAATATTTTAACCTTTTTTAGGAAGAAATTAACTAGTGGCATAGAAAATAATTAAAACATTCATACAAATTATAGCTTATTATATAAAAAATAGTGATAAAGATAATAGTGTGGTTTTGCGTATGATTAATATTAAAAAATAATTAAAAATTGTTCATACGCATCGATGAGTTTTAAGCGCTTAATTTTAGGAGATAGAATCAAGGGTTTTCTCTGGCACGGAAAATAATTAAAATTAAATAATTGAAACTTAATTATGGACATTTTTCAAGAAAAATGTATCTCTTAATGACCCCGGATTTAGTTTACCTCCATTTATGTTAAGAATTCTTTGAGAATTATGAAGTTAACAATATAAATATAAACCTTTTTAGGAAATACTTATACATTCATTGTACTTTTGTGAAAAAAAATTATATTAGGACTTAAATAAAATCTAGATAAATTAAATTTCCCGAATTTTTTCTCAAATATACACAATTCCAAATGATGGAAAATATGGTAAAGTATATCAATTTTTATAAGTAAACTGGTCATTTACTCATACAAAAGGTTTGCCAAGTTACAGATCTTTTGAGTACATAACAAATATATGAAACCTACGATATTTTTCTCTCAATTCTGAAAATTCTTATAGTCAAATTTGATTAGGGAAAACTCCATTTAGGTTTAATTTTGAACCAGAGTATAAAGTTTTTGGAAAAGTATTTCATATCGGGTAAAAATTTATAATTTCTAAAGGAAAATATAACAGATTTTTTTTGTGATGACATAATTTCTTAATTAAATTTCGTATTATTTCTATACTTTTGCAATATAAAATTAACATTTAAATCTTTATAAAATGTAAAGAAATATTGTCATATTAGAAATATCAGTATGATAAGGAATTTATCTTTGATTCAGATTATTAAAAATTTCCACTCTTTTAACGTTTTATTAACATCTCCTTATAGAAAGCGTCCTGCAGAAAAATTTGTGATAAATATAAAATAATATTAAGGTTTGCAATAGACAGTCATAGGGTATGACTATATGTTGTCATGGGCTGGCGTATGATCAATATTTGAAAAACGAATAAAATTACTCATACCTCTTTAGGAGTTTAAAACGAATTGAAAAGGAATGTCATTTTATGTTAACATTGAAAAGGAATTATGATTGATCTTTACCTCAATCTGAACATTAAATGACATTTATATTGTGGGCAGATCCTTGTCTCAAGTTCATTCGAATTGTGCTTGAGGCAAAGATCTGCCCAAAATCTCTATTCAATGTAAACGTCAAATGAATGTATTTATATTGTTACATCACCAATACTTTATAGGAAATCTATCTGGTGCGTATTTTAAATATTTTAGGACTTATATTAAGACCGCTATCTTTAAAAGGCTTTCAAACATATTGAAAATTTTTTAACTTTTTCGAAAAATGTTTTTTAAATATGAATTTTTATACAAAATATATTTTAGAAATGAATTATTTATATGATTTTATTATATTCTAAAAGGTTTATTAAAAAGCTAAAATTTTAATTATTGAAATATTTTAAAGCAACTTAAAAAAATGTTTAGCTTTTCTTAGCATTTTTATCATTTTATAAAGAACATTTTAAACAAACTGATTCTGCAGTATTTTGTAAATTGCGATTTTTAATTAAATAAATTTTAAAATTAAATAAACTTTAAATTATAAATTTTATCAAAAATATATATTAAACAATTTTTTTCAAAAATTTTAAATAAAATTTTAAATAAAAAAAATATTTTAAAATTCATAGAAAATTTTTAAGATATAAATATCACATGTATACATCCTTTTTAAGGTCTTATCAGGATCTATTGGATAGTGGAAAATTGTTTGAAATTGTATGAGAAACAATCGTTTGACACGCGGTTACAAATAACTGAATGCCCGAAGTAACCCTATGTACCCCTATGTCTATGGAGCCAAAGTGCAGCCCAGGCCACACTTATTTATGTTCAATTACATGTAAATCGATTCAGCCGATCAAATTAATCGATTATTTGCCACTTTATAATGTTATTTGAACATTTTGTGTTTATTGTCTTCATTCAAAATTATTATTTTTTCACAATTTAATAATTTTAAAATTAAAAATTATTTTAAAATTAACAAAACGGAAACGTTTCACATTGTGCTAAACATGAACACTTTGAGTATTCAAATGATTACAATGATTTTTGTATTTCAAAACTTTTCATTATTTTCCAAATACTTTTATAAGAGTTAATTCTTCTAATAATCAAGAACTGTAGAATATTTTCCCACATGTCTAGTTTTAGCCAAACTCTGGTACCCAAAAAGTTTTTGAACTAATGTGCTTTCAAGTACCAAAATAATTTAGTCAACTTAAAGTTATGAAGTCTTATCTAGTGAGTCTTGAAATGTGTGATCGGATCGAGGAAATATAAAAGAAAATAAGAGAAATTTACTTAAAATAGTTCCAATACCAAAAAATTACAGTGGAAAGTTCTTTTCTTGAAAAGGACTTCCTTTTCCAATATACTAAGTTGTTTTGAAGAAATAAGGGATGAGAAACTATTTTAGATAAAAGTAGAGATGAATCTTTAAGAAGTTTTCACTTAATTTGCGATGTTCATAACGATTTTTGAAAATAATTCTGAAATCTTTTCATCGTAAAAGAATTTCATCGAATTGTAGGGAATAGTAAAACTGCCCGGTGCTAAGGCCAGTGGGGAAATACTAGGACCTTGCCAAAAGATAATTGAAGAGCAAAAAAAAAAAAAAAAGTTCAAATATAAGGTAGACTTTAAACGGAGATGAACAAAGTGCCAAAAGGTTAATGGAAAGGATTCCGATAAAGATTTAAAATTTCATTTCAAGTGATAAAATAGCAATAATACCTTTAATCAAAAAAAATTAAACCGCAATTATAGTGATTAACTCTTTGTTAACATATATGTATGTTTAGAATTTTTCGATCTCACTCCTTATATACTAAGAATAATTTAAAGATAATTTCTGTTTTACAATTTGAGAAATAAACAATAAAATCTTGATTTTTTTCTTAAATTTATAAAGATGAGATAGAGCTTGTTTACAGAACTTTGCCTCCATCTTTTTTGGATTAAGATTACATTTCTTTATAAAATTATAAAAAATATTTAAAGGTTCAAAACAAAAAGTATTCTTATCGACGAAGAAAAGCTGCCTCCATTTAAGGAAAATATCAAAAAAAATGTTGTTCTCAAAATTCCAAATTCAGATTAATATCGCCTTCTATCGGATTCATATTTTTTGATGTTTATTAAAGCAACATTTCTTAAAATTATATAGAGAATCTGTCATATAATTAAAAAAATTTGAGGACCTAGAAAAGATCTTGAAAAAAAGTAAGAGTTTAAGGTTAAAAATGGGTTAAAAATTTGTATCGACTTAAATAACTTAGAAACCGTAAGAGGTGATTGCAACATGTAACTGTATTTTCAATAGGGATTTACAAAGACTAACTTTTCTACAAAATTCCTTTTGTCTTAATCCATGAATTAATTACTGGTGAATTTCAAAATATTAACATATTCGAAATGGCCAAATTTGAAGAGCGCCCCATAACGACCTGGAGCAGATAAGGTCTTGTACCCCTCTAAATTACTTGGAGAATACATCGAATCTATTTTGTTCAAAAGTTATAAAATTATTTCCCGAAAAACATAATTTTCAATATATTAAGTATTTAAATCGTAAAATCGCCAAAAATAATCCTCAAAAAATTGTGTTAAAAACTATTAATAAGTTTAATAAGTTTTTAAATTAATTAATTAATTAAATTAATTAATTGAAGTAATTAAATAATTTAAAAATTTGAACAATTGCAAATTTAGTAATTTATTACTTTTTTTAGAACTGACATTTTTTGCAACTATAGATTTTCTTTTAAATATTTTTAGTAATTAATTAATTTGTTAAATAGTGAAATAATTGTTTAAAATTTATCATTAAAATTAAACCCTCAAATTTACCATTTTTCAGTTTTTTTGCATAAAACTCTTCTTCAAGGCAGCTTAAGTCTTCTTTATTAAAATTCACACTTTAACGCGTTTTATTGTCTTAAATTCTTTTAATTAATTTAACTTATTTTCAATTAAAAATTTTAATTAATTAACTTTATTTCTCTATAAAAAGAAACATTTTAATTCTTTTAATTAACTTCTTTTTATTGAACAAAAACACTTTTTATTTCAAATTTTAAATTTCTTTAGAATTGACAACACTGTTTTGCACAGTTTCTGTGTTTAGCAAAATCATGTACTAAGTATTAGATATCGTATTTTAGTACTCTCCAACCTTTAGGAGATATTTTCCTTTTATGATACAAAATTTGTTAGAAATTTTTATTAAAGTTGTTTTCAGAAAAAAAAAAACTTATTTTAAGCGTCTGATAAGAACGTAACAGAACAGAAAACTAACTGAACGTATGGCTGATAAACTTATGAGAATGGTTTAGTTGTGCGAGGGGTTTTTATACCGGTCCACAAGCGCAAGCGATGAATTTTCCGGGTGGGGATATGCAAAAAATAAAAAAAAAAGCAAAAACAGAACAAAAAAAGAAAAAATTATATACAAATTTGCAAGAGCAAACGCAAAAATACAAAATAGCAGCAACAACAACGACAACAACAAATACAAGGTGTAAAACTTCACTTACACACATTAGATTTGCAAAAATGAACTGAACTCATTGAAGATGAAAAAAAAATGGCAAAAAATCATTCACACACACCACACACACACATACAAACAAAGAAGCACTACTACCATTTCACACAAAAAATGCATTTTAAGGGTTGCAGCAAATTTTACACAAGAAAAAAATGGAAAAAAAAAGCACAAAGAGCATTTTTACTCCAGAAGCCAAGAAATAAAATACTCTCTCATTTTTCCCAAACAAGAGTTCATTTCCTTTTCATGCAGCATCATCTTCCTTCACTAAAACTCTCCCTAAGAATTCATTTTCATTTATTCTCTCTTTTATTTCACTTGCATTTCATCACAAAGCAATACTCTCTCCCAAAGGAAAAGCTTTTGAGTAAAAGCTATTGCGCATTAATAATACCCCTCTCTTGCTCTCAAAATACTCTGTTATTGTATGTGAAAATTTGTCCCAAAAAGCTTTCAAATTTTATCCTTAACTTCAAGAAATTGGCCCAAAACTTTATTTTATCCTCTTCAGGTTCTTTTAACAAATAAAAGCTTTTTTCGGTTGACTCGTAAAAACTCGTTTTTTCTCTAATCGTTTTTATTCGTTTTCGTTCCTCGTGTTTTGGTTTCGTTTGGTTTTATATTTTTTTTCTTCCATAATTTCCCCTCTTTTTGGCTTTCGTTGCTCTTTTGTATTTGTTCATCATTTGAATTGTTAGAAAAAAAATGAAAAATATTTTGCTCGAATTCAAAGAATAAAAAGTTCATCATATTTTTCATGAAAAATTTCGTTGTTAAGAAAATCTTTTGTTTAGTGAAAATCTTTGTTAATTTCCGTTTACTTGTTATTTTTGTTACGATTTCAAAATGTTCAGTTTGTAAGTGATTAAAATTAATTTTGAAAATTACATTTGGATTCATTTTCTCTCATTTCATTATTCGTATCTGGAAATATGTATTTATTCATGATTATGAAATTCATTAAGAAGATTTAATTAAATTTAGATGTGAAAGGAGTCATTTTAATAGTTCAAAGCTCAGATCGCTAAGAACTTATACTTGTGATATCGATTAATTATTTTTTTTTTCGAAAACACTTTTTCTAACATTACAATTGGTGGAGAAATGATATTCAATGTGAATCCAGCGATATCGGTGCAACAAAAAAAACACTAAAGACATCATCAAAATTTTTATGGAAAATCTTTTCTAATTTTTTTAATAAAAAATAATTTTATTTGAACAAAATTAAACAGTAACAAACAGATGTACAGCTGTATATTATTACTGTTTAACAGAGCCAGGTACTCACGTTAAAAGCTTTGTCGTTGTACAACTGCACAGCCGTACACCCTCATCATATACAAAGTCATTAAAATCTGCTTTGTAAGAAAAAGTTAAGTTGTTATATGGAACCCGATTTCACCGATAAATTGTTCAGTTTTCTAAATCGATCGCTTTGGAAATAACTTCGTAACTCTTGAGTCATTGGAGATATCTTATTTAAATTTCACAAAGCTCAGGTGTTATTGAGTTGACTTAGAAGGTCTCACGTAAGGTAAAGACTAGATAAGTTGATCTTATCGAGAATGTTGTCTTAACAAACGTCAAAAATTCGTTTTTAAATTCAGACAAAAGAAATTTTGTGAAAAAATATTTCTAGTAAACTTCTACAAAAAGAAAAAAACTCGATTGAAGGTTTTACCTTAAACTTGCAAAGATATACAAGTCGAAATAAATTTTAAACCAGTTTTATCCCTGTTCTCATACCCTCCACCACCACAAATCGTAAAGAGGGTTTATATAAGTTAATCATTCTCTTTTTAATGCCAAAAAGGAATCATCTAAGTCAAATTAAAATGTGAGTCGATTTAGTTATGTTCATCTACCTATTTGTGTTCGCATATTCACATCCACAACCGGCAAAATCGGTTCAGTAAAAACGTTGTGGGTATTTAAGATTTGGAAAAGCCGAGTATATTATTCTTATATGTTCTAATATTTTTTATCTCCTGAATCGTTAGAGGTATCTTACTAAAATTTCGCATGTTTTGAGTTGAAATGCTGTAACAGACTTCAATCAAATGTCGTCAATTCACCATCTATATGAGAAAACGAAATGCTTGTTCCAATTAAGGAAAAAAATAAAAGTTAGGAACTATACAACCTTCAGAAAAAAATTTTTGCAATGTAATTGTAGATCATTCGTCCTCATGAGTCCTCATTGAGCAAAATTTTAGAGGCCTTAGAAAAATTTGAATTCTTTAAATAAAATTAAAATTTTAGTAATAAATTTATTTTAGTTAAATTTAAAATTTTGGTAGAAATTTGAAGTTTTCGTAAAAATTGGAAATTTTGGTAAAAATTGGAAATTTTGGTAAACAATTTTAAATTTTGGTAAAAATTTGAAATTTTGATAAAAATTGGAAATTTTGGTAGCAAAAATTGGAAACTTTATCAAAAATTAGAAATTTTATTAAAAATTTTGATTTGGTAAAAATTGGACAATTTAGTAAAAATTAATTTTTTTAAATATTTGATTTTTTTTAATTGGAAATTTTAGTAAAAATTTGAAATTTTAGCAAAAATTGGAAATTTTGGTAAAAATTTTAAATTTTGGTAAAAATTGGAAATTTTGGTAAAAATTGGAAATTTTGGTAAAAATTGAAAATTTTGGTAAAAATTTTAAATTTTGGTAAAAATTAGAAATTTTGGTAAAAATTGGAAATTTTGGTAAAAATTGGAAATTTTGGTAAAAATTGGAAATTTTGGTAAAAATTGAAAATTTGGAAAAAAATGGAAATTTTGGTAAAAATTGGGAAATTTGGTAAAAATTGGAAATTTTGGTAAAAATTGGAAATTTTAGCAAAAATTGGAAATTTTAGCAAAAATTGCAAAAAAAATTATTAAAAATTTAAATTTTAAATTTTAATTTTTTAAAAATTTTGATTTGGTAAAAATTGGACAATTTAGTAAAAATTAATTTTTTTTTTAAATATTTGATTTTTTTTAATTGGAAATTTTAGTAAAAATTTGAAATTTTAGCAAAAATTGGAAATTTTGGTAAAAATTTTAAATTTTAGCAAAAATTGGAAATTTTGGTAAAAATTTTAAATTTTGGTAAAAATTGGAAATTTTGGTAAAAATTGGAAATTTTGGTAAAAATTGAAAATTTTGGTAAAAATTGGAAATTTTGGTAAAAATTGGAAATTTTGGTAAAAATTGGAAATTTTGGTAAAAATTGGAAATTTTGGTAAAAATTGGAAATTTTGGTAAAAATTGGAAATTTTGGTAAAAATTGAAAATTTGGAAAAAATGGAAATTTTGGTAAAAATTGGGAAATTTGGTAAAAATTGGAAATTTTGGTAAAAATTGGAAATTTTAGCAAAAATTGGAAATTTTAGCAAAAATTGCAAAAAAAATTATTAAAAATTTAAATTTGGTAAAAATTGGAAACTTTAGTAAAAATTTATTTTTTTAATATTTTAAATTCTGGTAAAAAATGGAAAATTTGGTAAAAATTGGAAATTTTAGTAAAAATTGGAAATTTTAGTAAAAATTAAAAAATTTGGTAAAAATTTGAAATTTTAGCAAAAATTGGAAATTTTAGTAAAAATTAATTTTTTTTTAAATATTTGATTTTTTTTAATTGGAAATTTTGGTAACAGTTTGAAATTTTGGTAAAAATTGGAAATTTTGGTAAAAATTGGAAATTTTAGTAAAAATTGGAAATTTTAGTAAAAATTTGAAATTTTGGTAAAAATTGGAAATTTTGGTAAAAATTTTAAATTTTGGTAAAAATTGGAAATTTTGGTAAAAATTTTAAATTTTGGTAAAAATTGGAAATTTTGGTAAAAATTGGAAATTTTGGTAAAAATTGGAAATTTTGGTAAAAATTGGAAATTTTGGTAAAAATTGGAAATTTTAGTAAAAATTTGAAATTTTGGTAAAAATTGGAAATTTTGGTAAAAATTTTAAATTTTGGTAAAAATTGGAAATTTTGGTAAAAATTTTAAATTTTGGTAAAAATTGGAAATTTTGGTAAAAATTGGAAATTTTGGTAAAAATTGGAAATTTTAGCAAAAATTGGAAATTTTAGCAAAAATTGCAAAAAAAATTATTAAAAATTTAAATTTGGTAAAAATTGGAAACTAGTAAAAATTTATTTTTTTAATATTTTAAATTCTGGTAAAAAAATGGAAAATTTGGTAAAAATTGGAAATTTTAGTAAAAATTGGAAATTTTAGTAAAAATTGGAAATTTTAGTAAAAATTAAAAATTTGGTAAAAATTTGAAATTTTAGCAAAAATTGGAAATTTTAGTAAAAATTAATTTTTTTTTAAATATTTGATTTTTTTTAATTGGAAATTTTGGTAACAGTTTGAAATTTTGGTAAAAATTGGAAATTTTGGTAAAAATTGGAAATTTTAGTAAAAATTGGAAATTTTAGTAAAAATTTTAAATTTTGGTAAAAATTAGAAATTTTGGTAAAAATTGGAAATTTTGGTAAAAATTGGGAAATTTGGTAAAAATTGGAAATTTTGGTAAAAATTGGAAATTTTAGCAAAAATTGGAAATTTTAGCAAAAACTGCAAAAAAAATTATTAAAAATTTAAATTTGGTAAAAATTGGAAACTAGTAAAAATTTATTTTTTAATATTTTAAATTCTGGTAAAAAAATGGAAAATTTGGTAAAAATTGGAAATTTTAGTAAAAATTGGAAATTTTAGTAAAAATTGGAAATTTTAGTAAAAATTAAAAAATTTGGTAAAAATTTGAAATTTTAGCAAAAATTGGAAATTTTAGTAAAAATTAAAATTTTTGGTAAAAATTTGAAATTTTGGTAAAAATTTGAAATGTTAACAAAAATTGGAATTTTAGTAAAATAATGGAAATTTTAGTAAAAATTGAAACTTTTAGTAAAAGATGAATATTTTATTAAAATTTAAAATTTTAGTACAATTTTCAATTTTTAATTAAATTTAATTTTTTTAAATACCATTTGAATTTTTTATAAAAAAATTGATTTTTTGATAAAGATTTTATTTATTAATAAAAATTTGAATTTTTAATAAAAATTTGAATTTTTTATAAAAAATTTTAATTTTTAATAAAAATTTGAATTTTTTATAAAAAATTTTAATTTTTAATAAAAATTTTAAAATGTTAATTTTTATTAAAAATTTAAATTTTGAATTAAAGTTTATAAATTTTAACAATTATTTATTAAAAACTTTTAATTTTATATAAAATAATAAACTTTGAAATTAAAATTTCGAAAAAATATAAAATTTTAGTCAAAATTTGAATTTTTAGTTTTTATAATTTTTAATAATTTATAATTTTTATTAAATTTTTAATTTGTTTAATGAAATCCTGAAAGTGACATTTTTATTTTTTAAAAAGTTTTAAATTTTAAATGAAGTTTTGAAAAATTTTAGTGAAAATTTAGTTTTTAAAAAATTTAAATTTTCTTAGATGAAAATTTAAAATTTTTGTTTTTATCTTGAATTCAAAATTTTTGAAGAAGATTTAATTATATTAAGCATTTTAGGGATTTCACTCTTTTTCCCTTAAGGTCTAATATCTACTTAAGTAATTGGATTAGAATTTAATCGATTCTCGAATAAATTTTCTAATAAATTTATAACATAAATTTTAAAAATTTATCACTCTCCCCCCCTCCCCCTTCCTTTACTCTCAGCACCCATCAAAATCCATTATCTGCAAAAAACATCATTCGTCAAAATTTATTGCAAAAAAAATACCAAAAATTTATTAAATAATGAACTTAACGATAACAATCAAACAGTTGTCAAAGGAGCAACAACAACAAAAAAATAATATTTTCCTGTCAGAAAAAAATAGAACTGAACTGAAAAATTTATTTAGTAACGTAAACACGTACGAATATTGAGAGCAAACAAGTGTAGAGTATATGATGGCAGTAAATACGGAAACGGAAATGCATAAATTTGTTATTTGCATTAAATAACACAACGAAAAGAAAAACATACGGAATGAGAAATATAACACATACATACAAATATACATACACACGCGTTTCAAAACGTGCATAAATAAACTGTTAAAGTGGGCAATTTTTCTTAATACCGTTTAGTAGACGTTACGAAAAAAAACACCAAAATTCACAGAAGGAAAAAAAGAAAATCAAAGAATATGACACGAACACCGTTTTAACGACCACAAAAGGAAACTCTGAGAAATACATACTCACAAACACATACTCGCGAAAAAACACAAAAATCATTCACTACACAAATTAAAGTTATTTTTAAGATTCTACAGACTACAAATATTTACAACTACAAATTTATGTATTTTACTTTCAAACATACACACACTCACCTATGGAAGTTAAGGTTTGCATATGAATGAAATGAGTTTCTTATGAAGCGCAAAAAAAACAAGACGCAAAACTAATGGTTGTATAGCGAAGAAAGGAGAATAATTCCAGTGTATATTTCCTTCACACAGTCACTATAAATTGTAATACATGTTAATTTGTTTACTGTAGATTTGTAAGTTATATGTTTAATGTATGTGTGCGTGTGAGTGTGTGTTGTGTGTGATTGCTTGTAAGTGTTAAACGCAATGGCGTGTCAACAACCAAATAACAGCAACAGCCAAAGCGATAAGTATCGGAAATTAGCTAAAAGGCATTTTTCGTAAATTTTGCCAAACATTTAGTTCATTTTTTTTTCAATTTATTTAACACGACGATAATAAAAATAACAACAAGTGAAGAAAACGGTTTATTGAATAACTTTTTTGTTCGATGTGATTTTTTTTGCGGGGGAAAAATAGGAGAACAGATTTAACAAAATTATATTTTAAAGAAGAATTTTCTTTTTTTTACGTTAATATTAATGGAAATACAAATTAGAGGAAGTTTAGTATGGGCTTTCAGCAGTCTAAACAAGGGTAACTCTAGTTTGGTATCTATATATAACGAATCAGATACTTTAAATAGACCCCCTTTTACATATGAAAATACCAAAAACCCCCATTCGAATAAAAATCATTTAAAAATTTATTTTTATCACTAAAAACCACACATTTGTGCTCATACAATGATCAACTTGTCATTTTAAAAGCTGAGATGCTCGGGCATAGACATGCGTCTATGTGGTCAGAGATGGATTTAGTGAACTCCTGAAAGTGACCAGCTCGAAAATGTTAAGTTTTTTTGTTTTAAATTCACCAATTTATGTCTATAGAGAGCCATATACAGGTAGCGGGGTTTAAAAAATATTGCCACAATAACCACAAGCCCCTTGAAAAGTTACATTAATCTGAAGTTGGAACTTAAAAAAAATCGAATTTTTAGGCCTTTTTTTCAAAAAAAAGGTGGCAATATGTATGTATGAATTGTATTTATTGTTTTTGTAAAGAAATATTAAGGGAAATGTGTGTTAACTAAATCCAATTGCCCACCAACCCCTTCCAAACTTAGTAGAATTGAGCTCTTTTATTAATTTAAGAGTTCTCATTAATCGGGACTATATATGTCATCAAGCTCGACCAATACGAAGCTTGTTATTCCGCCTTTTGTTATATCCGAAATATGAATGTTTATCCAGTATCTCCTCTCAAGCTTCTAAGTGTATCTTGATGTATATTTTATAGATTAATGAAATACATCTTAGCGCTTCAAATAATTTAGAACCTTTTTCGGAGAAGCTGAAGAATTTGTAAACAGAGTACATGAGGTAGGTTGAAATGAAAGCAGGTTTATATTAAATTTTTAATATAAAGTAATTAAGGAGAATAAAATGATGAAGTTGAAAATATTGGAAAATGGAAGTAACTTAAAATGTAACCTGATACCACATCCTTAAGGTATTTAAATCGTAAACTAAAAGTCTTTTGGGAAACGAATAATTTCTTTGAATGTACATTCTTAATTTGTTCTTGCAAGAGAATTTTACTTTTTGTAACTTATGTCCGTTTATCGGTTAGATAAATCGAATTTTCACACCTCGAGAAATTGTCGGTTTTTTGTAGCCGCCTTAAACAGTCTCCCATTTAAAACCAGCTCTATCGATTTATTCCCTTGAAAATCTTTTCTATTTTTTTAATAATAAATTAATTGAATGTAGACAGAAATATGCAAACTTTTGTTACACCCTTTAATCCTCAAATAGGTCGGAATTTTAGGGATAATTTTCAGAATTTGATCACATGTGTTAATTTTCATATAAGAATTAAATCCATCTTTTATTGAGGAAACTCCCGCATAAGACCCTTTCCTTAAGAGGGGATTTCAGCTTATAAAATTTTATCAACTGAGAACCAATTCGTCGTATGTCATACCACTATAACCCCCAATCCCGAAATAGAGTTTTATTATTAATTTATTTCATAAACAATTTTGTATAAGTAAATTATTTGGCAATAATAAGTATAACCTCCTCACAAAAAAGTGTGAGCAATTTCCACATCACTAATATGCATTAAGCTGTAGTTCGAACTCAGGACTACTCGTCAAAATTACACCCACTTTTAAGTATACCTGTTCGACTTAGAAAATGATTATGAGTCCACTTTCTGAGTCGATTTAACAATGTTTATCCGTTCGTGCTTATGTCTGTCTGTGTGTAGATATTTTCATGAATTTCAAGTACCTCCCATACAAATGTCCTCCCGGAATGAGGTTTTAAGCTCATTCAAGTCCAAAATATAAAGCAGTTTTTCAAAAATTGTGAAAAAGTCTTTTGTTATTCAACGATGTTATGAATTATGCGAAAGTCGGTCCATGCCTTCGAATAGATCTCATACAAACCCCCTTCCAAATATCACTTCGAAGAGCATAAATTTCATATACACATTGTTATTGTAATAAAAATTGATCAAAGTAAAATAAATATAAGCAAAAATCGATGTACGAAATTTTATGAGGGTCTTCTAGCTTCCATTTAAAACACTCCCCCCACCCCGCAAAAAAAAGGAAATTCATTTTAAAACCCTTAAATTTCACACAAATGTTTGTGTCATTATAATGTACCGTACACTTAAATATAAATCCGAAGATAAAATTATACGAGGGTTGTTCATTAAGTCTTGTTGAAAATTTATTTTAAATTTAATTTGTTCATGTTTTCATAAAATCTGGTGGAGGGTATTAAAGATTCGTCACAGCCCAGTGTTGCATTATAACTTCTTCAATATTAACAAATTTTGCAGTTCATTTTGTAAAGATTATTTATCAATAAAACTGACGATAAATAAATGAAATTCTATGCAACAACAAAATTCAAAAAGAAAAACTTAACGAAGAATGAATTTTTTTCTTCTTCATTTCATATTATTTTCCTCCTTTTCACAGTTTAATAAACCAATTCATAGATTTAAATACAACAATGACCAATAAGAAATGTTAAGAAATGTAATCTTTTTGTGTAAAAATACACAAAATAATTTCAGTTCTTTCTTTCTTTCACATTTTTTTTAATCTCAATTCGTTGCTAATTTTGTAAATGTCAACAACATTCATGCGGCCTTAAAGATCGATTGTATTGATAGCAATAATTCTTGGGCTTTTTGTTCATTCCTCCCACCACCCAACTCCCACATTTTAAGTAACTGAATAATAACAGCAACAACAAGAATATACTGTGGACCAAAGAGTAGATGAATTGGTTGGTTGCTCTGTTGATTGCATACAATTTTTGACCAAACCAATAACGGAATATGGTTACAATTGAAGTTGATGATGACGTCGTTGTCGGTCGATGATGTCAACGATAAAATCAACATTTCTTTTTTTATTTTCTTTCCAAAAATTATAAACAAGAATGCATTTTAGTTGTATGAAAATCGAAAAAAAGGAAAACAAGTAAGAATTTTTAATTCGGTTATGCCGAATCTTCAATGCCCTCCAATGCAAATGAGAGTAAAGTAAATACCTTATGTTTCATACATACAAAATCACAAATACTCCCACAATACACATACACAAAACCTATACATACAGAATAAAATAGAAATAATTTAACATTTTTCAGTTATGATTTTCTATCATAAATAAAAAATGTTAATTTAACATTGTTTTGCAGTAAATAATGTTTGTTGAGAATAATTTTGAAAATTTACTACTTAAAAGAAGTTGTAATAATTTATCGTTGTCTAAATTTCGAAAGGTTCTAATATGTCCAATATTATTTCACCGCAAACGTAAAAACGTTTAATTTAAACTGAATGAAAAAAATATTCATTCTCAAATCAATTACACCGAACCAAAAAATTTTGTAAATATAACGAAAAAGATTGTAGAATTGTAGAAAAGTTGGTTAAATATCAGCCAACGAAACCTTTATTCATCATAACGAAAATTTTCGTAAATTCTTCAAATTGACGAAAAATTGTGAATATGACTAATTAATGCGTTAATAAATGCAGTTTATTGAATAAATATTATTCAATTTGAATAATTTTTGATTCAAAAAGTAAATTCTTTATATTATACAATTTCAATACCATAATTAATTTAAATTAATGAAATTTTAGTGAAATTGAGGAAAGAATTACGTAAAATTGTTGTAATCAATTTATACATAAAATATCAAGGATCAAGGGAAGGGAGTACTTCCCATACAAAGCAAATATTGATTATAGAATATCTCAAGAACTGTAACAGCAAGAGTTCTCAAATTTGGTCCCAATGACTTCCACAAGGTACGGTTTTATTAGACAAAATGTAAGATGGATAGAATCAGGGGAGAAGTAGCCCCCATACAAAGCAATAATTATAGAATATTTATTGATCTACTACAGCGAAAATTTGTTCCTAATTACATATTTTTAAAACATGGTATTTGTAATTTGTTCAATTTCCTTTGAGATCTAGGACTGAGGAGATTTTTGCGCGAGAAAGTTCGCACCGGGTAAAGGCTATTTCTAGACAGTAATTAAATATTGTAAAAAATGTAATTGATAACTAAAATATTGAAATGTCAATAGGACTGTGGTGAACCGAGGTCTTGTATTTTAGGTGAAAAGTCACTTACATATTTGTTGCTCAGCTGATCTTCCATTTGCATTTAAGTGAATTTATGCAAAATATTCCCTTAATTCAATCAGAACTAATTAGAATGTTCTATAAAGAATATATTCCTCCTTCCAGTTTTCACATCATTTCATTTAATATGACAAAGAAAATATACAAAATTATTTGACGAAAGAAATTGTTAAATTAACAAAAATTTTATTCAAATTAACTTAATTTTAGTATGTAAAATTGAATAAATTTGTGTGTTATTTTATTTAGGATGCGTTACTGCCCTTTTTAAATATCTGTTTATATAACATATTTTTGCTAATTTTTGAACGAAATCTTATTAAATTTTAAGTCTTTTGCAAAAAATTCTTCCATTTTAAAGACAACTTATGTTTATAAGAATAAAAAATCTGTTTATTTAACACCCTTTTTTCGTTAAAGTTCTACGAAAATTTGTCGTAAATATTACCTACGATATTTGGTTCAGTGTATGTAAATATTTTAATTTATTATGGTAAAAAGTTTTCGAGATATGATTAACTGATCCGGACTAAAACAGAAAAATTTCATTGAACTCTGTCCAATATTGAGGATGTTAGACAGACAGACGGACATAGCTAAATCTACTCAGATTTTGTTTTGATACAAGAATATATTTATACTTTGTAGGATCTGAAATGAATCCTTCTTAACGTTACATACGTAATGACAAAGCTAATATACCCTCTTCACCACCTGTGATGGTGAAGGGTATAAAAAGTGAAACAAATCGAGGAAATGTATCGGTAACATGAAAGAAATCAAACATTTTGTTAAAGAACGAAATAAATACAATTTACAAATTTTTTTCTTTGTTGTAAAAA
>PYHX02000494.1:69018403-69044792 GCA_004302925.2 Cochliomyia hominivorax
AATACTAAGTAAGTAAAAATGTTTATAAAGTTTTTTTTTTTTTTTTTTGTAAGCAATAAGAAAAAAACCACTAAAACACATATAAGATAAAGGAAAGAATATTATAAGTTGTCATCATCATTTTGGTGACAAAACACACTACTACAAATTTTTATATGAATTTTAAAACATATTTTTACACACACAGACACGCACACTTACACACTCTTACAGACTTTTAAAAGTATTTATAAATTTTCATAAAGTTAATATTTTTGTTGTTGTTTTTTAAGTGAACAAAGATTGTGTCATTTAGTAGAGAATATTAAAAATAAAATGATGATGAAATAAAACTTTTAATTCTAGACTAAATAATTTTTTTTTCAAAAAAAGGAATTAAGATTTTTAAATTTAACAAAAAATAAATTATTTTAAATAATATTTTAACTGCAAATTTTAGAGAAATAACATGAATTTGTAAAGTCTTAAAATAACTGACGTATGATTAATATTTTAATTATTGCAGTAATAAAAATTAATCATACGTTACACAATACATCATATGAAACTGAAATGAAAATAAATATTCTGATTTAAATAATGTTTAACACAATCATACGTAGGTATACGTGAGTTTAAATTTTGAATTTGTTGGTTTTTTTAAATTTAACAGGGATTCGTCCTCAGTGTCCTAAAGTTAGAGACTTCGGTTATAAAATATATAAAAACGAATCCAGATATCTAAACAGATTATAAAGATTTGTTGAAAGTTGATTTGGTGGATTAAAGTCCCTTAGATATACATTGGGGTTAGTGGTCAACTTTGTAGGAGTGTTGACTACTCAAAGTAATCAAAATAACCAAGAAGGTTGATAATCTCATAAATTTTAAATAACATTTCAAAAAATTTTTACCAAGCTTTTTCCAAATAATAGAAAATTTGCCTATTTTTAAATAAAAAGAAATTTTCCTATTTTTAAATAAAAAAACGGAAAAATAAATTTTCGAAAATTTATTTCGAATTTAACATTGTACAAGTGTTCTTTAATAAAACTGAAAAATATAAATAAACTGATAAGAATTTAATTTTTTAAGGATATTAGAGATTTTCGCAATTAATTTCGAATTTTCGAATTAATTTCGAATTTTTGAAATTAATTTCGAATTTTCTAACATAGTTAAATATATATAATTATAAAAACAATTTTGAAGAAAACTAAGAAAAATAAATATTTTTAAAAATATTGTGAATTTTGAAATTTTCGAAATTAATTTCAAATTTTCGAACATTGTTAAAAGTGATCTTTTTTACACTATATATTGGAAAATAACAATAAAACTGAAAAACTAACAAACATTTTTTTATTTTTTTGGAAATGTATATTTTTAAAAGTAATTTCGAATTTTCGAACATTGTTCATTATATTGAATAAATAAAAATTTTGCAATAGATAAATATATTTTCAACAAATTATAAATATAAATATTTTTTTAAGGTTTTGAAACTTTTTTAGAAAAATTAAATTTTCGAAATTAATTTCGAATTTTGGTACATTTTGAAAAGTATTACCACTTACAAAATATATTAGATAATTAAAAGAAACTGAAAAACATAAATTTTTTTCTTTAATAATTTTTTTCTAAATTCTAAGACTGTTTAGAAAATTAAACTTTCGAACTTGTTCAAAACTTATTAATTTACATAAAATAACACTCTGATTATGAAAATCTTTATTAATTTCACAAGTTTTGCCCACAAAATGGATTTTCGAAATTATATTCGAATTTTCGAAAATAGATAAAAGCCTGCATTATGTGTAATGGACTTTAATATATTTAAAAGTATTTAAATTCTTGATATTCTTTACCCTTAATTATTGCTTTTATACAAAACGCAATCGATTTAATATTTTTTCCGACTCAGATCATATTTTTTAAATTTCCCTATTTTTTTAATTAAACTTTTATTTAAAATTTGTTAAGCTTCTATTTTCTTCTCGAATTACCAAATTAAAGCTTTTTTAATTCTTATTTAAAACACTTTAATTGGTAATTCAAACTAAAGTGGTTAGTAATGGTACTAAAAATGATTATAATGGTAAAACAAATTAAATAGTTGTTATAATACACACAAACTCTTATACTCACACACTTACACTTGCATACACATATTTACAATCAAACTTTTTAATACAACTTTTCTAATACCATGAAGAGTTTGAAAACTAGTTTTTTTAGTTTTTTTATTTAAATTAATAAAAATAACAACTTTTGCTGGAGTGAGATGGATAATTGAGAGAGAAAGGGAGATAAGGAGAGCAAAAGAGAGCTATTGATTTTAACAAAGATTTCAAAACTGTGAATAAAAGCTTGAATTGTTCTAAATCGCCTGAAAATTTCATATAGAGTTTTTACTGATTTTTTTGGTTTTAAGCGTTTTCGCAGAAGTTCTCATCCTACTGATAAAGAAGTTACCTCCAATGTACAGATCGTATTAAAATCACTTTTTTAGTCGATTAATAGGTGTGCTGCCGCCCGTCTGCTTGTCTCTCTTAGTAACCATACTTTTTCGTGAATGTGTGGGACATTAAAACCACTTAAACCTCTACTTTTAAGTATATCGTTCGTTATAGAATCACTTTCTACTGGTCCATTAAATCTTAAATATTAAGCGATTTCAATGAATCTTGGCACAAGTAAGTCCTATGATATTTTGAAAATATATGCAAAATTATATGAGGATGGATCTCATAGGAGCCCTGTCCAAATATCACTTTGAGAGGCTTAAGTCTCACACAAACGTTGGTAGAATTGCTCAAAATAGAATAAACATAAGCAAAAATCGATGAGAGAACCTTTTAGAGAATCGATCCATAATTTCTTCTAGCTTTTATATAAACTCCCACTTATGTAGGACATTCAATAGTCGGGCTTGACCGACTTTAATTTCTTATTTGTTTTAATATAAAGACTATTTTCATATATATTTTCCATGTATTTGTGTATAATTAATAACAGAAAAATTCTAATAATTGTAAAGAAAATTAAAAACAACAACAACTACAACAATATAAATTTACTAAGAAACAAGGAACAAAAACAACAACAAAATAAAACCAAGATTAATAAAAAATCCTGAGAAAATAAAAGACATTTATTATTTTTCCTCTATTGTTATTTTGATACCCTCCACCACCACAAGTGATGAAGAAGGTATATTAAGTTTGTCAATCCGTACACAACACTAAGAAGAAATTATCTCAGACCCCCTATTCTTGGATCAAAGCAAAATCTGAGTCGGTTTAACTATGTCCGTCTTTCCGTCTGTCAGCCTGTTGTTGGCACGCCCACATCCATAATGAAATTTAATCAGAAATTGGCCTGAGTATTTGTTATAGTTCAGAAAAGATTTTTATTTAAAATCAACAAAATTGGTTTAGTATATCCAAGGATATGGTCATGTCTAAATGTATCCAAAGTGACAGACAAAGCGAAAGAGATATAGAGAGGGAGAGGGAGAGAACTATATCTATAGCAACTTCTACGTTCCAGCGAAGATTTTTCGTAGAACTGTCAATTAGAAATCAACAAATTAGAATAAGATTTTGGCATAATATAATGTTATATGTACTTCATTATCATTCCAAAAATTTTTCAAAATCGGTTCAGTTGGAAAAAAGTTATAACCAAAAATATAACTAATTATAACTATTTCCTGTATTTTATTTAAGAAAAACGGTTATAAGTGTATGTGTGAGTGTATATGTATGAAACGTAGCGTATTTACTAACAAGCTCTTGCGGTGAAGTGTGTTGAAAATTCAGCATTGCCAAATTTAGCATTCTTACTTGTTCAGTTTCTATTTTTCTTTAGAAAAAACAACAAAATTTTCTTTAAAGAAAATTACAAAAAAAAAACAACGATAACAATTATGACTACAACAACGATGAAGGAAAAACTTTTCTTTTTACAGTAATTTGAATATTTAACCCTTTAATGGCACTTTTGAGGTCATGTCTAAATGTACCCAAAGTGACAGACAAAGCGAAAGAAAGCGAGAGAGAGAAGTAGAGGGAAAAAGAACACAAAAAGAAAGAAGTTATCAAGGTATTGTTTGTTTTAAAGACTAATTAGTGGGAAAACGACCTCTTTTCTCCATTAAATATGAATTTAAAACAAATGATGATGATAATAATAAAAGGAGGTTATTTTTTTCTTGAAAATGAAGAACATTAAAAAGTTCTTTTATTAAGGAGAAGAAGGAAAAAGAGGAGTTAATATCTTTTGTTTTAGTTAGAAGGATTATAGAGTTGTAGATATTCAAATGTATGTGTTTGTATTAAGAGATATAAAATAGATTCACACATGGATATGGAATAAGTTCAGCTATTGTGATTTAGGCTTTTGTAATGTTTAGCCGATTTTCTTAGAAACTAACAGCTTTAATAAGTTTTAAAAACACTTAAATAATTTACGCTGCTTAGAGTGTTCAAATCGATCTTTTTTGGAAATAATTCTATAACTTTTGATTCGTTTAAGAAATTTTCATGAAGGGGGCGTAGTGGCTGACCCTTCAAAAATGGTCACCCCGGTTAGTTAAT
Organism: Cochliomyia hominivorax; assembly: GCA_004302925.2. Taxonomy (NCBI): domain Eukaryota; kingdom Metazoa; phylum Arthropoda; class Insecta; order Diptera; family Calliphoridae; genus Cochliomyia; species Cochliomyia hominivorax. The sequence goes on from PYHX02000494.1 coordinate 69,022,984, forward strand.
ATTTTAAAAAATTCACCAAAAATTCATTTATCAATTGAGATGAAAAAATTTTGTATATAGAAAGTCCTTGTGATTCTTTTTTCAAAATATGATTTAAAGTGTCTAAGTAAAGCTTTAATCCATTTTAAACCTTGTTTTAAAGTCTTTTTAAGTTTGGGTATAATTTGAAATCCGGCTCAGATACGGCTTTTAAATATTTTTATTATGTGAAGTGTCTTATATAGAGACCTTGTGGCGCAGACGCAGACGTTATGATAACAATGTCTATAACTCGAAATCCGGTTTTCTGAAAATATCGGTTTTAAGGATATAAAAAGTCGACACTATTAACTTGCGTATTTTAAGTCGTAATATAAAAGTTTTTAAACTGAATTTTTTATAAAATTCAAAACTATATTTCTCAACACTTCAATCTCTCAATTACACTTTAGTGCATTTAGCTCCTTCTTCCCATTTTAATTACACTCTCGAACAATTTTAAATTTACTTTACAACAAAACAAGAAAAAAACTTAATCACGCATTTACACACACACGTTCCCATACAACAAAATAACAAAAGATTAAAGTGATTTATGCAGTTTTTTAATATAAATGTACACACAGAAAAAAAATATTGAAGTAAAATCAACGTTGAACATAGTTGATTTGAAGTTGAATGAATTTTTTTCATTAAGTTTAAATTTAACGTTTCTACGTTTGTGGCGAAATAATATTGTACATAGTAGAACCTTTTTAATATTTCTTTTAAGTAAATAAAACAAATAAATCTGTTTACTATAAAACAATGTTAAATTAACATTTATTATCTATGAAGCAAAATCGTAACCTAAAAAGTTAAATTATTTCGATTTTAATTAATTTTATATTGATTTTTTCTGTGTGTAATTTTACTTAAATCTAACAAAAACCCAGAGAGCATAAAAGTTAAAACAGATAAACTATAGAAGAGCAAAAGTCATAACACTTTTCGCAAAAAGTATAAAAAATCAAGATTTTGACAAAAAGGAGTTTATTTAATTCAAATACCGTTATTTTCTTAACAATCATCTCTATAATTTACTCTAGATTTTTTGCCAAAAAAAAAAAAAAACTTTTCTCTCATGCAGTTTTTGTTGATGTTGTCGTTGAAGGTTATACGTGCAGGTAAATAAAGGTTAATTTAAGTACATGTGCATGTATACACATGAGAATGTGTGTGTGTAAAAATATGAAAAAGTTTTTCTGAATTTTTGTTTGGTTTAGTGACAACAAAACGAGTGACTTACATTAGTCGAAGTTACACAAGCATTTTAACAAATTAAGTAATTGAATTAAATACGATGCAGCGAGATCGGATAAAAATGAGGGAAATAAGTTAAAAGGAGAAAAACACTTAATGAAAATTTTCTATAAACAAATTTTCTGTAAAAGAAAATTTATGGAAAGTTTTCTAGAAAAAGAAAATTTATGGAAAATTTTCTAGAAAAAGATAATTTATGGAAAATTTTCTAGAAAAAGAAAATTTATGGAAAATTTTCTAGAAAAAGAAAATTTATGGAAAATTTTCTAGAAAAAGAAAATTTATGGAAAATTTTCTAGAAAAAGAAAATTTATGGAAAATTTTCTAGAAAAAGAAAATTTATGGAAAATTTTCTAGAAAAAGAAAATTTATGGAAAATTTTCTAGAAAAAGAAAATTTATGGAAAATTTTCCAAAAAAGAAAATTTTCAAAAAAAAAAAATAATAAAATTTATAGAAAATTTGTTATAAAAAGAAAATTTTCTGTAAAAAGAAAATTTCAGGAAAATTTTCTATAAAAAGAAAATTTTAGGAAAATTTTTTATAAAAAGAAAATTTCAGGAAAATTTTCTATAAAAAGAAAATTTCAGGAAAATTTTCTTTCTATAAAAAGAAAATTTCAGGAAAATTTTCTATAAAAGGAAAATGTCAGGAAAATTTTCTATAAAAGGAAAATGTCAGGAAATTTTTCTATAAAAGGAAAATTTCAGGAAATTTTTCTATAAAAAGAAAATTTCAGGAAAATTTTCTATAAAAATAACATTTCAGGAAAATTTTTTATAAAAAAAAATCAGAAAAATTTTCTTCAAAAAGAAAATTTCAGGAAAATGTTCTATAAAATTATATCTTAGTAGTAATTTTTGTTTATCCCCCTTTAAATTATTTCTCTTGTTTTAATTAACGTTTATTTTTTCTTTTGCTGTTAATTTATTCTTGATCAACCACAAAGGAATTGCAGTTATCAAAGGGTTTTCCGTATTTTCTCTTTATGCAATGAAAACTTGTAGAAAACTTGAAAACAATACAAAAATAAAAATGAGTGAAAAATATTAAGTAAATTAAAATTAAAAAAAAATAATAAAATTAATAACAGAAGAAATATGACTCTAATTGTTATAATTTAAATAAACTCATTTCAGTCTTTTGCAACATAATTTTGCTACAACTGTAATTGTGTTAGTGAGGCCTTCTCCTCTTATCCATTTTCTCTTTGTGTTCTTCTTACTCATTTAACTTTGTTTTGCGAAATTTATGATGGCGCTGTTTTGCATAGAGTTGAGTTGGGTAAAGAGTCGAGTAGTTGTAATAGTTGTAGTTGTAGTAGTGTATTTCCTTTATTGTTGGCAACTTTAACTTCCGTTGTCGTTATCCCTAAAGTCTTTAACGTTCTGTGTGTATTTTACCGTTTTTTTTCACTAGTGAACTAGTATTTTAATAATTTTTCCTTTTTTTTAATCTTTTTGTTTCGTTTTTGTCTGCATATCCGTTTTGAGCTAAAACAAGTAAGGGAGCCATATTCGGCTACGCCGAATTTTCATACCCTCCACCGCAAATGCGTGTGAAGAAAATACGTTTTGAATCATACATACACACTCACAAACGTATATATAATATAGACTTTTTCTAATTTTTCGATTTCTAATTGGCAATTTTCATTGAATTTAGAGGTTGCATCAGATATCGATCTATATCATTTGTTATACTGAATCGATTTTGCTGCTTTTAAATACGAACCTTTTTAGGTCTAAACCAAATACTCATGCCAAATTTCATTGTGCTTTGTCAATTATTGTAGATGTTAGTGTGCCAACAACAGACAGGCGGGCTGTCAGGCGGTCAGATAGACAGACGGACATAGCTTAATTGACTCAGTTTTTGATTTGATGCAAGAATATTTAAAGAGATTGTGGGATCTGAGATGATTCTTCTTAGCATTGCACATGGAATGACAAAGTTAATATACCCTCTTCACCACTTGTGGTGGTGGAGGGTATGAACATGATACTCTGCATTGGACTGGATTGCACAATGTTGTGAAATTTATACGCTTTCAAATCAAATTTGTTCGTTAACGTTCTCTTCTCTAATTGTCGTATTTCAAATATCTCTTATTTGGGGGTGTTTGTAATGGCTTTCGATTGAAAAATTCCTTTTTTCTTTTGCTGTTTTCAAAGTCTTAAATCTTTTTAAATGATTTATTGTAAATTTAAATTTAATCGTTCTTTGTTTTTGCTTTTATGGGGTGATAAAAAAAGGACAAGTCATTAGGTCAGCATATAGAAATTTATGACACCATATGTTGAATTTAGGTTATTATTTGTGGTCGTAAATGAGAAAACCAATAAATACAAGAAAAGAAGGAAAAAAGCTAAAAATGTAATAAAATACAAATACAATTTTTTTATCACAAAGATTCTACACAAAATGGATTTTTTTCTATTATTTTTCTAAAAAAAATTGACAAAATTTTCCTTTTCGGAAAATTTCTGTAAAATTTCATTTTTGGAAAATTTCTGTAAAATTTCCTTTTTTTATAATTTTTCCCTTAAATTTTGTTTTTCTAAAAAAAGATTTCGTTAACATTTTTTATGTACTTTTTTATATAAGAAGTGAGATCGAAGAATTTGAACCTTTTTCTGAAACATTTCCGTTAACATTTTTAAGGTGATTTATGTCGCTTCGCTCGGACAAATAGTCGTCCATCTCCTTTTCAAATCTACCACACTTTCAGTTAAAAGAGAGTTATAGAACACAAAAGAGGTGTGTTTTCAACTCTCTTTTAAGAGCCCAATATCACTCCACTGGTCTTAGTTCCCGACAGTTTGAAGAATTTGAAGAAAGGATTTATAAGTGGACACATTATGATATCATGTGAGTGGAAACAGTACTTTTTTTATACAGCTCGTTATAACAAATGATTGGCTTCTTTTCTGACAACTGCATATTGCTTGTCATACCGAAAACTTTTCGGGAAATTTTGACTACTATGGGGTCCTAAACTTTTCTTCAAAAGTCCCTCGACCTTCAGTAATATAAAATTTTTAAACCGGAAGTTGTCATCCATTATACAGCAAGAATATATATATATTTTTTTTTTTTTAAAACTTGACTAAAATTTCCGTGCTCCGTTTTCGGCACCGTTCCTGCCAGGAATTTTTTGATCTTCCTATGTTTCTAAACCTTCAATAGCTTCAAATTTTCGTACCAAAAAGTCCCAGCACTGAAAAACCTGTCTTTCTTTTCCACCGTTTGTGTTGGAAGTTCTTTAAAAAATGCTTTCAATTTTTTTGGTTTAAAAAACCTGATGAGGTTCATTTCTTCTACCAGGACCAGGTTTTCTGCCAACGAAAAAACTGCCCCGTTATTTTTAAATAACATAAAAAACATTTTGACGGCAAATGGTCCGCCAACTTTTTGTAGGTCCTAGTTGGGTTGGGTTAAAAATTAAAGTTTCTCTATTCTCAGGGTTTTTTTAATCCTGGGAATTTGAGAAAGAAATCTGCAGTACCCGACAGTTTCCCGGAATAAATAAGAATATTACATGTTCTATAAAAGTGGACTCCGCTGAATCTTAAATATGCTCCAGCAAAATATGATTCGATATTTATGAAATTCCGAGTCGAATTCATTTTTATGGATTTTATTAAAATAGTCCAAATTTGAAACTGACTTGTTTTCCTATTTGAGAGCTATGGTGGAATATAAAGGTTATTTTAGGCGAATTTTATTGAAAAACTAATATTTCTTTCCTGGAAAATGGAGCTTTTTATTATTTACATGGAGAATTTAAGGCAAAAAAAAATTATGCTAAATTTTGGGTGATATTATTTCATTTTTAAAAGCTTTTTTTTAAGCTTAACCCTCTTTTTCGAGTGGGGCCCAATGTGGAACCTATAACTAAATATGAAACAAATTAAGATTTATGTAAAGACAGTGAGAAAAATAATCTTGACGAATTTAAATAACAGGAATCCATTAATTAAGTTTTATATGCTTAAAAGCCTTCTCCGTGGTCCTTCTAGTGAAGCCAGATCAAACAACTAAAAATTTTTGAGTTTATATTTTTTTACTTAAATAAATGAGAAAATCGTCTTTCAAATTGCGATCTATATTACATACTGACATTCTATTAATCCGATATAGATGAGTTTTAGCATGATATAGTATGATTGATTTCAGTCTCAGATATCGATATGGCAGGTTTAAAACAGGAAACTTAAGATTCCCAAATGATCTCTCTTGGATTTACATACGGAGTTAATATACCTCCTTTTCTTAAATTACTTCCCAAAAATTTCCCCTAAAAAATTTTCGGGCTTAAAATATGATTTTTTCGAAATTTTTAGAAAATTTTCGTTTTTATTTTCTTTTTACGTCTTAAATAAATATATATATTTTTTAATTTCCCTTATCTTAAATTTTGTTTATTAAATGAGTGTGTTTTATTTTAAATAGTTTTATTAGTCTCACAATTTTAGCCATTTAAATAAATATATGTGGCAGATAATAAAATATAGTAAAAAATAAAATTTATTTATTTGCCCAAAGCTAAACATACATTTTTCATTCTCTCACATGGTCAAACTCATACACACACACACACACACACACACACACACATACATACAACATCTATATATGTATGTGTTTACATATAGAGACAAGGAGCAACAATAACCGGGCAATCAGAGTGGGAAAAAAGGACAATTAAATAAACTAAATAAAAGTGTTTGGTAAAGTACTATGGGACAGAAAATAATGTTTTATAAATCTAAATTGATAGAAAATATAAAGACAACTTGTAGATAAAAAGGAGAGTAATCCAAAAAAGGATAAAGATGTTGCTGAAATATTTGAATTATTTTCCAAATACTTTATTTTTGTGGTCCCATTGTTTAATGTAAAATATAAAATTTTAGTTTTGTTTGTGTGTGTTTGTCTATACAAATAACAACATATAAATGTATCATTTTTCTCAGCAACAGGATATTAAACATTTTGTTTTCCTTTTTATTCTGATTTTATAGATTTTGTTTGTTTTGTTGTTTGTTTATATATCGTTTTTTGGCGATATACCAACTAAAAACATTTAAATATTTAAAAATAAATCAAATACACTGAAAGAAATTATAAAATAGAATTAGAGAATAAGAGACATGGAGAGAGAGAGAGAGGAAGGAAATTCAATAAATCCTCGTCAAATTTTTAATTGAAGACTTTATATCTGGTTAGATAAACTCTGGTCAGGAACAAGTAGACGATCTTTTATGCTTCAAATAATGAACCAGATTATCTTCAAAGGCGAATTTTATATTTCTAAAATGTTTAGACTGTGAGAAAAGAGTAGAAATTTTACAGGTTGAGAGAAATGAAGGCGTTGGCACAAACCAAAGACATGTTGAAGAAGAATACTTTGGCTTATGATCCTACTCAACAAATATCTTTGATGGAAAATTGTATCTCTTACAAGAGATCGATGCTATTTTCAACGCAAATTGCAAGGAAGCCTAATTAGTCTTCAAGAAATAAGATCCTTAAAAAAGATATTAAAAATTATATACGAAGATCATCTCTAAGAAGGTTTGATTTTAGTTATATTTCTTCTCACTCCAAAGAACTGAATTTTTCAGAAATAAAATCAATCACATAATGGAAAGATCAGTTCGAATAAGAATGATAGATTTCATTCTTTATTTCTAAGGTTAAAATTATTATAACAAATTGAATTTCCCACAATATATGACGAAATATGATCAAAGCTTAAGTTATAAAATCATTTCTTTTACAAAGGCTTTTTAAGGTTTAATTACAAGTTGCCATTCGTGCATTAAAAGCATGGAGGAATAACGTTACTCTAAGCTGATCTTTATATAAGAGAAAATATTCAATTTGGTATAAAAATACTCTCTCTCGGGAAGACAATACATGATATTACTTTTAGAAAATGAATATATTTCAGCTTTATTTCTTTCCACAGCAAGAAACTAAACTTTCCTGAAAAAAGATCAGTGATTAAAGGTGAAGATCAGTTAAAAATTTAAAAGCCGATCGTGGTATAAGAGAATACAAAATAAATTTCTATTCAAAGTATATTATCTTTTTATGAAATATGATCAATGCTTAAGTTACGAAATCGAGCCATTAAAAACATATAAGAATAACTTCTCTTTAAGGCGATCTTTATATAAGACTACCAGACCCGGCAAACTTTGTTTTATCAAAACAAATTTTGGTCGTTGCTCTCTCTAGGCAAACAATAGTGTTGTTTTATCATACGATTTAAAAATATTGTTAGTAATTTAAACTTGCTTTGTATGGAGGTTCGATAACTAATATTTGCTTTGTATGGGAGTATTCTTCCCCCTGGTCCTATCCGTCGAACGTTCTCTTCCTTGAAAAAGTTATTTGATAATAAATTCTCAACTTGTATAGGCGGTAGCTTTAGTCGTATCGGAATTTTTTATACTCTACGTTACTTTCGGGTATATTGGGATTATTTTGTGGATATTTCATCAAAATTGTCCCATCCGTTACATACTAACATACATACACACATCGTATTTTTTATATATAAAGATAAAAATGTATAATTTCGTATAAAAAGATCATTTTTTTGGCGAAAGGTAGAACTCTTATGCCAGATGATCAATGACTTAATGCGAAATTCATTTGATCCTGCAATTTCAGTGAGATATCTTTTTATATCTTTCAAAAAATTATTTATATCCAAAAGTAATCGATTTGAAAATACTGATCAACGTAAGTGATCTAAAATTATTCTCAGTGTATAAATCCATATTATTTTTGTTAGTTATTCCTCCATTTTTTATTATTTAAAATCATTTCCAGTAAATAAGTAAAATTTAAATTTGTTCTTCTCTATTTTTATTATTTTTCTTTTTTTGTTATTTTCCTGTTCAAATAGTAAACAGATGTCACATGTGTTGAAAAGCAGCCAATTTACCGCACTTAAAGCTCTTATTTTTGCCACTGTTTTGTATTCTTCTTTAATTTTTTTTCTCCATTTTTATTGCTAAAATTTCTAGTTTTCGTTTTAAATCCAAAAAAAAAAAAATGAAAAAAATTAAAAACTTGTTAGAGGAAAACAGATTTAGCATCAGTTCCTAACAAACATCGCCAACCAAGCCAAAGAGTGTGAGTAAGAGAACCAGCTGCCACATGTAACACATAACCGAAACACCAAAAATACAAAAGCTCACGTGTTTGAGATACAATTACAGAAATATGTACATTATTACCACTATCGGAGATACAAAAATGGCAAAGTGACAAAATCGTGTGATTTTTTTTTTTGTTTAGTTTCTTAGTTTTTTCTTTTTGCTTCATTTTCAGTTATTGTTTAATCCTCTTCGAGAGTAAAAATTATCTTTAGTTTATTTTTTTTAAATCTTATTTAAAATGTATGAGTGTATGTGTGTGTGTGTGTTTTAAAGTTGATATAAAAAGGGGAGTGTTTTTATTTGTTAGTAGTTTTGTAAATGTTGCAAACACAAATACATATGTATTCTCCTTGGTAGATTTATAACATACGACAAAATACAACAAATTGGCATTAAGCCAAATAGATATGTTTTTTATTCTATTCTTCGTGTTCTTCCTTCTACTTTGTTTAATTTAGTTGATAGTGTTTCGTCATTAAGGTGACCAGATATTTAATTAAAGTGTAAATTAAATTGTCACCTATATTTGTGTTAGTAAAAAATTAAATTTTTTGATAAAATTTAGTTTAAAGTGAAAAGTGAATTTTTGGTGAAAAACTTATTTTTTGCGAAATTTTATTACAAATTTTATCACTAAAAATTTATAAAATTTTTTTAGCGAAAGTTTGAATTTTAAGTGAAAATTTGAATTATTTGTGAAAATTTGAATTTTTTGTGAAAATTTGAATTTTTGTGAAAATTTGAATTTTTTGTGAAAATTTGAATTTTTTGTGAAAATTTGAATTTTTTGTGAAAATTTGAATTTTTTAGTGAAAATTTGAATTTTTTAGTGAAAATTTGAATTTTTTAGTGAAAATTTGAATTTTTTAGTGAAAATTTGAATTTTTTAGTGAAAATTTGAATTTTTTAGTGAAAATTTGAATTTTTAGTAAAAATTTAAATTTTTGGTGAAACTCTGAATTTTTTTGAAAATTAGAATTTTTTCTGAATTTTCAAAAAAATTCAAAATTTTTTCAAAAAAATAATTTTTTTGAAAAAATTTTTGTGAAAATTTGAATTTTTAGTGAAAATTTGAATTTTTTAGTGCAAATTTGAATTTTTTAGTGAAAATTTGAATTTTTAGTGAAAATTTGAATTTTTTGTGAAAAATTTGAATTTTTAGTGAAAATTTGAATTTTTTGCGAAAATTTGAATTTTTAGTGAAAATTTGAATTTTTAGTGAAAATTTAAGTTTTTAGTGAAAATTTTAATTTTTTAGTGAAAACTTGAATTTTTTAGTGAAAACTTGAATTTTTTAGTGACAAATTGAATTTTTAGTGAAAATTTGAATTTTTAGTGAAAATTTGAATTCTTTAGTGAAAAATTTGAATTTTTAGTGAAAAATTTGAATTTTTAGTGAAAATTTGAATTTTTAGTGAAAATTTGAATTTTTAGTGAAAATTTGAATTTTTAGTGAAAATTTGAATTTTTAGTGAAAATTTGAATTTTTAGTGAAAATTTGAATTTTTAGTGAAAATTTGAATTTTTAGTGAAAATTTGAATTTTTAGTGAAAATTTGAATTTTTAGTGAAAATTTGAATTTTTAGTGAAAATTTGAATTTTTAGTGAAAATTTGAATTTTTAGTGAAAATTTGAATTTTTAGTGAAAATTTGAATTTTTAGTGAAAATTTGAATTTTTAGTGAAAATTTGAATTTTTTAGTGAAAATTTGAATTTTTAGTGAAAATTTGAATTTTTTAGTGAAAATTTGAATTTTTAGTGAAAATTTGAATTTTTTTGTGAAAATTTGAATTTTTTGTGAAAATTTGATTTTTTTTGTGAAAATGTGAATTTTTTGTGAAAATTTGATTTTTTTTGTGAAAATTTGAATTTTTTGTGAAAATTTGATTTTTTTTGTGAAAATTTGAATTTTTTGTGAAAATTTGATTTTTTTTGTGAAAATTTGAATTTTTTGTGAAAATTTGATTTTTTTTGTGAAAATTTGAATTCTTTAGTGAAAATTTGAATTCTTTAGTGAAAATTTGAATTTTTAGTGAAAATTTGAATTTTTAGTGAAAATTTGAATTTTTTTGTGAAAATTTGAATTTTTAGTGAAAATTTGAATTTTGAGTGAAAATTTGAATTTTTAGTGAAAAATTTGAATTTTTAGTGAAAAATTTCAATTTTTAATGAAAAATTTCAATTTTTAATGAAAAATTTGAATTCTTAGTGAAAATTTGAATTTTAAGTGAAAATTTGGTTCGGTTAGGTTACCTTCAATTGCACTACATGACATTCATATTCAAGCATTAAATGAACATATATACATATATGTATGTTTTATGTGTTTGTAAGTTAAGGAATGTTTTGCAAAATTTAATCAAAATAGATAAAGAACAGAGGAAGAAAGGAAGACTTCATCACGACCTCCGCCTTGACATATCAGAATATCAATTGAAGGTCAGTTATTGAATTCAAGAGGTCGATTATACTATAGTCCTGTTTAAACTAATAAAGATCAGTTTCACACGGAAATCAATGTTCCTGGTTCTAAACGCTTAACTGATATAAAAATCCGTATTACTTTCTATATCGATGTACATCGATCGATATATCGGTTTCAATTCACTGATCCACAATCGTTGTTTATTTATTTTATGTAAATAATAAATATTTCATGAAAAAGCATAGAAGCACTTTGTTCTTCCTAAAGTGATCCTTATATTCTGAACCGATTTTTAGATCAATTAAGCTCTAACAATTGATCAATGCAGTTTAGCATAAGTACTTGTTATTGTCCCGAGCAATATATGAGCATTATACTGTGTCTGTAGGTGAGTTTAATACAAACACAGAATAGATAGAAAACTTCCAAAATTATTTCCTTGAAATTCCCAAAATTCCCATTACCATGAAGTGATATGGGTTCTAACTGTTTTCGAAAGGAGCAGAAGTCGTTGTGCTAATGATGGCATAGTGACTTCGAATTAAAAACTGTCTCAAGACCTGATTTTATGACAAATTTATTTTAAATACTAAAACATTTTCTTATAGAAATATTTCACAAGAAAAGAAAGAATTTAAGTCGACAAGTAACCAGGTGAGAGGTACCCCAAACCCTTTTCCCAAAAATCAAATCAACAATAATTATTGAGTATCTAAATAACTGTTTCAATTTTAGTTTTGAATTTCATGGAACTGCTATACAGAAAATGGTTAAATATGTCTTGACAAAGCCGAGTTTAGATTGGATTTTGGATTCTGGAAGAGAAGAAGAGAACTTAACAACTGTATATAAAAAATATAATCATTTGACTCAGAATCGTTTTCTATTCGATTTAGCAAAATCTGTCCGTGTAAACATTTTGAACTTTCTACAGGTCGCAGAGATATCTTGATGATATTTGATTTATATTCGTATTATTTCTGGTTCATTCCATGCAAATTTCAGATAAATCCCATACAAATGTCATCCTGGAATGGGATTTCAACCTCATCAAAGTCGCAGCTATGAAAAAAGAATCATTAAATAAGGTCTTGCATCAGTTCAAACGTTGCTCCCATACAGTCTAACTTCACAATTACATTTCAAAGCGCATAAGCATCTACAAGTGAGCATCGGTCCGTTATATCCTACAAACCTCATAATCTCAACATTTGAAAATGGTACAACTTTATGTAAAGCAAAAGATATAAAATCCAAATTTACTAAGGTCGGTTCATAATTCTTTATGCTTGCATTTCGGAGAAAGATATCGGTCGGACTTGATCAAACTCCTAATTGCTTTTTTTAACTTCCAACTTTCTAACGAATTAACGGAGATGTCCAAATTTGGAGAGTGGCCGACTACAATCCCGTTTGTCAAGTCAATTTGGAAATACCGCAGCTTAAACCATAACTTTCCGAATTATTTCCAAAAAAATCGATTTAGAAACACTGTGACGTGTGTGTATGTTTGTGTGTGTATTAAGGATTTTTTCTTTTCATGCTCTCCTACAAAAACATGACCATTAGAAAATCTGTATGTATGCATTTTTTTGTGCCTTCAATACAGCAGTAAGAAGTACATACACATACATATGTAGCCAACAAATACATATAAGAAATTTACTTTAGTCACATGCAGGGCGAAGAAAGGAGTATTGTTTAGAGTAGCAAGTGAATGTGGTGTAAAAATGTGGGTGCATTTAGGATCTAACAACAATAAAGAGCAAGTGAGGTGCTTTTAGCGGTTGCAGTGTTAGTTAGATGATAATAATGATGGTAGTAGTAGTGGTAAATGAGGCTTTTTCACTTCATTCTTGATGTTGTTGTTATTGTTTTTTGTCTATTCCTTTGTATTAGAAAAGTAGCTGTATTACAATTGTCTTTAGCGTGATTTTTTGTTATTATTGCTGTTGTTGTTGCTGCAGCATTAAGTAGTTAGTTTTTGGTTTAACATACAGTGCAGTTGTATTAGTTTAAGAGCAAGTTGAGGTTTCTTGATTTTGTTTGATAAATGTATTTCTTGGTATTGTGTTAGTCTATTTTAAGGGTAAACATGTGTGTGTATTATAAGATGTTTGCTTAAACAGGCTGTATTTTATATAAATATATTCGTGTGTAAAATAAGGGTTTTGTTTGTTGTTGCACAGTGTTTCCAAATACTTGATTTTTGGATATAATTCTGTAACTTTTGAACCGTTCAAAATATCTTAATGAAATTTCATACGATTAGAGCTGAAGTATTTATAAATTGAATTTGAGGAGTACAGGCTTCTATATGGCCACGGACGCAATCAGTGATCCTGCAAATTTGGCCACCTCATTTATGATGATTTTTTAAAAATGCGTCAAAAATCTATTTATGAACATAGAACAAATTCATTTTGTATATATATAGTCCCTATAAATATCGATAAACTTCTCTTATATGTGTAGGTTATCTGTTACAGTTTTAGAGATATTTAGATTATTATAAATTTGATTCTTTTTAAAGCAATTTGATTAAAGTTTAAATATTAATTTTACTTTGCGAAAAAGCACTATATTTTTGACACTATATAATATTTTATTGACATTTTCTTTAAAACTTGCAAATCTCCAAGATCTAGTGCTTTCAGGGATACCAAACATTTGTATCTAAATTTCATAAGTTGGCTAACAATTCAAACTAAACTCGGCTTCCTCTAGTTAATTTTAGCTAGGATTTATCCAATTTTAATAGGATTTATCCAGTCATAACTTAAGTGCTAATAAACAGATTATATATGCCAGAGCACGTTGAGCATAGGAATGCATAGCTAAATTATATTAAATCCTTTTGTCACAAATTATAGTTAAATTTTTGTCGATTAAAAAAAAGAACAAAAATCTACATTTTGAGATGGCCAAATTTAGAGGGTCACCTATTACACCTCTTATCAGATAAAGCTCTGTACTCTCCCACATCAACTCGAATAAACTTCAACTCTAATCACAAAAAAATTCATTAAAATATCTCTAACCGTTCAATAACAACAGAATCAATATTGAAACACCGTGTATTGTTAATTTACTTTGTTATAACGGTTATGCCTGTGTGGTATGCTATAGTTTTTATATATGTTATTTTCATATATGTATGTGTAAGTAAGTAAATGCAGTTGATAAGCATTTTAAATGTAATACATTAAGTGCCTTTAAACATTTAACCATATATATTATATATATGTAATCATATATATGTTTAAAGGTGAATATATAAAGTAGAAAAGAGAACTCTAGGAAACTGCAGCCAACGAGCCAAAAATATTTAGTCCTCTTTAGTTGTTGTTGTTGTTGTTTTCTTTTTACTAACTGAAAAATTCAGGCATCCAGTAACATTTGGTGAATACTTTTGGTTTTTGGTTTGTTAAAAAAATAATCAAAATAATGTTGTTGAAAATAAAATTAAATAAGAATTTTTAAATGAGAAAAAAAATAACTCTATAAAAATAAGCATAACTTTACTCACACACACACATACATACAAAGATATATATAATATACTGCTATATATTGTAACTAATATATTGAGCATGTTTTTATATGTCCTGTTTCGAGTTCATTTTTTTTTTGTTTTTGTTGCATAAAAGTTCAGTTTCAGTTTATTTTGTTTTCTTCAGTTCCTTATTTTTTCGTTGGTTTAAGTTGAAAGGATAAAAATTAATTAAGCAGGTGAAAAGTACATAAAATTGTAACATTTTATGTAAAACAAATTTTGTGGTAAATGAGAAGTAAATGTATAAACCATTTTTACTACCAACCACACACATGCACACATACACACACACACACATATGCATGCAGATGTATGTATATAGAAGAGAATATTTTAAACAGGTAGAACAAGATAAAGTCACATATTATAAATTACACTAAAGTGTTTTAAGTAACTGAGAGCGGGAGTTTTTCGAAAAAAAGCCATATTTTAAACACTTAAGCAAGTGGAGTATAATGGAGTGTATGGGAAATTTAAAATAATGCAAAATGCTATTAAAGTGGAGGAATTAAAGACTCCTCAGATAAAAAGTGCATTTTAATGTTTTCGAATCGTGTCGGATATAATTTTTAAAACGAAAAATTAGGGGATCAATAGTGGAGTGAGATCGAAAATAAAAACTTTTACATTTCTAAATATTGTTGTTGTAATGATATAAAGATGTGAATCTGTTAAAAAGTTACATTCATCTGAAAAAAAAATTACCTTTCAAAGATTCTCTTAGCAAAAAGCTGGCAATATTTATTTACTCGTAAAACCTCGTTTTTTGTTCTGAACAAAGAAATTTTATTATTGACTTAACAGGAATTTATGCCCAATAAATCCGTGTGAGTTTGGGACAAAAACCTGCCCACAAGCCCTATCTAAATTTGGTCAATTAAAACCAACAATTTTAGATTTGTTTGTTAATCAAATAAAATTCTAAAAAGTGTCTTGGATTATTCCGGTCCGCCCGTCTGCTGCTTGCAATGTTATTAAAAGTTACTGGAAGAATTTGTTTGTTGTTAAAAAAAAACCTGGTTTAGGTAGAAAGCAGGTCCAAAAAACAATACCAAGAATTTTCCAAAAAGCTCCCAACACAACCGGTATGAAAGCAGCCCGATTAGTTATTTAATACGAAAAGTTAAATGCAGGTTTAAAAACATAAAAGTGTCAAAAAGTTCATGACAGGAACGCAGCTAAAATTTTTGATAAAAAACCGAGCATAATGGATGACGAAACGTATGTTCTGGCAGATTTTTCGCAACTTCCTGGAAAAAAATTTATATCGCTGATGGTCAAAATTTTCCAAAAAGTTATTTATATTTCAAGCAATATACAGTGAAGTTCAAAAGAATCCAATTATTTGTTACAACGGTCTCTGTAAATAATGAAATTTACATCTAGAAATTTTTGCAAAAAAGGCTGCTTCCATTCTTAAGACGTCATAATGTGTCTACTTATTTTTTGTTCTGAATTGACTTCCTCTCACAATGGTGAACAAGAACATTAATGTTGTATTTGTAGCAATAGAGGCAAATTCTCTGAGAAATCTGAGAAGATTAAGGTAGATAGATCTGTTTGTTTTGGACACGCTCACATTCACAATAATTGACAGGGCTCGTCGAATTATTTTGAATAGGGCATGGGTTAGTCGCACCCCCCCCCCCCTTAGAAACGAAACATTTAATATAGCATATCGCTATAACTAATACGAGAGGTATTACGAAATTTAAAATAAGAATTGAGTTTATGCTCTACATTATTGCAGACTACAAAATTGCATATGAGACAGGGCAGCAATATCCTCATAATATACGAAATATTTATTATCGCGTATCGACGAAAAACGAAAGCTTTTTTCTTGAAGTTTGACAGGTAGAAAATGACACTAATTACAAAGTATTAAAGACAAACAATATTGTATATTAAGTGGTTCCCCCTTATAAATCAAAATTTCACTCCCCTATATCTCTGAAACTAAAACAAGAAATTTGATGGAATTCGTCGAAAGAATGATACAATAATTTTAATACTAAGATTATGTAATTTTGGGGTAGTTCGTGGAGGACTGATATCGTTCTTAAAAGAGAAATCTTTGATATGTCACTACAATAATTCTGATTCGATTTTATTGGATGAAAAACTAATTTTGTCAAATTCAGATTATTAAAGTGGTTGACAGACATACGAATTCAATAAATCTCTTAATAACATAATTTAACAAATATTTCACTTCTCTTTTTTCTGTAATATGAAACCAATAACTACAAAATTAAATTTATTACATTTCCATAACAAATCCCAATAATTTCTTAAATAAATGCATTACTGGAGCAAAACACATATCTTTGAACCAAAAAAATAAAATCTAGAAAAAAAGAGAAATAAAAAAGCTCAAACAGTAAAAGAATTTATATCTCTAACCATTGTGAAATCCTTTTAACAATTCTTGACTTCATAAAATTGCATTTATATGTTTCCTTCCTTTATGCAGCCAAAAAGAAAAAAAAAAGAAGAAGAAGAAAAAAGAGAAATATAGAACAAAAACTACAACAACAACAGCAGAATCACAAAATAAAAACCTCACAATATCTTACCAAATCTTCAACTCTAACATTTGAACAATGATGTTGTCTTCTAAAGAAATCTACACACACACACACACACATACACACATACACACTCACTCATACAAACAAATCTTCTCTAACCCTTTTAGTGAAAAAACAAAACGAACAAAAAAATTATATAAAAAATGCTCTTCTTACAAATGAAAAAATACATAAAATATTTTTGTCATATGCATGAACACATACACGCATACACTTATATGAAAGAGCTTCACTTTGCTAAATATTTGCAACTGGGTTAAATAAAATCATGAAGGAAGAAATGGAAAAAAAAACAATAGAAATAAGAAAATAAAACTGAAAAATAATAAAAATGCTGGTTGCAGTATTCTACAATCATTCGCTAGTTCATATGCTCGCTCACTCTTTCTCTTTCCCCCTCTTCTCGTTTAGTTGTCCGCTCTTCATAGCAGAAATTTTATATCCTCAATTTAAAATAATGCCGGAAAATTTTCTAAACTCAGCATTTCCTACACAGACACAAAACTATAACAAAATGCAACGACGTCAAAGAGCCAAAATACAACACACAAACACACATCAGTCATGTTAAATATACTTCTCACTCTTACAGTTAAAATTACACAGTTACAGTTAAAAGCCATGTTTAAAAGGTTTTGAGCAAATAGAGAGAGAGAGAGTGAGTGAGTGGGGGAATGGTAGGAAAAACAAGAGTTAGAAGAAGGAAATGGTTTGATAAAATAAAATGAAACGAAATTTGTACATCAATCATATTTACATTAGAATAATTTAGAATTTATAATGAAATGAAAAAAGAGGAAAGAGAAATATTTTTTATGAGAAACCAAAAATAAATTATATAAATTCAAGGGGGGGGGGAGGTTGTGCTAAATAAAGTGTTGCTTGCAAATTTATTTGATTTGGAACAAGAAAATCAGAAATAGAACAATTGTCATATGGAAACACACTTAAATGCCTAAATGTAGGCAACACAAAGTAGTACTAACTTGTTTTATAGAAAAATTTTTATATATTTTACTTCAACGTAAAATTTTCATTGATTAATTATTTAAGAGAAAATTTTCAATTTTTTTTCAAGTAAAATTTTCGTTAAATTCTGTTCTTAAAGAAAATTGACATTAAATCGTCTTTATATTAAAATTTGGTTATGTTTTGTTTCATTTTATAGAATATTGCATAAATTTTTTCTCCTGTAGAAAACTTTCGTTTAGTTTCCTTTTATAAAAAGTTTGCGTTTAATTTTCTTTTTATAGAAAATGTTCTTAAATTTTTTACAGAAAATTTATCGAAAATTTTCCATTAAAAGAAAATTTATATCTTTTTTTAGAAAAATTTCGTTTTATAGAAAATTTTCGCTAAATTTTTATTTTATAGTAATTTTTCGTTAAATTTTTATTTTATAGAAATTTTTCGTTAAATTTTTATTTTATAGAAATTTATCGTAAATTTTATTTTATAGAAATTTATCGTTAAATTTTTGTTTCATAGAAAATTTTCGTTAAATTTTATTTTATAGAAAATTTTCGTTAAATTTTTATTTTATAGAAATTTTTCTTAAAATTTTTAGTTTTATAGAAATTTTTCGTAAAATTTTTATTTTATAGATAATTTTCGTTAAATTTTTGTTTAATAGAAAATATTCTTTAAAAATTCTTTGTAAATTCTTTTCTTTTAAAAAAAAATTAAGATTAAAATTAGAAAAAATTATATCTTTTTTAAAATAAAAAAAAAGAAAATTTATATCTTTTTATAGAAAATTTACGTTTTATAGAAAATTTTCGTTAAATTTTATTTTATAGTATTTTTTCCTTAAATTTTTTATTTTATAGAAATTTTTCGTTAAATTTTTATTTTATAGTAATTTTTTCGTTAAATTTTTATTTTACAGTAATTTTTCGTTAAACTTTTATTTTACAGTAATTTTTTGTTAAATTTTAATTTTATAGAAATTTATCGTTAAATTTTTATTTTGTAGAAAATTTTCGTTAAATTTTTATAGAAATTTTTCGTTAAATTTTTATAGAAAATTTTCGTTAATTTTTTATTTAATAGAAAATTTATCATTAAATTTTTATTTTATAGAAATTTTATCATTAAATTTTTATTTTATAGAAATTTATCGTTAAATTTTTATTTTATAGAAAATTTTCGTTAAAAATTTTTTCATTGAAAACTTTCGTTAAAACTTCTTTTAAAAAAATTTTCCTTAATTTTTCTCATAGAAATTTTTGTTAAATTTTTTCTCATAAAAAATTTCGTTATATTTTTCATTTCTGTAAATAGAAAATTGTACATTTTTGTAATTAGAAAATGTTCATTAAATCTTTCGGTAATAAAAAATTTCTGTTAAATTTTTATTTAAACAAAGTTTTCATTAAATTTCTATTAAGAGAAAATTATTGTTAAATTTTGTATTAATGGAAATTGTTCGTTAAAAATTCCTTTCAGAAAAAAATTTTATAAAATTTTCTTTTAATAAAAATTTTCGTTAATTTTTTTTTTTTTCATTAAAATTTTGGAAAATTTTTTGTTATAAAAGATTTCTGCCTAATTTTTTATTTATAGAAAATTTCATTAATTTTTTACTAAGAAAAATTAAAAAATTCAAATTTTGTATTTATAGAAATTCTTGGTTAAATTTCCATTTTATTAAAAATTAGTTGAAAATTCCTTTCACAGATAAATTTCGGTAAATTTTCACTTTATAATTTTTTTATTTTATGTTCAGAGATTTTTTTAATTTTCTTTCCAAAATAAAGTTTCGTTAAATTTTCTATTCCGAAAAAGAAAATTTGTTTTTTAATTTTCTTATCACAAAAAAATCATATAATTTCTCTTTGTAGAAAATTTTTTTTAAGTTCTATTTGTATGGAAAATTTTCATATGGTTTCCTTTTAAAATTTTCTTTAATTTTTTATAAAATTAAATTTTTTATGGAAAATTTTTGTAAAATCTTCTTCATATAGAAATTTTCGTTTAATTTTATTTTGATATAAAATATTATCGTTTAATTTTTTCATAGAAAACATTTGTAGTCAAAAAGTCCGTTAATTATTTCCTTCTTTTGGGTTAAAATAATATTATTTCAAGCGAATTAAATTCGCCTTCATTTCAATTCCACATTCCGTCTTTTAAATTTGTCATTTAAAAAACTTCATTCAATTCGAAAAGAACTTTTGACTTTTCAATTCAATTTCTATATATTTTTGTCATATTTTTAATCATAATTTTATCAATCAATCGAAATCAAAATAACAAAAATAATAATAAAACAAGCTCTACTGATCGAGTTGAGAAACATTTCCAAAAACTTTTAATTTATCCAAACATTATTTTCATCTCGTAATTATGACGGATGTGAATAATTCTGCCGATAGATGTGTTTATGTTTGGATCAAAAACGTTCTCCAGTTCGTATACAATGTGGTCATTCATTTTGTTATGGTTGTTTAGATGTTTACAAGTCCTATCGTAAATATCCCTGGGCCAATAAATGTCCCATATGTCGTGATGTTTTAAAGGAAAAGAAAACAACGGTGAGTCGTTTGTTTGTGAAAGTTAAACCTTTTTTTGGAATGATATAAGCCCAGTAGGAATAAAGTTAAGATTAAGTTATTCTCTGTTATTCCGTTGGATCACTGCAATAACAGTAAATACTATTTTGGCGAAATAGAGTTCTTTTTTAGGACAAATAATAACTGACATGAGTTATATTTTTTATAAAAATTATATATTTTCGTTAGGACCATACTTGGTCATAATTTATAAAAGTGTATAATCTTGTGCTATAAAATAAATAAATTTTTAATTTTCAAGTCCATCTGCCCATCTTTGAATCGATTAATACAGAATAGTAGCTCCTCCTTTGGTGATATTTTATTCAAAGTAAGAAACCGTAACTTATGACAAAATTTATAGATGTGAAAAAATCCTGCCATTTCTATTTCTTACGTCCATACATTTGTCCACCTTTTCATCGATCTCTGTGAAATTTACTGTTTCGATTAAGTGAAATTTTTTTCTTTGATGATATTATAACTCATATTAAATACGTCACTTTAAAGCCTTAAAAGCCGCTATTTTCATGAAATAGAAAATTTTCATTAAAGTTTCATCTTATAGAAAATTTTTATTAAATTTTATTTTTGTTAAATTTTCATTTTATAGAAAATTTTCGTAAAATTTTCATTTTATAGAAATTTTCGTAAAATTTTCATTTTATAGAAAATTTTCGTAAAATTTTCATTTTATAGGAAAATTTTTCGTAAAATTTTCATTTATAGAAAATTTTCGTAAAATTTTTCATTTTATAGAAAATTTTCGTAATTCATTAAAATTTTCGAAATTTATTATAGAAAATTTTCGTAAAATTTTCATTTTATAGAAAATTTTTCGTAAAATTTTCATTTTATAGAAAATTTTCGTAAAATTTTCATTTTAATAGAAAATTTTCGTAAAATTTTCATTTTATAGAAAATTTTCGTAAAATTTTCATTTTATAGAAAATTTTCGTAAAATTTTTCATTTTATAGAAATTTTTCGTAAAATTTTCATTTTATAGAAAATTTTCGTTAAATTTTCATTTTAATAGAAAATTTTCGTAAAATTTTCATTTTATAGAAAATTTTCGTTAAATTTTCATTTTATAGAAAATTTTTCGTTAAATTTTCATTTTATAGAAAAATTTTCGTAAATTTTCATTTTATAGAAAATTTTCGTTAAATTTTCATTTATAGAAAATTTTCGTTAAATTTTCCATTTTATAGAAAATTT
>PYHX02000494.1:69044892-69090886 GCA_004302925.2 Cochliomyia hominivorax
ATGATTCCTATTCAAACAACTAGAACTCTTTTGAGAGATACAATTGTTGCATCTGGATACTAACTTTTGCATAAGCTGTCTGAATAAAGAGGAGGAAAAAAACTATTCAATATCTTCTTTGCCACTGCTCTGCATTTAGGGACTTAAAGGTGCGCTTCTTTGGAAGCGGCTTTTTGCAATCTCTGACGGATTAAGCGACTGATTTGACAAGCTGAACTAACTAGAAAGCAGCTATCAATCAATTCTACTTTAAATTCTTAACTTCTTACTTTACTGCTACACTTTCCTTTCCAAATCTTCTCTCTTCAAAAGGATTTTCAGATCATATCTGTACAAAGCAGCCTGATGACCTGAACTAACCTGTTGTTATATTTCCATTAGTTACTTATCTGTATATTTATTAAAAAAGGAATCAATCCATATTTAAAAAATTAAATGTTTATGTTAATACCAATTAATAACCTTAAACAGGATCAATGTGTGTCCTTCAAATAAAAGTTATTTAATATAAACCACCTTAAAAATTAAGAGCAAGAAAACTAAATTCCAAAATCATTTTATCAACAAAAAGAAAAAAGAGAAAGAAAATACATCAACAAAATACGCTCAAGTTACTCAACGATTCTCGAAATGACACAACACAAAATCCGAAAAATATTTTGATTTATTACAACAACTGAAGCAACCAAACAGAAACAGTACTGAACTGAACTGGACTGGACTGAATGAAATGTTTGTTTTGGTGTTTGAGCACAAAAAAAGGAATAAACGAATGAAGAGCGAATGAACAAACGAACGAACAAAACGCATAAGTGAATGAATGAATGAATGAATGAATGGCTGCATGTGACGGAACAAGTTTACGATGTTAAAAATGTATTTGTATTTGATAGTTGTGTAAATGTATGTGAAATATTTAATTAAAGAGAGAATTATTAAATTAAGAGAGGCTCTCTCTGAATTGAAGAAAATACTCATTTTATAAATTATGTCGTCTGAATGCAGCTCAATATATAAAATTTATTAATTATATTTTAAGAAATTTATACTCAAATTAAAATAAGTGAGAATAGTGTAATCGGCTATGTCGAGTCTTTATTACCCCCTTCCTCAATCGATTTAGAAATAATTGTAGGAACATAAGGAAAATTCCGCTTGTGAGAGGTTATCACTCCTTAGTTTCCTAATCAAAATTACGATATCTATAATATTTTGCCATTATCAGTTCACCCAAGCGCCAAATTTCATTAAGTTTTATCGTAAAAAATCATTTGTAAGGGGTTATCACACCCTCGTGCCCTATCCTATTTTTTTATACGAAGGGAATCCTTTCCCTCGTGCACTATCAAATATTTTCGTTGCTTTAACATTTCCTTATTATTCAAAGAAATTTCGTATCTTAGGGGGTCCTATCTATAGTAATGTGTTGGCGAAGCACGTATAGTTATAGAGATATGTCACATTAACTTCCTCGTAGGAAAGGCGGATACAATTCCCCCGTTTCCTATCCAAAATTGTTTAGAGTGTTACGTTTCTCACTAAAGGCAATATCAGTATACCGAATTTTACAAAAATTCGATGTTCAATTTTTCAAGTTTTAGATCGTTCTATAACTATTTTTCTACTATACCGATTTTGCCGGTTTTTAATAGGAAAAATACAGTAGGACAATAACAAATACCTAGACCAATTTTATTGAGCTCTGTTAAGTATTGTGGATGTGGGCGTATCAAGAACAGACAGACTGACAAACGCACATGACAAAAACGACTGAAATTTTCTAAGCATTTATTTGTTTATCCTCGTTGTTCTCATTTTGAAATAAAGAAGATTTTTTCTAAGTGTTTTTGTTTACCTTATCCCTGCGTTCAGATATTCTTAGTGTTATTTTCTGTGAAATATTTCTATAAACGCAGACGAGAAAATTGTTTTCAAATAATTTACCAAAATAGTGTTTTATTCTTAATAACAATACCTCAAAGTGCTGAGGAGTGGAAAAAAATTAGACGTTCGTGACTCATACTCCATTATGAGCACGATTTCAGATCAAACGATGTTCAGCTATTGAACGAAATTACGGCTGTGGTAGTGTTATGATGTGGTCTAAGTAAACTATGAATAACACAATTTTTAACGAATGGAAAATGCTACTTTCTCTTTTATGGATGAAGAAGGAAGACATGGCTGCATGTTTTACATTAGTCTTAATTATGTTTTAATAAAGAAAACGTCCCTCTGTTGTATTGACCGGCATGCATTCCGTAGAACATTTGTGAATACATGGTCCGTTAAGTTTATTCAATTAATGACCAAAGTGTTATTATAATGACTTTAGCAGAGCTAAAAAATAAATAAAGCTAATTTGGGAGGAATTTGAGTGCAATTTTCTTAAAAAAATTAGTGGAATCAATGCCAAACCATAATGTTTGGGCAATTCAGAACAATGGATCAATCACCCATTATTAAGAAAGATACAGAGACAGTAAAACTCCTAAGTTAAGTATATTAAGTTTGTCATTCCGTGAGTAACTCTAAGAAGGAATCATCTGAGACCTGAGACATTGTATATATATGTTCTTGCATGAAATCAAAATCTGAGTCGATATTGTCCGTCTTTCTTTCTGGCTGTCTCTCTGCCTGTCAATCCGTTTTTGGTACGCTCACATCCACAAGAATAGACAGAGCTCAATTAAATTTGGTTTGAAAAGTTTCCTATTTAAAACCAGCAAAATCAGTTCAGTATATTAAAAGATATAGACCGATAACTGAGGCAACCTCTAAGTAATTTTTGTAATAAAATTTTACCATAATATTAAATTGTATGTACTTCAATATCATTCCCAAAATTATCAAAATCGGTTCAGTAGAAAAAAAGTTATAACCAAAAATATAACTTATTTATTGACTCATTAAGTGGTTTTTCGTTGGCTGTAAAAATACTTTATATATTGTATTTTAGAGTGTATGTACGAAACATAATGTATTTACTTCACATGAATTTTTGGTTAAGGGTATTAAAGATGCGGCATAGACGAATTATTACTTGTTTTTTTCGTATTTATAAACAGTTATGTGCGTTTATAGGAAAATGCACGAGTGTAGAAATGTCTTACCTAAATCCGAAATTACGGAAACTTTGAATAATTGATTAGCTGAATATATGTTTATATAGCTGAATACATATACGAGAAGCTGAATTATATATCCAAGACTGATGTTAATAAATCGAAAATGAAATAAGGGAAAATTGACATAAATTTTCCTCCACAATTAATTTCTTAATTAAAATTCCCATTTTTGGTTTTTTGGCGTTTCAATTATTTTCGCGTTAAGAAAGATGATAATTTCTGATGATTTAAAAATTCAATTAATAAAATTTCGTTTTAAGTTAATTTTGAAGTCATAAAGAGAGTTTACTTGTCATGATTATAGAAACCATAAAAATATTTTAGTATGCCGTAAAAAGGAGTTTTGTTCATAAAAAGCGGATAACAACCTTAAAAATAGTTTAATAATAAATAATTGGACATCATAAATTTTTATAACAGTCACGTTTTCATTTAAATTGTAATAAAAGTTGTTTTCCATTTTTTTGTTCATTCTTTTTTTTACAAACGAATAAAAAACAAGTAAAAATGCTGTAATCGGCTGTGCCGAATCTTAATTACCCTTCACCACAAATGCGCGTGAAGTAAATACGTTATGTTCGTACATACACACTTACACATACACTTGCTAAGCTATACAAAATATAAACGTTTTTCTTACATCTAACAAAGGCATACTTGATGAGTCATAAAATTAGCTATATTTAAGGTTATAACCTTTTTCTACTTAACCGATTTTAGTAATTTTTGGAACGGAAATTAAGTACACATTTTGTTATGGCAAAATTTCATTTCAATTTGTCGATTTGTTATTTACATTCTTACGAAAGATCTTCGCTTGAACTTAGAGGTTGTCTCTGATATCGGTCTATATCTTTTAATATACTCAAGCGTTTTTACTAGTTTTCAATAGAAAACTTCTCAAGACTATAAAAATAACTCAGATCAAATTTCATTCAGCTCTGTCAATTATTGTGAATGTGAGCGTATAAACAATAGACAGACGGGCATAGCTAAATCGACTCAGATTTTGATTTGATGCAAAAATATATATACATTATGGAGTCTGAGATGATACTTAGCTTTACATAAGGAATGACAAAGTTAATACACCCTCTTCATCACTTGTAGTGGTGTTAGTGATGGAGGATATAATAAAACTTGATACATAATTTTTGATGACCAGTTCGGTCCAGAGAGAGAAAGAGAGAGAGTCCAAAAAAGTGCGTTATTTTTACGATCTTTTTCCCAAATTATCAATGTTCTTTAATTTTCTATTACTTTTATGTCTTTTTTCCATTTGTGTTGATTTCATCACGTGTTGGTGTCATTTTTCTGTACCTTTTTGTCCGTTTTGTTATGTTGTTGTTTTCGTTAACATTCAACTATAAACATATTTTTTATTGAGCTCATGTTGGGGTTTTATTTAACCCTTTTTTTACACCAAAAAAAGCTTATTTTTGTACCTCATTAATTGATGACATTATTACAGGCTTAACTGTTGAATGAAAATTGTTTTAACGTTTCGTCCTTTTTCCCCTGCGAAAGATGAAGAAGAGTAAAAAAAAACGCATCAAATTTATAATTTTTTTTTATCCCTTTTTTGGCCAAATAAAATACAACATTTTATGGTCGGCCATAAAAAAAAACAAGTCAATTGAATTGTGGCAGAAAAATTGTAATGTGGTTACACATACTCCAGCATTAAATATCTAGAATCCTTTTTCTATGTTCACACTATAAATACTGAAGGGTATTGTACATGAAACCCGATACGCTTACCATACACACAGAACACAGAATCGAATAAGGGGTGCAGTTTGAAAAGTTAATTTATTTTGTATTAAGAGAATATTTATGGAACTTTGTGTTGGTATATAATCATAAAATGATATTGAGTACAGTATCAAAGACTTTATAATCTCAATAACAGTAACAGGATTCAAAATGACTGAGAAACCTCCAGACATTACAAAAACAAACACCAGTGTGCTCAAATCGCTTTTTTTAATAATTATGTTTCTTTTGAATCTGTTGTCTGGGGCGTAACCAGAAAGCTTTTCCAGAAGTTCATTTTGAACTGGGAAAATAGAAAAATTACATGGGAATTTTTTACAAAAAGGTGGCAACATTTATTCACTAATAAATCATATTTTTGTTCTGAATTTTATAACTTTTTTAAATATTTCATAAAAAATTACTTGGCGACTGTGTCTTCACCAAATTCTGATGAACTTGTCGAATAGATCTGTCCACAAATTTTTAAATTTAGGCAATTTCAAGTTCTCTAATCGCAAAGCTGGATTCATCTTTATATTATCTTTAAAGGAAGACTAACTCCAACCTCGGAAGAAAAGGTACCATCGCTAAATCACCGAAAGTGTTAACTGGAAGCATTATAATGACATTGAAGGAATCAGTAATCCTATATCTTCCGGCAGTCATTCTACAGAGAAGAGTTCAAAGTAAACTAAACATAAATCTACTACATTAATAGGCAAATTTCAGCCAGGGATGTTTGAAATAACTGTTTTGAAGACAAGCACATTAACCACTACATCATGCCGACAATCGGGATAAATCAAGTGCGAAAGGCATACGAACACGAAATCCATCACATAGAAACTGTAAGTATTCATCAGCAAGTGCACAACAGTAATACAAAATCACTTAGGCTCGAGGAGCTCCGACCGACCAAGTAATAATGGGATATATTAAATATTCCAAATTCTGGACAAAATCTTGCATATCGCAGTTTTAAAGAAATCTGGTACAGATATTTATCTTGGGCCATTGATCAATTCCTAAAAAACTGTTGCAGATGAAAGATGACTGTGCCGGAGTTATCTGTCATCAAGAGGATAGCCAACTAGCTCCGGTATAATGGGATATTGGAAGATATCAAGATACAACAAATAAGCCATCAGCTTTATAGCAGATGCGCATCAGACATCGATACTAATGACTGAATGGTATCTTTGAACTAGAAAGAAACACATTCGGTGAGTAGGCTGATTTGGATTCCTGTTAATATTAATTATTCCGGGATGGTCTATCGAGATATAGTGCGATGATTTTAATAGACATCTTGTTGAGTTATAA
This sequence comes from Cochliomyia hominivorax, assembly GCA_004302925.2. Classification (NCBI taxonomy): domain Eukaryota; kingdom Metazoa; phylum Arthropoda; class Insecta; order Diptera; family Calliphoridae; genus Cochliomyia; species Cochliomyia hominivorax. The sequence goes on from PYHX02000494.1 coordinate 69,051,102, forward strand.
TTGGACACTATATTTTGGGATCCCATGCGAGAATGATGGATCTTGCCCATCATAGTTTCTGTCGCATAACGAACTCGAGGAAGAGACAGTTGTTTTAAGAAACTATCATGCAGCCGGTAAATAACAGTTAAATCAGTAGACTATTCCTTTTTAATGTAGCGCAACGTGATCAATTATATAGTGAGATTTGTCCACTTCCGAATATCATTTTAAATAATGTAAATCTCAAAAAAGTTCGTATAGAGATAATATTTTGTTTAAGGCCTAAATAACCACAAAATATCATAACATATTTTGCTAGGAACCGTCCATAATTTCTTGTGCCCCAGTTACAAAAATCACCTTAAGTGGAATTTATATCTCTCAAATATGTGGGTCTCTTGAAAATATTTTAGTATATTTTATACAATCACATATGATAATATCGGGTTATACGAAGGTCAATCCATTATATCGTCTTCGGTAGGATAAAATATAATCGCTCTTAACCGACTATTATTTCCTAATTTGCTTATGTTAATTTTTATACAATCCAGTTTGTTAATTCGATTGTAGCGCCAAAAAGAGATCATCTAGGACCACGTAAAGTAAATATTCTTAAATCAAATGAAAATCTGATTCGATTTACTTATTTCTGTCTGTCTTAATGACTGTCTGTTGTTGGTAGGCTCACATCCACCATTATTGACAGAACTCAATGAACTTTGACTTAAGTCCTAAGAAAACCTTTAAAATCGATTAAGTATGACCGATATCTAGACTGGAAAATTTGAATTACGACATTTGGCACCCTGATATTGTGTTGAGTGAAATATCACGAAAATTTTCACTTGAATAGAGCTTTCACAACACATTATTGACTACGTAATTTAGAGATGGGGTGGAGGAAATGCCAACCCCTTTTAAGCGTAATTTTCAATATGGTCCTACAATTATTTCCAAATTCACTCTCCACCAATATTAAAGATTCAGTATAGTACAGTCGAACATTCTTACTTGTTTCTAAATAACTTTTCAATTTACCCTGAAATTTAATATTTAATTCCCTCATACGATGAATGAAAATTGCTTTGTAGGTATGTTTCACTTCAATTCCATATAAATATATTTACTTTTTATTTTTTTTTTTTTTCAAACATATTTAGACTCATGTTGAGAACCATTTTTAATGTGACATCTTGTTATTTTCAACTTAAATCTATTTTTATGTTAAAGAAAATTTTCCCAATACATACAAACATACATACATACATACATACATACATACATACATACATACATACATACATACACACATGACTGTAAATGTAATTTTGGCCTTAATCTGCCAGAGCTGCATCCTCATTCTATGACCAAAGAAAGGGCAAAAGGAAACACATATCAAATGTTATTGTATGTGTTGAACATACACAATAACTACTACTAATACAACTACTTAACTAACTATTGTATATATGTACACATACATACATACATACAAATAAAAATATAAATAACTTTGTAATAGTTATTACAGAAAAAATGTTTATGTATGGTAGTAGTAATAGTAGTTGTAATAGTGGTGTTAGTATTAGTAATGGTGGTGGTAATGATGATGGTGTTAGTATATATTTTGTTAAGTACTTTAGACTTCCTGTTTATTAATACTTAACAAGGGGTTTATTACTCGATATTCTTTACCATTCATTCATTCATTTTCCTCTTTTTCTTGGTATAAATTTGTTAAAGGGTTTTATATACAAATATTTATAAAAAATATATATATTTGTGATATTTTTTTTTATTACAACATAAATATATACACATATACATTTGTATATGTATTTTTTTTATTAATTTTAGAAGAGTTTATCGTTATGAAAAAGAAGGAAAATTGTGGAAATTATAAATGTCAATTTCAATGAAATTGATATGATGAGTGAGGAAAAAATCGTATTAATTTGGAAATTTCTTTAAAGTTACAGAATAAAAATTGATTAGTTGTTATTAAGGAATTAAATATCAAGGAAGGAATTCCTTGACACTTCGTTTCAAGATTCAGATTGACAGGATAAGGTTATGCTATCAGTGAAGGGATTAAAAAAGGAGAAGTTTTCGTAAAAGCTTTTACGAGTAAAAATTTGAAAAGGGTTGTGAGGATTTCTGATTGGACCCAAATCTGAAAAGACTAGCAACAACTGTTTAAATAATTGGGCGGTCCAAGGAAATGTTTTTTGACATATATTTAATAATCTTCAAAATATGTAAAGGACCATCTTTCTAAGCCTTTTCGCCAATGTCAACAAATTTCAACCTTCTTTTGTAAAAATTTGAAATTCTTGCGAAAATTGGAAATTTTGTGAAAATTTGAAATTTTTGCGAAAATTGGAATTTTTGCGAAAATTGGAAATTTTGTGAAAATTTAAATTTTTTGCGAAAATTTCAAATTTTCACAATATTTCATATTTTTGTGAAAATATAAAATTTTTTTGAAAATTTAAAATTTTTTTGAAAATTTAAAATTTTTGTGAAAATTTGAAATTTTTGTGAAAATTTGAAATTTTTGTGAAAATTTGAAATTTTTGTGAAAATTTGAAATTTTTGTGAAAATTTGAAATTTTTGTGAAAATTTGAAATTTTTGTGAAAATTTGAAATTTTTGTGAAAATTTGAAATTTTTGTGAAAATTTGAAATTTTTGTGAAAATTTGAAATTTTTGTGAAAATTTGAAATTTTTGTGAAAATTTGAAATTTTTTGTGAAAATTTGAAATTTTTATGAAAATTTGAAATTTTTATGAAAACTTGAAATTTTTTGTGAAAACTTGAAATTTTTGTGAAATTTTGAAATTTTTTGTGAAAATTTGAAATTTTTTGTGAAAATTTGAAATTTTTTTGTGAAAATTTGAAATTTTTTGTGAAAATTTGAAATTTTTTTGTGAAAATTTGAAATTTTTTGTGAAAATTTGAAATTTTTTGTGAAAATTTGAAATTTTTTGTGAAAATTTGAAATTTTTTGTGAAAATTTGAAATTTTTTGTGAAAATTTGAAATTTTTTGTGAAAATTTGAAATTTTTGCGAAAATTTAAAATTTTTTGTGAAAATTTGAAATTTTTGTGAAAATTTGAAATTTTTGTGAAAATTTGAAATTTTTGTGAAAATTTGAAATTTTTGTGAAAATTTAAAATTTTTTGTGAAAATTTAAAATTTTTTGTGAAAATTAAAAATTTTTTGTGAAAATTTAAAATTTTTGTGAAAATTTAAAATTTTTTGTGAAAATTTAAATTTTTTGTGAAAATTTGAAATTTTTTGTGAAAATTTGAAATTTTTTGTGAAAATTTGAAATTTTTTGTGAAAATTTGAAATTTTTTGTGAAAATTTGAAATTTTTGTGAAAATTTTAAATTTGAAATTTTAGTGAAAATTTTAGATTTGAAATTTTTGTGAAAATTTGAAATTTTTTGTGAAAATTTGAAATTTTTGTGAAAGTTTGAAAATTTGAAAGGACGAAGGGCGAAGTTCAATGCACGATCTATTTGGTACTAAAATTTAAAGCTAATACAGAATTAAAAGCATAAAAGGTTCAAAATGTTCCTGACAGGAACGCTGCTTAAAAATTTAGAGGCCACAAACAGAAATTGAAGTTTCCTAAAATATTATTTTTGCTACAAAATGGATAAAACAACTTATGTTCATGGTCAAAATGTTATGTTGCTGATGCTCGAGGGAATTTTCAAGAAAAGTTTAGAACTCAAAAGCAGTAAAAATTTCTTGTTATGGCGAGCAATATGCAGTTACGGCAAAAGGATCCAATCGTTTGTTATAAGATTATAACGAATGTTTACAAAAAAGCTGTTTCCATTAATAAGACCTAATTATGCTTTCACTTATTTTTGGTTTGACTTGGCACCCTGTCCTGTAGTAAACAAGTCCTTGAATGCTATAAGAACAATAATGTGGTATTTTTACCAAGAGAAGCAAATGAAATGAAGAGCACAAAAGAGATGTTGATTTTAAATGGAGATGGAGTGACAGAAAGGACTATAAAAACGTTAATTAAAGGGTTTTCGAAAAACAATTTAAAATATAAATTTAGTTGGTTTCATTTTCATTGCCATGTATGTCTGTTAAGAATTTTTTATTTTCAATTTTTTTTTCAAAAGTGATCGCAAATAAAATTTAAATGACTTTTTTTTCTTTTTAAACTTTAATCAACAAATGGCTTTAATACTCCCATAAACTTTATTAACGATAACTAAACTTCTACAAAAAAATATTTTCGCTTCATTTACAGTTTTGTATCCCATTTTGATTTGTTCTCTCTTTTACTCTCTTCTTTGTTTACGGTTTGAATAATTGAATAATGTTTAACAATTATTATGGTTTTAATATAAATTTACACTTCCGGTTTTCGTTCAGGAATATCCAACTGATTGATATTTGTATTAAGTCCATACACTCACACAAATACACACACACACGCAACTAACCTTCACTTGATTTCCCATTTAAATACATTTCATTATTTTCAATGTGTTTGCTATGCTCTTCCGCTCTCTCTCTCTATCTCTTTCTCCTTTTTTTGGAATTTTTGCTAACAAAATAGATTTTTTTGTTGTTTGTCTGAAACCTCGAATTAAGGCTGAATGTAAATGTAAATGTTGCCTTTTATAATGGTTTGACATGATTACATGTCATTTATTACCATAAATTTGTTTTTGTTGTTGTTGTTTATTATTATTATTATTGTTGCTTTTGGTTATTTTCGACCAAACCCCGAGCCCCCTCTCAAACACCCAAAAAAAGGGTTGACATTATTTTACAATAATAATGACACACAATTGACACAATAAACTCTTGTGTAGATTTTTTGAAAAGCCATCGAGAAATAATTCAAATAAATTGTTAAAAAAGAGGCACAGAGAAAGAGAGGGAGAGTGTGAAGTGTAAGCAACTTGTAAGTAAGTTAGTAAATGAACAGTAACAACAACAATAAATGTTATTATATGTGTTGTATCCTTGTTGGATGAATAATGGACATTAAATAAACATAAATGGATTAAGAGCATCAAATGATTTGATTGAAGTTTGAAGTGGCGATACGACGATGTTCATAATGATGAGCATGATGTTTGTGGTGTGAGAGTGATAAGAATAATTTGATATTTTAGAAATAATGACAGTTATTGTGAAAAGAATTTCTATTTAATGAAATTGTATTATTTCTTAAAATTATTGAAAACTAAGGGATATTTTAACCTTAACTAAAAGTGAAATATATGTGAAACATTAAAATTTGTTAAGTAAATTTTTCAGATTCTGATGTATATAATCATGGTTAGTGACACTAACATATGCTCACATATGTATATAAACGGAAATCTTGATATCTGATTAAACACTTTAAAACATATTATATTTGTTTATTTTTTCTTATTTCTAATATCCTCCCCTAACGTGCATGTGTGAGGTAGCAACATTATATTCCATGCATATACATGACACAATTGATTTCTTGAGATTTTTGAACGTCTAAAATAGCAAACAAACAATTTGGCCAAATTTCCTTGGCCCTAGCAAACAGACATAGTTTTCTCTATTCAAAATTGTATTTAAAATTTCAATTTTAGTGGTGTCAACCGATTGCTTACAAAGGCTGTAGACGATCCTCCACCATTTATCTCCTCTCTCTTATCTTCATAGATATTATGTTGTGGCATATATTTTCTCAATATATGTGATTGTATGCCCAAGAACTATACATAGAAGACATGAATGATCTTGCAAATATGACGCTTTATTAACACTTATAACTTTCATTTATCAAAAACCGTAATATTTCATTTTACAAAAGGTTGGATTAGAGTTAGCTCAGTAATGATGTCATAACATGAACTTTCATGATGTAAACTTCAAAGTTTTTTATGATAAATGATATATAATTCATCGACTTCCTCATGAATACTCTGAATTCATGAGGAAGTCAAAATGAATAACTAAATTCACGAGAAAAAATACCAGATCCAAAACCAACAGCAACCTATATTAAGCTGCGTGAGTTAGATAACATTTCACCCTTACCAGAATGGCTAACATCCTCTATTCGCATTCATGTGAAAAGTCTTTGCGTTTGAAAATTTGATATAGTGAACAGTTGTAAGCGTAAAGTTTCGTTAATTTGATGTAAAAACTGAGTTGTGTGCTAGAACATACACATATATATCTCTTACGTTGTCAAGGTATTTTAGACAACTTTGTAATATTCATATTATCCTCCCTATTTACATTCATGAGGAAAACCTTTACGTTTGGTACTTTGATTAACAGCACAGCTGCAAGCGCAAAGTTTCGTTAGTTTGATGTAAAAACTGAATTGTGTGCGAGAACACATACATATATATCTCCCACGTATCCAAGTTCGTTTAGACGATCTTGTAAACTCCATTTTATACTCTTGTCATTTAAAAAAAGAATTTTCAAAGGATTGTATTTAAAGCTTTTTATGGGTGGGACAGAAAACAGAACTGCCGAACACCTGTACTAACAGTAAGTATGAGTTTCCCAAGTTTTATTACACGAGTATTAATAAATAAGCCAATATTTATTAAAATGTTGCAATATTGAAATACTAGAAACAAAGTCCAGATTACTAGGTAGACGAGTACATGAAAGTACTCGTCTACCTAGTAATCTGGACTTTGGTTAATCATGGCTAACGGTGTATTCAGATATGCATGATTATGCCAACGAACAAAAGCAGGGAACTGCAATTTTATTTGACAATTCGCTGATGCTTGATGCTGGTAGAACCTTTCGATTAACATGCACCAACTCCAAAATGGTTTAAAACATGGAAGACAAAACAAGGTAGAACTTTCACAGAGGAAAAATGATTAACGAAAATCGGCAACATGTTGCAAAATCCAACAACTATTTTAAAACCTATGTACAGTGTTGCAGAGTATAGTTTTTTTAATAATTCTGTAACTTTCGTTAACTTTTGATAGCAGATGAGTGTTGCATTATAACTTCAATTGGGACTCCATCGGAACTCTATAGGCGGATCTGTATCGGAACTTAAATCGAGTACCTCGGACATGTAATATTATTAAATATTTTGTTTCTCATTCAATTTTTTTGCCTGATAGCTCTTGGTGAGTACACAAGATTGAGGTCAATGTCTTCTTCCAGTTAAAAAATGATAAATTTTAAAATGGAAAATTCCAAAAATATCAATTTTTTTGTCGAAAAAGTGTCTTCACATATTATAATCTAAAATAAAAATGTTCTTCAAATCATTTATAAAGTTTATAAGTTTAGAAAGGCTTTACTGCAAAAGTTGCTGTAGTTTAAACTTTATATTTAAAAATCGCATAGGTCTAAGTCCAGATACTCTGCAATTTAACCCCTTTTTATTGAAATTTTGAATTAAGCCTTTATGTTCTAAAATCCGATTTTCCAAAAACAGAAAATGTGGATCTGAAAAAATCGAAGTGTTTTTGATAATGACTTATTCTAGACCTATAATAAATATGAACTCTATATACCTAAAACCAAAAGATATATATATTTGTTTGTATTTTTCGTCACATTTTGAAGAACGCTAAAAATATCAGAATCTTAGTTTCTGAAAATTTAAGACAGATATCTTTGTAATTAAAAATTGTTATGAATACAATTCGTTTTTTTTATTTTTTCTGAAATTAACCTCGAAATTAAAACCCTTTGACTACCTTTTGATCGAATATATGTGAAAAGACCTTTTTAAAATATACTTCACGTCATGGCACGATAACACGAATTGATTAAATTCATTTCTAATGTCAGAAATAAATCAAGCCTCTTGGTCCCGTATTCATATGTTATCAAAATATGAAATAAAGTTGAGACCAATGATGCACAATCTTTTGAAAAACTGTGAGACCTCATGTAGTTCCCCAAATGTGTTACTTATAGACCATGAGTTCTTTCATTAGATTCAAATACAAGCTTAAAACTGTTCTGCATCTCTACTATATACATCCAACTTATTTTAAATCTGTCAAGGTCTATGAAAGTCATACACTAATTTCCGAAAAAGTTCACACCAAAATTTTCATTTATCTACAAAAAGATCATAAGCAGTTTCTTAAAGCTCTAATTTGTTCTCTTCCCTTTTCTTTCAATTATATGCCGCTATTTTTCTATCTACAACTGTTATTTTGTGGTCTTGATGAAAACCAAGTAATTTTCATAATGTGAAAATCATAATCATAAAAACCTACAAACCTGCTTTTGTAATTAAGTGTAATGTATCTATATGGTTTCTATATACATACATATGTGTGTTTGTGTGTGTATGTGTTAGTGTTTTTATTACAGCAATATGTCATTTGTATTAGAGTATGTTTGGTTGTTTCCTTTATAGGTGAAAATGAATTGTGTTTTATAAAGTCACACATACATACAGATATGTGCGATTGCGTCTGTGTAGCTATAAATGTAAATATGTGTACATTTTAAATATGAACTGAAAAAAATGAAAATTGGATTTCATACAGAAAAATTGTCATTTAGAAAAGTGAAACAGTTTGAAATAATGACAAATTTAACAAATGACTACTATTTTGGGATTTTTGATTTAAATTCTTAGAAAATATTTTATGATAATTTTCAATACGTTTTAATATTATTATTATCATTTGTATTTATCAGGAATGAGATCGAAAAATTCTTAACATACATATATGTTTTCAAAAATGAAACCATTAAACGTACAGTTTTTAATTTGAAAATTTGAATCTATTTCGGAAACCCTTTCATTAAAGTTGTTATAGTAGTTCATTTCCTTTAAAATCCACCTCACTTTTGACCACTTTTTTGTGCTCTTCAATAATATTTTAACTAGAACCCAATATCTCTCCACTGGCCTTATCTCCATTCAATTTTGTACCACTCAAGAACTTGTTAAGCATAGTGACAGGATGCCAAGAAAAGCCAAAAGTAAGTGGACATATTATGAAGTCTTCCGAATGGAAGCAGCTTTATTTGTAAACATTGTTTTATAGGGCCTGTTGTAACTAATGCCTGCCGCATATTGCTTGCCATACCAAGAATTTTTTGGATAATTTTAACAGCTTTTGGGTCCTGAACTTTTCTTCAACATTTCCTCGAGCATCAGCAACATAAAATTTTGCTACTTTTTTTACTTCACTGAATCTTATGTGTTCTTAAATGTACACTAACTTTAACTTTTCATACTAAATAAGCCGAGCACTAAGCTTACCGAACTGCCTTCCTACCTGATGTGTTGGATGCTCTTTTAAAAATGCTTTCTAACTTTTGGCTTTAGAAACATCATGCGAACCATTTCTTCTGTCTGAACCGGTACTATTTAACAGAATTAAAGGCAGACCTTTCAATGCTTGACGAACTTTTTGCAGGACCAAGTATGATTTTGTTTAAAACAATTAATAATTCTAATTAACCTTTTTAATCAAAGAAAATAACTGACATGTTTTACAAAGGTAACGTGCTCAAATAGTTCTTGGGTTAACATTTTTATAAAGAAATTGTGTGTTAAGAATTTTTCGATTGCACTCCTTATATAAATCTATTTGTTTAAATATTTAATTAATTAATTGTGTATTTTCAATAAATCTTAATTTGTTAAATTAAAATCTCATTAATTTCTTAAATAAATTTTCTATTAAAATTTTCATAAACAAACAAAAACAAATTTCGATTTAATGTCAAATATTTATTACTAAAATATCTACCAGTATTTAGATATAAATTTATAAAAAGAAATCTCTCTTCACTTTAGTCTATTATGTTATCAAATTTAAATTCTCTCTCTCTCTCTGTATCTTCTCATCTACTCATCCATAGAGTTCTTTCTTATGTCCAATGGATTTTGAATTATAATCTGTCTTCTTCAGAATTTTATGCAGGTGTATGAAATTATATTGATTGTTTAGAAAACAATTGTTTTGTTCTATGCAATATGATACACACACACACATACACATTCACTCACATGTTATACACATAAAAACCCAATTTTGTGGTATTATATAAATTGTATGTCCATATAACCTCAAAATGTTGTTCATTTACATAAGTAATTAAGTAAATACTTGTATGAAAATGTCTGAAAAATTATTAGGGTGGTACAAATGTAATCAATTTGAGAATTCAGTTTCCAATAAGTTGAAAATATATTGAATAATAAATTATTTGTTACTACAACGAAAAAAATTGTTACTACAATGAAATATGTATTCAAAATTCTATTCAAGTCAACGATTTTGATTATTTAAGGTTAAAATCCTCATTTAATCTTTTATAAAGGATGCACAAAATTCTAAATCATCTAAAAGTATACCTTTCACTCTGAATCACTTTCTGAGTCGATTTCACAATACACCAAAATAAAGTAAGTATTTGACTGGAAACTGAAATGGAGACAACACCTGTGGTAAAGAGCAACTAATGCCCACATATAATATTCATTACGCTGAAGAGCTATTGGATCTAAATAGAGTTTCAATTCAATAATAATACACTGGCTCTACAGAAGTGTAATCAATCCAATGCTGACCTTCGCTTCTGTAGTCCAGCGGACTTCGATGGAATACTACAAAATCTTCAAAGAATGTGATGCTTAGAAGTACCATGAGGACAGCACCAACTAGAGCACTGAAAATAATACTCCCCATCCAACCGATAGAAATTCGAATAAAATTTTTAGCTGCACTGACGGTAAACGGTCCCAGGCAATGGAAGAGTGAAAGAACTGGGGATACAAATCATATAACAAGATACGTGCGAAGCGGGTTGACGCAATTGTGAAACGCTGAGAACAGATCTTGACTCCTGGTCGAACGGATTCACGACATGTATGGTCGTTAGGACGGATGGCTTAAAACATGAAGATTAGATGAGACTTGGTTTTTGTATAGGAGAACCGGAAACCAAAATTTCCCTCCGACTATCGAACCACAATGTGGATTTACGTGTAATTAGGAAAATCGTAATCTGGGTCAAGGTAAATCTGCGATTTAAGGATTTAAATATCTTCACCGACAGCCGAATGACAATCAAGGTCTTTTCGTCAATGGATATCAAACTTTAAATTATCCTGGAATACACATTATGTTGGGAATAAGGAAAAGCTCCAAAATATAAGCCTTCAAAATTCAATGCCTTTTAGTCTTAACGTACTGAATAGATTTTGCTGGTATTAAATGGCAAACTTCTCATGACTTTAGTTAATATTTAGACCAAATTTCATTGAGCTCTGTCAATTATTGCTGATGTGAACGTCCCAACAACAGACAGATAGACGAACAGAAGGACAGTCAGACATAGCTAAATTGATTCAAATTTTGATGTGATTCATTAATTTATATACATTCTGGGGTCTTAGATGCTCCCTTTTTAGCGTTACACACGAAATGACAAAGTTAATACACGCTCTTCACCACTTCCGGTGGTGAAGGATAAAAAGCAGAAAAAAGACCCTTATTAAAGCTTTTCATGTTAATAATAGAAACTGGATTAAACTGGATTACAAATTTTATTCTTAACATGTGAGAGTATTTTTATAGAGTTTTACCAGGATCAACTGTAACAAAATTTTGTTTGGCGAATTTTCATCATAATCGAGATGGCCAAATTTGAAGAATTATCAACAGCTCCTCAGATCACAACAGAGCTTATGCTCCTCCAAATCAACTTGGAAACACCTCAGCTCTTACTCTATGAAATTTTATTAAAATATTACGATATCTGTAACGGTTTGGCTTGATATGTCAGATTGTTTTTTTTTTTAAATTTCTCCTGAAAGTTTGCATCAGTTTAATAATTTTACTCCTTTTGCCCAGATCTTGTGTTTACCAAAGAACGTATATTTTTTTTAAGTTTGATAGACAAACAAGAGTTTTATTTATTTTTCCTAGACCAGAGTGTAGTAAGGAAATAATCAATGTAAATTTGATAATAAAATAATTGAAACAAATGTTTTAAAAGACAACAACAACAACAAAAACACAAGTGTTTTCAATAAAAATAAATAAAATTATGTAAATAAATTTGAGAGATTCTCAAATAAATATTGAAATTAAAAGATTTTTAAAGTTTTTAAAAAGTTACAAAAAAAAAAGAATAACAAGTAGGAATGTTACAGTCGGTTAAGCTCGACTATCTTAAACCCTACACTACAATTTTGTTTACGATTATAGTTACGAAAATTAATGAACGACCCTCGTATAATTTGATTTTCTGAATTATGCTTATGTTATGGTGACACTAACATTTATGTGAAATTTGTACATTTTAAAATGAATTTCTGCTGACCCTCGTAAAATTTTTATAGATCGATTTTTGCTTATATTTATCTTAATTTGACCAATTTTTGTTATAATACCAACTTATATATGAGATTTAAGTTCTTTCTGGTGATATTTGGAAGTGGGCTTGAATGGGATCTTTGAGAAGGAATTGGCAGATAATTTGACACACTATAAATTGCTTTATAGTTAGGACTTGTATGAACTTTAAACCTCATTCCTGGAGGATCTGATATATTGGACCGAATATGGCCAACTTCGATTGGCCTCCACCTTGGGCCTGAATAGTTATTGGTACCAAATTTAATCATGATATTACATGAGCAGCCAGTCAAACAAACGGACGGACATCATCAAATCGACCACCTATGGTGGTGTAGGGTATAAAACTTGAAAAAAATTTCAAAAAATTTCAAATAAATAATAAAAATTTAATTCCTTTTAAAATCCAGAAAAAATAACTTTAATTATTTTCTTATTTTCAAAAAAATGAAAAATCATAATAATTATTTTTTATAGAACCATAAATATAACAATCAAAAATTTCAGTTTATTTCATGTAATATGACCTTTTATTTCGTTCCAAAAAAATCGATATAGTTTTTCAATTATTATCTTCCTTTTGATGGCCAATTTAAAGCTAAAAAGTGAAAATTTGATCTTGAAATTGAACCCTTTTTTTAAGTCTTTATTTTCGTATTTCTCTGGTTTTGTTATCAACTTTTCACTTTTATAACCTTTAATACCCATAATTCCTGGATATGGTTCTTCTTTAAATAACCAAACAACCCAAAAAGTTCAAATACATCTTACACACACATACGTACTTACATACATACACTACCAGCCATCACATTTTAGCTTATTAGAAATCGTGTACCTCTTGAGTCCAATAAATTTATGTTCATCTCCTAAAATGAGCAGTTACAGTTACCAAAAAACAACAAAAACACAACGTTAACTGACAGTCATAGTCATATGTTTTCCCTCACATACACACACACACTTACTCATTGAAATTTAGAGTTGTTGTGGTAATAAACTTTAAGGCTCTTTGCCCTTTTTTTCTTTATATATTTTTCCTAAATCGTGGCCAAACAACTTAATCGAAGACATAGAAAATGTTAAGAATGTGAAATGACGGTGGTAAGTTTATCACCGTCTTGTCGTCATTTTCCATTTACGAAATGGATTTTCAAAGTATAAAAAATACATATAAATGTATATATGTACTGCACACATACACATATAAATATATTTTCAATTTTGCTTTTCCCTTTATTTTTTTATTATTTTCTCTGCAGGTACAAAACAAATAGATGAAAGAGTAAGTGAGTTGTATGGAAACAGTCGTGGGAAAACTCATATAGAAACAAATATTTGAATGTATTTGTCTGTGAAATAAGTATAAATATTGTTGCATAAAACAGGGGGATAAAGAAAAAGGTGAACAGAAAAATTTCTATTGTAACATTTTATAATTTTGTAAATTTCTTTTTATCAATTTCCTGTGAAGAGAAAATTGACGAAAAAATCGTTTACGATAAATTTGCGATGCATTAAAAAATTACAATATATATTTTCTCTTAGAGAAAATAAATTTTGTATAAAAGAAAGTTTATAATAAACTTTGTTCCAAGAGAAAATTTAAAAATTAAATAAAATTTCTATTAAAAGCGAATTTCGGATAATTTTTTTAAAGAGAGAATTTACGATAAATTCTCGCTTAAGGTAAAAATTACAAAAAAATTTAGAGAAAATTTTCGATAAATCTCCTATTTCGAGAAAATTTTCGATAAATCTCCTATTTCGAGAAAATTTTCGATAAATCTCTTATTTCGAGAAAATTTTCGATAAATCTCCTATTTCGAGAAAATTTTCGATAAATCTCCTATTTCGAGAAAATTTTCGATAAATCTCCTATTTCTAGAAAATTTTCGATAAATCTCCTATTTCGAGAAAATTTTCGATAAATCTCCTATTTCGAGAAAATTTTCGATAAATCTCCTATTTAGAGAAAATTTTCGATAAATCTCCTATTTCGAGAAAATTTTCGATAAATCTCCTATTTCGAGAAAATTTTCGATAAATCTCCTATTTCGAGAAAATTTTCGATAAATCTCCTATTTCGAGAAAATTTTCGATAAATCTCCTATTTCGAGAAAATTTTCGATAAATCTCCTATTTCGAGAAAATTTTCGATAAATCTCCTATTTCGAGAAAATTTTCGATAAATCTCCTATTTCGAGAAAATTTTCGATAAATCTCCTATTTCGAGAAAATTTTCGATAAATCTCCTATTTAGAGAAAATTTTCGATAAATCTCCTATTTAGAGAAAATTTTCGATAAATCTCCTATTTCGAGAAAATTTTCGATAAATCTCCTATTTCGAGAAAATTTTCGATAAATCTCCTATTTCGAGAAAATTTTCGATAAATCTCCTATTTCGATAAAATTTTCGATAAATCTCCTATTACGAGAAAATTTTCGATAAATCTCCTATTTCGATAAAATTTTCGATAAATCTCCTATTGCGAGAAAATTTTCGATAAATCTCCTATTTAGAGAAAATTTTCGATAAATCTCCTATTTCGAGAAAATTTTCGATAAATCTCCTATTTCGAGAAAATTTTCGATAAATCTCCTATTTCGAGAAAATTTTCGATAAATCTCCTATTTCGAGAAAATTTTCGATAAATCTCCTATTTCGAGAAAATTTTCGATAAATCTCCTATTTCGAGAAAATTTTCGATAAATCTCCTATTTCGAGAAAATTTTCGATAAATCTCCTATTTCGAGAAAATTTTCGATAAATCTCCGATTTCGAGAAAATTTTCGATAAATCTCCTATTTCGAGAAAATTTTCGATAAATCTCCTATTTCGAGAAAATTTTCGATAAATCTCCTATTTAGAGAAAATTTTCGATAAATCTCCTATTTAGAACAAATTTTCGATAAAAATCTTATTTAGAGAAAATTTTCGATAAATCTACAATTTAGATAAAATTTTCGATAAATCTACTATTTAGAGAAATTTAATCAAAAAAAAATCCTATTTGGAGATAATTTTCAAAAAAAAAAGAAAAAACTTTTATTTAGTGACAATTTTCGATGAATTTCCTGTTTAGAGAAAATTTTCGATAAATTTCGTATATAAGAGAAAAACTTTTTGTATGAATTCCTTCTCAACCCCCTATAAATACACTAAATATATGTGACGTACGAAAATCGCATCGTAAAAATGTCCAAAAGCTGTAAAGCTCATAAGTCGTATTTGGGTCTTAAGAAAAAAGTAACTTAAAAAGTAAAAAGCAAACAAAAAAATCAACAAATTCCTCTGACTTTGTTCACCTTTATAAGCGCGAAATACATCCACACATACTCGCACACAGTATCTGAAAATCAGACGCACATCCGCCTCAGTACATTCACATATTTGATGACTTTGTCGTGTATCTGTTCACATGGACAGACGCACAGACAAAAGAAGTCTAAGGAACGGATGTGAGTTTGTCTTTGGTTTTATTGGTTTTGTAATAATATTTTTATGATATTTTTTGATGTTTTCTCTTCGTTATTTGTTGTTATTGTTTTATGACCATATATGTCTATAGAGGTCTTGTGCCAGTTCAAAAAAGGGTGGGAGTTTGTAAAACATATCACTGAATCTGTTAGATGTTTATAAGTATGTCATTATTTATTGCAATGGTTTTGTTGTTGTTTTTTAATTTTTTTTTTGTGGCAAGAAACCCTTTTTCAGGTCTTGTTAAGGTCCTTGGTTTGAAAATAAAAATTTATTTGTTTTTCTCCATAACACCTTGAGCTCTTCACTGTCTTTTTCCCAATATCAGTTGTATATTTGTAACATTTTGAACCACTTTTTCCAAGCAAAGATCCAATGGAATGTATGCAATTTACCTTTTAATATTTTGTATTACATAAGTATAAGTAAAAATAACGCTGATTTGTGAACACAATGAAATGATGCCAGATGAAGGGATTTGAAATAATCGAAAAAAAAATAATTTCCTCAAAATATTAAATTTTTTTTAAATACGAATTTTATCGAAAATTTTCTCTAAATAAGAAATTCTTCGAGAATTTTCTATAAATAAGAGATTTATCGAGAATTTTGTCTAAATAAAGAATTTATCGAGAATTTTATCTAAATAAGAGATTTATCGCGAATTTTCGCTAAAAAAGGAATTTATCGAGAATTTTCTCTTAATAAGAGATTTTTCGCGAATTTTCCCTAAATAAGAGGTTTTTTCTCTTAAAAAGAGATTTATCGCGAATTTTCCCTAAATAAGAGATTTTTTCTCTTAATAAGAGATTTATCGCGAATTTTCCCTAAATAAGAGATTTTTTCTCTTAATAAGAGATTTATCGCGAATTTTCCCTAAATAAGAGATTTTTTCTCTTAATAAGAGATTTATCGCGAATTATCTCTAAATAAGAGTTTTATCGAAATTTTTCTCTAAATAAGAAATTTATCGCGAATTTTCTCTAAATAAGAGATAATCACTTTATTTGTAGATTAATATGGTGATTAATCACTTTAATTGTAGACAAATTTTAATCTGGCAACTTAATGAAACAAATTAATAAAAATATTTTGTTTTCTTTTGTTTTGGAAAGTATTAGTGGATTGATTTATATACGTATATGAATTACAGGTGTATTAGTATTTGTATGTCTTCTCAGTTTAGTTTACATGCATGAGTTGTTGCGTTTTTGCCATATTTCTGTGTCATTAATATTTTTATGCTTTTTACCGCTTTTTATAGTCATACATTATTATCGTTTCTTATACAACTCAATAAGAGTGACTCTCTTCTACCCTCCCAGAACACTTTTTCCCAGTTTAATATCATTTACGTATTTTTGCGTCAAGTTTGTCAGTAGATTTTCTTATTGGAAAAGGAAAAAATAACGATATTTTTCCAACGCTTTTTTTTTACTTTTTTCAATAAATGAAAGTGCTGTTTAGCACACGGAATACAATTTGTGAAAAAGTATTGGTTACTGCCTTCTGGGTAGATTTGCGCAAATAATTCATTTCATAATATTTCAGACACATATACATATTTCGTATTTGTAGAGATATTTTAGTTTTAAAGTATATGAGATATTCCATGGTAAATGTTAGTTTTCGAAAAATATACATGAACGAAATTTCGGCTATGCCGAATCTTCTATACCCTACACCACAAATGCGTTTGATGTTAGGTTTCATCCATACACACTCACACATACACACACAGACATATAGGATCAGAAATGATTCCTTCTTAGCGTTACACATGGAATCAATGGACTATTTATGCACCCTCTTCACCACTTGAGGTGGTGGAGGGTATTAAAATAAGTTTGTTTTAAAGGAAATGCCTATAATTATATTTGAATATCTTGTTGAAGGTTTTTTTAAAAATCTGAAGACAATAATGATGAAAACTTATGATTTCTCCATAGGAAAAAATGTTTTTCCATGGAAATTAAAAAGCATAAAATAATTTATGACATAAATTTCTCTTTAAGTAATAATATTGATGTATTAAATATATTTGTCTCTTAACAAGTCTTCAAATTACATTGTAATTTAGGTGAGCGTTTTTAAAAAATGGGTTAAAATTAGGAATTAAAAATTTAATCTTTAATCTTCTTTTTCACTTGACAATCTGATTTACAATTAACTTTCTTAAATATTCTGAGTTAAATTATTTAAGAAATTCCCACACACACACACACAATACAAAACACTTTTGTCTCAATTCACTTTCAAAATTGATAAGAAATTAAAAAAAAATAAACTTTAATCTGTGACGAAATAAAACATACGATTTACTTTATTCTCATTAAGCGGAGATTAATCACTAATTATTTATACTAATCATTTCAGGTTACGCCACTTTACAGTATTCAGCACAGTGGGTTAGGAGGAAGCATAAAACCTCTAAAAAGCTCTAAATGGTTAATAAGAAAAAATTACAAATTTTCTCTTATAAAATTAATTTCAAATTTGGTAGTAAATTTTCTCTTAAATAAAAGTTTGTACACTTTCGATAAATCAAATGTTTATCGGAAAATGTATATTAATCAAAGACTTATCCAAAATTTTCTATAGATCAAGACTTTATTTATTTTTATAACCTCCATCACCACACTGAATCAATTAAGCTATGTCCGTCTGTCTGTTGGTAATATTCTCACGTCTAGAATAATTGTCCGAATTCAATAAATTTGGCCACATCGTTTATTATTGTCCTAAAAAGTTTGCTATTTAAAACCAGCTTTAACATTTTATAAGCAAGAAAGTTATAGACCGATATCTGAAACTGTCTCAAAATTCTAAAAAAGAACTCTTCTAATTTCTTCTAAAAAATGTAATTGGACTTAAACAAAAAATAAATTTAGCATAATTCGTTCAAAAGATCATCAAATTCTGATTAACAGGAAAAAAGTTATAGGCTATAATATGCAAAATTTTGATACACCCTAAACTTTGTGTGTCACATGGGCTGCAATTTTTAAGATAATTTACTGACTTTGTCACATATACTTATTTTGATACAGTAATAAATCCAAAAAACTCATATTGTTCTGGGATCATTAATTGACCCAGCTTCCATATAAGGCTCCTTCCCGGAATATGATTTAAAGCTTATAGAACTCATAAATTTGAACCAATTCTATCGAAATTTTTAACAATTAATTCTAAATATATATAATACATTTTATTAACATGGATCCATATTTTAATATAGCTCCCATATAAGGCCCCTTTTTGGAAAACGGGTATGAGCTTATAGAACAAATAGATAAAGACCAACTCCATTGGTAATCAGTACAATGATTTCTTTTTTACAATTTCTAATGCATATTCTTAATTTGAACAATCTCGGTCCATATTTTAATGTAGCTCCCATATCAGGCCCCTCGCCGAAAACAGTTTTCAGCTTATAAAACGAGGAAATAAATACCAATTCTATTGAAATTCAACACAATTATTTTGCTAACTGTTCTGAAGATATTATATTAATTTGCACTATATCAGCCCATATTTTCCTATATCTCCCTTATAAAGGGCTTTCCCGGAAACGGGTTTGAAACATTTGAATAAAGATCAATTCCATTAAAATTTCTTTTATATTATTTTATATTTAATTTTTCTAATTATAATCAAATTATTATTATTATTATTGTTATTATTATTATTATTATTATTATTATTATTATTATTATTATTATTATTATTATTATTATTATTATTGTTATTATTACTATATACATCTGTAAGTGTGTGTGTGTATATGTATATCTACGGAACCTAACGTATTAACTACTTAAAGTACATTTTCATTTAAGTAAATATTTATTTTCTCTTAAATAAAAAAAGACATCGTATTTTTTTCATAATCAATAAATAATTCTGATTTCAGTCAGATTGAAAAATTTATTGCTAAGTTTTTTCTTAAGAGAAAATTATAGACGATTTTCTATAAAATTCGTGATTCTTCACGAATTTTTTCTAACTCAAAAAAATTTTAGATCTTTCTTGAAATGTGCCTTTTTCTCTTTCCTTCACTCTCACACAGAGACGTTGTCATTATCACACTATTTTAATTTAATTCCTTAAAATTTATTTCCTTCTTGACCACTGTGCACCGTAAGTCTCTACAGTTTAAAAATAAAAATCCACCTTTTTATTTAAATTAGTTTTTTTTCTTTTCTTATAATTTAATCATAACATTATTAACCTATTGAACTACATGTTTATAACAAACAAATTATAGTAAAAGAACTTGACAATGCAAATTTGATTAAAAAAATTTTAAAAATATTTTCTTTTTAAGAAACTAAAACATTTTTTATACTTAAATTGTTTTAGTACTTAAAAACTGTTTTAAATATCATAATTATAACTATAATAAAAAAGTTATAATAAAAAATTCTTATAAAGAATTTTTACAACAACAACAACATTTAATTATATTTCAAGACCTTTTTGAGTACTCTTATCTTTGAATAAATAATATCCCAATCTATAAATCCACCCACAATATGACGGACATTGTTCTCTGTATCATCATAACCGGTACGACCGTGTAACATACGCAAATTATTAAAAGTGATCACATCACCGGGTTCAGTTTTAAAGTTCACTGTTTGTTCACTGGCCATTTTTACAAAGAGAGTGTTAGCACGATACCAGGGCAACACTTTATCAATATCTATGGTAAACTGACTGTCACGTTGGGGTACACTGTGATTGATGCGTGTATAGCGGCCATCTTTGTCGATGCTGTTAAGAATAAATAATTTAATGAATTAAAGTTCTTTTCTTTAATTTTGCTTCAAAATTGAACCTACTTTATTACGGGAGCTCTTAAAATGTTGTGAAAAAGTCTATCTTCATCTTGACCAATGTCACACCAATTTACTAAAGTTTCCGATAGAATCTTAAAATATTCGGGATGTGTTTCCTTTAATTGATCTGCAATATGAAAACCATCGACCAAAGAATTCCATCCTCCCTTTGATTGCGATTGTTCGAGGGTATGTAGAATGGTAACACTGGGCTTGTATTCATAATATGGTAAATCGGTGTGCAAGGGTAAAGGTTCCGAGAGGTAAGAATAATTTTTAGCACCAGGACGTGACTTAACACTGAATTCTTCACTGTAAATGGAAAAAGAAAATAAATATTATTATGAATAAAAAATCTTTTCAGTAGAATTTTTGAGAATATTTAAAATATTCGAATAAAAGTAAATTCGAATAAAAATTTATTCGAATAAAACTTTATCCAAGTAAGAATTTATTTGAACAGAATAAAATTATTTATTTATTTATTGAAAGTTTTCTTAAATCCCAAATTTATCGAAAATTTTCTTTAAATCAAGAATTTATCGACAAAATAGCAATTTTTTCGTAAATTTTCGCCCAATAGAAAAATTTTCGTAAATTTTCTCTCAATAGAAAAATTTTCGTAAATTTTCTCCCAATAGAAAAATTTTCGTAAATTTTCTCTCAATAGAAAAATTTTCGTAAATTTTCTCTCAATAGAAAAATTTTCGTAAATTTTCTCTCAATAGAAAAAATTTCGTAAATTTTCTCTCAATAGAAAAATTTTTCGCAAATTTTCTCTCATAGAAAAATTTTCGTAAATTTTTTCTCAATAGAAAAATTTTCGTAAATGTTCTCTCAATAGAAAAATTATCGTAAATTTTCTCTCAATAGAAAAATTTTCGTAAATTTTCTCTCAATAGAAAAATTTTCGTAAATTTTCTCTCAATAGAAAAATTTTCGTAAATTTTCTCTCAATAGCAAAAATTCGTAAATTTTCTCTCAATAGAAAAATTTTCGCAAATTTTCGCAAATTTTCTCTCAATAGAAAAATTTTCGAAAATTTTCTCTCAATAGAAAACTTATCGTTTTTTTAATGAAAATTTATTGTAAATTTTCTTTTAAACGAAAATTTATCGTTAATTTTATTTAAACGAAAATGTATCGTAAATTTTATTTTAAACGAAAATGTATCGTAAGTTTTATTTTAAACCAAAATTTATCGTAATTTTTCTTTTAAACCAAAATTTATCGTAAATTTCCTCCTTAAACAAATTTATTCTATTATTTAACTCTTTATATAAAACTTTTTCTCTTAATATATTAATATAATATTTTTTTTCAAAGAACATGTCAGAAATTATATTTTGTGTCACTTTCTGCTTAATTTATTCAGTTTCCCAAATCTCGCTTTCATATTAAAAATTTTTAAGCAAAATTCTTTAGAAATAATTTTATTCGTTTCAAACCCGTTTTTTAATAAATTCACTGAATTTTTTATATTTAAGCCAAACAAAATTTTGCCGTTTTTACTACTCACGTGTGTGAATATTTTGAAGTTAATTAATTAATTAATTAATTTTGAAGAAATATTTTTATTCTGGGAACAAACAAAAATAAGTTCAAGAAACTGTTAGAATATCTTATGACACACTTTTTGTTTTTTTTTTTTTTTAAATGCGCATCTGATTTAACAAAAGAATTTAACTGGATCTGCTGAAAAATCTCACAATCAACAGAACCCACTTGAATATAATTTCCGTAAATATTTTGTATTGATTACAGATCTTCAAGTTACAATTAATCATGAATGAACAGTTTCATAATAATGTTTTCGTTATACAAATTTTTAGTGAAACAATTAAGAATGCTATATTCGACTGTGCCTAATTTTGAATACCCTCCACCACTATATTGAAGACAATTGGCCGATGATTTTCAAACTAGTTTCATATATTAAAGGCAGTTATAAAATGATTATTCATATAATAGTTTTATAAGCTCAAACCCGTTTATTATTGTGTCTAAATAAATGTATTTGGCAAATATGAGAAAATTATCTTAAAAATTGCGACCTATATCTCACAGCGATTTTGAGGTGTATCAAAATTTTGCATATTCCCGTGTTTTTTCTATTCATCCGATTTTTATGATTTTTTGCATGATGATAAGGAATATATGACTGTATGTAATAGTTAATTTTTTTAGTTTCTATTTATCTTTTATTCTTCGGAATTTTAAGGTTGTCTTAGATATCGGTCTATCATTTTTTGCTGAAGACCTTATATGACTGGTTTTAAATAGAAAACTACTTAGAACAATAACAAATACATACGGACAATTATTCTAAGCTTAATCGACACAAATTTTGATTTGATGCAATTATATAAAACTGTCTTTGCTACAGGACTACAAACAGATTCCCACTTGTTAATTTCAATACACCAAAAATTAAAATGCGTTTCAAAAATTATTTTTTTCAGAAAATTTTAAAGGGTTTGAAAAATTTTCTTTTGCAAAAGAAAATAATGAAAAGTAAAAAAAATATTTTTTTTTTTTGCTGAAATTTTTCTAAAATGTTTTCAAAATAATTATTCTTCCAAAATACGCAAAAAGAATTTTTCTTTTCTAAACATTTTTCCCATGGAATTTTTTACAAATATGTTTGCAAAGAAATTTTTTTCTTTTAAAAAATGTACTGCAAAGAGAATTTTTTCAACAAATATTCTTTATAAAGAATATAAAAATTTTTTATGGAATTTTTTTAAAAATTTTCTATAGAAATTTTTTTAAAAATTTTCTATAGAAATTTTTTTAAAAATTTTCTATAGAAATTTTTTTTTAAATTTTCTATAGAAATTTTTTTAAAAATTTTCTATAGAAATTTTTTTAAAAATTTTCTATAGAAATTTTTTTTTTAAATTTTCTATAGAAATTTTTTTAAAAATTTCTATAGAAATTTTTTTAAAAATTTTCTATAGAAATTTTTTTAAAAATTTTCTATAGAAATTTTTTAAAAAATTTTCTATAGAAATTTTTTTTTAAATTTTCTATAGAAATTTTTTTTTAAATTTTCTATAGAAATTTTTTAAAAATGTTTTTTAAAATGTTTTTAGAAAAAAAATCTCCTAAAAAGAGATTAAAAGTTTAAGTAAGAAAATATTTCTCATTATAACATTTAATTTTGGCTTAAAAATCTTCAATATTTTTTTACAAGAAACTTGTTTACATTTTTGTGTAAAAATATCTTTAAATATTTTTCTACAGAAAATATATATAAATATACATATATTTCCTATAAATAATCACGTCAAAAATTTTTTTGGAAATTTTTTTTCTATAATTTTTTTTTAGAATTTTTTCAATAGAAATTCTTGTTCAACAAAATTAATTTCGACAGAACTTTTTTGTGCAGAAATTTTTGTTGTTATTTTGCTTTGAGAATGTTTTCAGAAAAATATTTGTTTATAGAAAGTTACTTGATATTGAAAATTTTCTTTAAAAAAATTTTTAAATTGTAAGATTTAAATTTTTCCTTTTTTTAAATTTCTTCAATATAAAATTTATCTTAATTTTTTATAGAAAATTAAAAAAAAAAAAATAAATTTATGTCAGATTTTTTTATAGAAAATTTCTTTTAGCAAAAGTAAAAAAATTTATTAAAAAAAAATCTATTAAAAGTTCCCTTCAAAAAGCTGTTTTCGTATAATATTTTCTTTAGAAAAAATTGCTATAGAATTTTTTTCCATTGAAATACTTTTTTTTATCTCTAAAAAGTTTATTTTAAATTTTTTGTTTAAATTTAATTTATAAATAATTTTGTATAATATTTTCTATAAAAAGTATTTAGAATTTCTTATAAAGAAAATTTCCTTAATATATATTTTTTTCAAAATAAATGTTTTTCTATTGAAACTATAAATATTTTCTTTAAAATATTATGGCCTTTAAAAAAATCGAATAAAATTTTTCTACAGAATTTTTTCTATAGAATTTTTTTATTTTTTAGAAAATAAATTTTTAATTTTTTCTCTAAAAATTTATTCTTTAAAAAACGTTTTCGAATAAAATTTTTCTAAAGAAATTTTCTTTATTTTTTAGAAAATAAATATTTATTATTTTTTTTTCTATAAAATTTAATTCCAAAAAAATTCTATTAAAATATTCTTTAAAAAACGTTTTCAAAGGATGTTTGTGTTTGCGAAAATTTCTCTTAAACAATTTAAAAAAAAAAATTTCTGTTTTTTATTGTTTTTACTTGTACTTTTTAATTTCGTTTTCTCTCACTTTCACTTAAATTCACTTTTTATTCACTTTCAACTTACCCATAAGTTGTCTTTCTAATGAAACCCACACGATTGCAAATATTCTTAACGGTACTAATATCCAAAGGAGCATTTTTTAACATGCTAACACCTTGGACAGCTAAAGTTTCCAACCAGTCCTTAAGAGCTAGAGTAACAAAAGGACACTTTCTAATATTTCTTGGCTCTCAGAAACCCTCCTTCCTTACTTACCTGCATCATTTTCCATTATTTCTTTGTATTGGAATTTTTTCAAAATTGTATTAAATTCATCTTTACTCCAGGTTTTCGGTTTGGGACGATACCAAGTATCAATATAATGCTCATGACGTTCCCTACAAAAACTGTGTTCTTTCAGCCATTCCAAGGTAAAAGTCGATTCATGTTTATCCGAACCAATTAATTTGAACTTCTTTAGCTTTTTCATTTACGGTGATTTTTTCAGCTTTAACATCACAATCAAAATTATTCCAACGTAAAGGTTTACGACTTAAAGAGTCCTTATGAAAGCACTGATCACATAAACAATTATCACGTAACCAAACACCGGGAAATTTAAGGGTGCTTATGTCATTGGTTGTTGATGCAGAATCTGAGGATTCGTTAATTAAAATCATTTGATCCATCTTCTTAACAGAGGCACTTAAGGATCTGGCGTATCCTGTATTTAATTGTTTTGTGAGGGAGTTGGCAATTTGTTGTAAATATAGTCGTTTTAATATCATTTTGAGATGCGTAATAGAATTTCAGAACCTTTTACTTTTGAATTTTATGAATGAATGAAATATCAGTTTCAACTGATCGTAATTGAACGAATATGACTAAATTTATAATTGTTAAAGATTCTTATCGTTGAAATTTTTAATATTTTAATTTTTTTCTTTTTTTAAATTTTTAAAAGCGGTTCCATTAAATAAGAAAAACCAGAAAAAACCAAAAATAGTCGTTGTCTAAATTCTGTATAAAAATGAATCTCTCATGTACTTTAAACCAACTTAAAGCGGTTGGTGTCGTCACTACGATTTAACTGATAATTTCTTTTAGAATATTTTGTATACATTTTTTATTACACCCTACACCACCTTAGGTGGTTTGGGTATTATGCGTTTGTGCTGATGTTTGTAACATACAGAAAATAAGGCGTTAAAGCTAACTTTAAGTTCACCTTTCGAATCACTCTCTGAATCAATTTAACAATACCCCGAGGTGATCAATTTTGGAAAACCCGTTGACCGACGTCCGTTAGGTCCACAATGTCCAAGCTTAAAACTTTAACTCGCCTACACCTCTACTATTACCGTGTGGCAATTTCATTAACATCAGTCTAGACGTTCGCAAGTTAGAGATTTATATCCCTTTCATTTTCATTGAAAATATTTTATTATTATTTTTGGTCACGCTCGGTCCAATATTTCAAATGACCTCCCGGAATTAGGTTTTAAGCTCATAAAAGTCCTAAGTAAATAGTAATTCTTACACTATATACAATATTATACAAGAATCGATCCATTACTTCTCATATGTCCTATAAAAGCTCTCTCCAAATATATTTTTCCATAAATGTTATTGTCACAATAACAATAACTTCACACTTAAGAACAAATCAGAAAAAAATTATAGGAGGGTCGTTTATTAATTTTTCATTACTGCCTTTTATAACCAACATTGTGGTGTGGGGTATTACAAAGTCGGTCTTAACCGACTATAACATTCTTATTTGTTTTAAAATAAAATCACATGAGATTTTTTTCAATTAATAATTCATTCGATTTGATTAATTTAATAAAATAAATATTCATTATTAATTTTATTTGACAAATTGAATTATATTTTTTAATTATATTATTGTTGGATTTAATCGGAATATATTTGTTTATATATTTATATATTGATTGATTTTATAAACAAATTTAAAATATTTTTATTATTTTTTTTTAATTCTAAATATTTATTTTTTATTTCCTAGACTTTAGGTGCTTTTGTTTGCAATCAAAAACTATTGATAGCAATTTCTCAATTTACAAAAATAAAATAAAAATTGCGTTCGTGTGCCCGAATTTAGAACTTTTTCAAAAAAACACAAATATTTTTAAATGATTTTTCTTTTTTTAATTTTGTCTTTTTAATTGACGATTCTGAGAACATAATAAGACAAAATATAATATGATTTGAAACTTGTGATCCGGAATTCATTTTTGCCATTTCTTAAATTCAAATCGGCTCAGGATGATAATTTGGCCATAATTCGTACAATTACTTTGGATATCATGGATGTCAACCTTTAAAAATTCTATATTTTCTTAAATCTAAAATTAAAAGCTTGAAAATATCTGCCTTGTCTTGTTATCCTTGTTATCGTGGTTGATTCCACCATAGGTGATTGGAGTATTATGACTTTGTGCTGATGCTTGTTACACTCTACAGGTCGCAATTTTTGATATATCATGATCAAATTTAATCATGTTATTATTATTATTATTATTATTATTATTATTATTATTATTATTATTATTATTATTATTATTATTTATAATGTCTATTAAATTTGGTAATATTCAGTCCAATATTTCAGGTAGCTCCAATACAAATGTTCTCCCCGAATTGGTTTTAAGGTCATAAAAGTCTTTAATAAAAGCAATTTCAATAAAATTCAACAAAAATAAGTCTTATAGTATGCTAAATCGAAGTGCCAAGTTATGCCAGGGTCGGTCCATTACTTCTCATAGGTCCCATACAAGCTCCCTTCGAGATATAACCTTAAAAGGTATAAATCTCAAATATACGTTGGTATTGAAATTAAGATAAATATAATTTAAAATAAATATTCTAATTTAGAGGAGAGTCCGTCCGTCGTTTATATATTTGTTCACTACAAAATTCAACTTTTTCCTACAAATTTTATTTTTATCAAAAATATTTCATCAAAAACTAAAATTCCTTGAAAAAAAAAAATACATTTTTCACCAAAATTGCATTTTAATCAAAAACTCGCTTTTTATCAAAAATGTAAATCTTCTCAAAAAAAATTAATATTTTATGCAAAAATTTACAATTTTTACCAAAAATTACAATTTTTATCAAAAACAAAATTCTCCTCAAACGTTTTATTTTTCGCTTAAAAGTATTTTTTACACTCGCCGAAATTTTCATACAGTTTTTTTTTTTCAATTTTTACCAAAAATGGAATCTTTCACAAAAAATTCATTTAATTTATTAGTTTGCTTTTTACCAATAATTAAATTTTTAACCATTCCTACCGGTCCAAAGTTTTTAAAAATAAATTAAATTAATATTTTGTATATGAACTCTGTTACTCTGATTCTTACGGACTTGATATCTTTGTGTCAAAATAACATCTCTTTAAATATTCATACCCTTCCATTAAGATCAAAGTCTCTCTTTTAGCAATATTTTAGACATTAAATTTCCCAGATTATTTTTTGTTTAGCTTGAAGAGCTTAAAAAAGCTTTTATTTTTTATTATTTTTGATCCTTGTAGGATTTTGTAAAATACTACAATATCGAGGGACTTATATTTGCAATTTGCTTAAACTTAAACTACTCAATTCTTTTTTTGTGTATTTTATCATGGAATTTAAGATCTGACAAAAATCGATAACTGATTATAAAAGTTCGTTAAAAATTTCAGTCAAAATTTATGTATGTCCCTGGTATAAAACAAAAGAAAAAGTTCCCCAATAAATTTAGCCACTTTTATTTACACTTAGTCACTTCTTTAGTGGCTAAATGAACCCATCAATGTGTCCAAAAAAACTTGAAATGTGTATATCATGCACATATACCCTGTAACTAGCGAAGTGCATTCAAAAGTTGAAACCGGTTTCTTATTTTGCTTTTCAGCAAACCGACCGGTTTCGAATTATTTCCATTTTCGATTTTGTACACATGCCCCTTCTTTTTTAATTCGTTTAACCGGTTTTTAAAAAAAGTTTCTTTTAAGCTTTTCAATAAAATATTTAGCTTCATTTCTATTTATTCCGCCATAACTGAGAATATAAAAATTTTTTAATTCCGTGTGTTACACGAGCAAAGTATTGTATACATTCTTAGACATCATATTCTGAATCGATTTTGCTATATTCGTCTGTTTTAGACAAAATCACGTCAATAAAAATAATTGAATGAGATTTTTTTCAGCAATATACAATTTTTAAAGTAAGAGAAATAGACCTGAATTTAAGATATATTGAAATGGATTTAAATGAAACCATGATATCTTGACACATTATTTTAAATATGATACCAGAAAGCAAAAAAACTATTAAACCCCACCCATTAAGAGCATTAAACAGTGCTAAAATAGTTTGAAGAAATTTTTTACAAATGGTTATACAAATACATTATGATGGAACCGTTATTTCAACTTAATTCCATATAAAGGTCAATAGACTTTAAATTTGTATTAAACAATAATTTTTCTATAAATTGATAAAAAACAAAAACCAATTTTTTGATATAAAACCGTATTCGAAACTGGTTTTTTGAAACGCCCACTTTTCGAATAACTTGAAAATCAGTCTTTAAAATATTTGTTTTAATAAATTAAAATAATTTGTTTTCTGAAAAATATTAAAAACAAAATGATTTTTAAATGAAAAGTCGAACTTAAGGATAATTTGTAGGAAGCATATAAAGACGTTTATGTCATAATGCTAATATTCTTCAGAATATAAAGTAAATATACCCTTTTCACCATTTGTCTATTAACTTTGTCATTTTGTGGTGTGACGCATAGAAGGAATCATCTAAAACCTTATAAATAAATCAAAATCTGAGCCGACTTACATATGTCCATCTGTCTGCTTGTTGTTTGCACTTTTCCATCCCCAATAATTGACAGGGTTCAATGAAATTTAGCCTGAGTATTTGTTATTGTGCTGAGAAATTACTTATTTAAAAACAGTAAAATCAGTTTAGTATATAGACCGTAATGTGAGGCGGCCTCTTAATTCAAAAGAAGATCATCCGTAAAACTTTCAATTACAAATTGACGATCATAACGATTTATTTGTTATATTAAAGAAAAACTTTTATATGTTTTATGCGTTTGTGAGTGTGTATGTAAGTAAACTTTATGTACGAAACATAATGTATTTAGTTCAGACGCATTTGTGGTGAATTTGTGTACAGGGTATAGCTATATTCGGCATAGCCTTATATAGCATTTTTTATTATTTATGAGAAAATAATAGTATTTTTTGATTAAATAGTTCAATTGATAAAATTTTGTATCAATTTGTCAATATATATTTTTAGCCAATTTTTTGCCAATATTTTATAAGGATTTAGCCAATTATGCCCCTCAAGAATTTGCAACACTGAAGTGCTGAAGAGACCACTTTATCTCAAAACGGCTGTTTTAATTAATTCTTATTTTATTTTATTAAACTTGCAAAAAAATCACTAAAATGAAAAATAAATAAACGTAAGCATTTTTTATTATAAATTAAATATTTATTTCACTATTTTAGTATGTAAGAAGATGATCAGCTCATGTTTGAAACAACCCATAACTAACCAACACGTAGCTTTTTCTCTACTCAACAACGCAGACTTTGTTCCGTTTTTATTTTTTTGCATCCACAATAGACAAAATGGTGATAATAAAAAACGTCTGATGATTTTCAAAAAAAAAGCAAAAACAAAAAAAATTAAAAAAAATAAACTATTAAACTTAGGAAAGGTCCATTACAGACGAGGTACAAACTACATGAGAGACATAAAATAAAACATAAAACTTTAAAAATTAAAACGGTATCAATTATTGATGAAATCATACTGAATTTTTACTAAAAGCCAAGTAAGAACGCTAAATTCGGCTGCGGCAAATCTTCAATTCCTTCCATCACAAATGGGTGTAAAGTAAATACATTATATTTCTAAGATACACACTCACAAACGTTTGCATATATAAAAGAAGATTTAATGAGTCATAAAAATTTTTTAGCTATAACTTTTTTTCTTCTGAACCGACTTTGATAATTTCTGGAATGAGAACGAATCACATATGGATTAATATTAAAGCAAAATTTTATTGTAATTTTACAAGTTCTTCGCCTGAAATAAGAGGTTGCCTTAAAACAGTCTATATCTCTTAACATGCTGAACCGATTTTTGCTGACTTAAAATAGGAAATTTCTCAGAACTATAACAAATACTCAGGTCAAGTACCATTGAGCTCTATCAATTATTATGAATATAAGCGTGCCAACGATAGAAAGGCAGACTGATAGACGGACATAGATAAATCGACCCATATTTTGATTTGAAGCAAAAATACATATACATTATGGACTCTGCGTTGATTACTTGTTAGCGTTACACACAGAATGACAAAGTTAGTTTACCCTCTTAACCACTAGTGGTGGTGGAGGGTAAAATTATAAACAAATATAGAGTTTTTTAATTTGTTTAGAGGAAAAAATATAATTATTTTTGTAACAATTCAAGGGGATCTACCTTAAAATCGATCACAGAGTTATGACACTTTGAATTGTAAAAATTGGGCTATATAAACGATAATGGAAAAAGAACTAAATTGTGATAAATTATTAAAATAGAATTTGCCGAATAAGGCTCCCATGTGAGAGACCTTCTATTTGTGATCAATTATAAATTACAGAAAAACGTCAATATAATGCCAAATAAGCCCCAATGGAAAACAATTGTTTGCTTAGTAGTTTCCTAAATAAAACTATTTATCAGTCAATTAGCAAAAAATCGGAGGCAACATCAAAATTCTGAGACAAAGTTCTACTACAACATTTAGCTACATGGTTTTCCTATTCCTACAAAAAAAAATCATTAAAAAAGGCATCAGTAGAAAAAATGTTTTAGGATAAAATTTTGGTACACACAATTACGTCCTATATGACTGGGAAGCAATTTTAATACATTTTTTTTGCCAGATATCTTTATTTTAATATAAAAATTAACCTTAAAAAAACTAGATTACCCTTGGCCCATTAACTAATCTATCTTCCATATGAGTCCTTCCCGGAATATGATTTAAAACTTATAAAACTCTTAACATAATCAATTTTATTAACATTTGAGACAGTAATTTTTCCAACGATCATAAGCTAAAAGTCTTAATTACATATCGATTTCAAAGATATTTTGCACAATTATTTCTATAAAATTTTCATATTATTCTCTAGCTCCCGTAAAAGGCCCATTCCCGAAAACGGGTTTGAGTTTACAGGACTCTTGCATATGAATCTATTTTATTGAAAATCTTCCTTATATAGGACCGGTGAAGAGAATATATTAACTTTGTCATTTCGAGTGTAATGTTAAGAAGGGATACATTCCTGCATATATATTCTTACATCAAATCAAAATCTAAGTCCATTTAGCTGTCTATCTGTTTCTGGCACACTCACATCAACAATAATTGACAGGGCGCAAATCAATTTGGGCTAAGTATTTGCTATTGTCCTGAAAAGTTTCCTTTTTAAAACTCGCGGCATCGGTTCAATTTAAAAAGATATAAACCGATATCTGA
Organism: Cochliomyia hominivorax; assembly: GCA_004302925.2. Classification (NCBI taxonomy): domain Eukaryota; kingdom Metazoa; phylum Arthropoda; class Insecta; order Diptera; family Calliphoridae; genus Cochliomyia; species Cochliomyia hominivorax. Next base: position 69,083,588 of record PYHX02000494.1, read on the forward strand.
GACAACCTCTAAGTTTAAGCGAAGTTCTTTTGTAAAATATTTAATTATGAATCGGAAAATCATTATTCACAGTGCTAAACAAATTGATTCTCGATTTTGCGATCAATTATTTTAATTTCGATTATTAATCGATAATAATCGATTTTTTTAATCGATTATATAAACAGTTATTAAGAAAACATTTTCCATAAAATTTTGTTGAAGGAGAAAATTTTCTATAAAAATTTGTTGGAGGAGAAAATCTTCTATAAAATTTTGTTGAGGAGAAAATTTTCGATAAAATTTTGTTATAAAATTTTGTTTAAGGAGAAAATTTTCTTTAAAATTTTGTTTGAGGAGAAAATTTTCGATAAAATTTTGTTTGAGGAGAAAATTTTCTATAAAATTTTGTTTGAGGATAAAATTTTCGATAAAATTTTGTTTGAGGAGAAAATTTTCGATAAAATTTTGTTTGAGGAGAAAATTTTCGATAAAATTTTGTTTGAGGAGAAAATTTTCGATAAAATTTTGTTTGAGGAGAAAATTTTCGATAAAATTTTGTTTGAGGAGAAAATTTTCGATAAAATTTTGTTTGAGAAGAAAATTTTCTATAAAATTTTGTTTGAGGAGAAAATTTTCTATAAAATTTAGTTTGAGGAGAAAATTTTCTATAAAATTTAGTTTGAGGAGAAAATTTTCTATAAAATTTTGTTTGAGGTGAAAATTTTCTATAAAATTTTGTTTGAGGAGAAAATTTTCTATGAAATTATATGCTTCCAACTTAGGCAACTTTTATCTGTGATCAATTTTCCAAACATCCTAAAATCGAAATTTAATGTAAAAATTTTTGGTATCTGAGTCACTTTTATAAAATTCAAAAAAAAAAAAATGATTTAGAGTTCATATCGTCTATATTCCGGTAAATAGTATTTTTTTTCAAACTAATCAAATCCAAAATTGATCATAAACTGACTATATCTCTGAATACTGGATTTTTATCTCATTCTGTGATAATTTTTTAAGAAGTTAAACAAATTGGATAAAATTGTAAATATTGAAATAGAGCTTTAGAGGTTCTAAATATTTCCATTTAATTAAAACTTTTTTCATTTTAATTTTAGTTCCTTTTTTAATTAAGCAAAAAAGAGCAATTTTGCTGATTTTGTTGAAAATGTATGTAGACATTAAATAAATCATCAATAAATAAAAGTTGCATCACTAGAACTGCATTGTAATCGATTTTGCATAATTGTTTATGAATTTGTAAAACTTCCAAGTTTATTAAATTCCCTGATATTTGATTTTGTTTTTGTGTGTGTGTGTTTTATATTAATAAATACAGTCCTTTTTGTGCTTCTCCCCCCACAAATACTTTCACAGATTTACATAATATTTCCCTAGAGAATGATAGATAAATGTCATTTACACACACTTTTAAATTTCTGCTTATCCATCGATGTACATACACACAAATACACACATACAATTAAAAAATGATTTTATTGTTTAAAAAATGAGAAAGAGAGGAAATTAAAGAAAGGGATTTTATGCATTTAAATATTTCTCCCTTTAATATTTGCGTAATGTGACCAATATTTAAATGAGAACCTGATTTTGGTAGTTTAATGCAAAAAGAAAAAAACACTTAAAACCATATTTACTTAAGAACTTAAGGTGGTTAAAAAATTTGGTTCAAAAATTGACCAGAATAAGTCGAATCTGAGAAATTTTTGCAAAAAGTAAAAAAAACGATGTTAAAATAAATTTTAGAGATTAAAATGCTTTTTCTCAAAATATATTTTACTTAAAAAATCCAAAAATTAAAATTAAGATGCAATTTAGTGTATTTTTCATAACTTTTCCTAAAAATCAAAAAACGATATTGAAAAGAATATGAAGAGTAAAATTGTCTATGACAATGAAACTTTTATTATGGCGTTCTCGATCAAAACAAGCTTTATCTGAGAAAAATTTTACAAAACTACTGCTTTTTTCACTAAAATAAACATTATCTGTGATAATTTTTTAATCCAAAATTTAAAGTAAAAATCATTTATATCGTCTTTATATCTCAGTAAATACTGTACATTTTAAAAATTAAATTTTTAACTTCATATCTCCATATCTCGAAAAGTACTGCATTTTTGACAAAAAACAACTTTATCTGTGATCACTTTTCCAAAGAATTAAATTTAAAAAATCATTCAATTCTCACTTAATGCTTCGATTTGCACCAAAATAATCTTTATCTGCTTTCACTTTTCAAAAAATTGATTTTAAAATTAATTTAAAGTAAATACTGCATTTTTGACCAAAATAACCTTTAACTGTAATCACTTTTCCAAAAATGATATTGTAATAAAGTCGTCTATATCTCATTATTTTTCCAATTCTCGAATTAAAAATAGAATCAAAGTGAAAAGCTTTTAATATTGCATATTTTAGCAAAATAAGCTTTATCTGTGATCAATTTTATTAAAAATGTCTGTATCTCCCTAAATACTATGTCTTTGAGCAAATTGCGAGCGTTATATATTTCTGAATCACTGTATGGTCTAAGAGCCTCCCAGAGGTAAAGAAAAAATCCAATCACTCATTTTCTTATCTCGCACAATGTGCATGAATGGATTTTTTCGGAAATAATTCTATAGATTTGAACCGTTAAAGATATTTTTATGATATTACAAATGATTAGAGCTGAGGTGTTTTCGAGTTGATTTGGAGAAGTACAGAGTCATATCTGTCAAAATAAAGATCCTTTGCTATTGGAATTTATGTAAAATAGATTTTTACACATGTTTTGGTATCTATGAATTATTGAACTAAGAGATTCACAATTATTGTAAGAAAATGTAAATAAATTGAACTAATAACGATATTTGTTTAAAAGTCCAATAAGACATAATAAAAAAAATTTAATGTAGAAAAAATGGTTCAAAAAATGTTGCCACCTTTTTTTAAAAAATCTCCAAACTTTCATAAAGAAATAATTTCATTAAACAAGTAGGAATGTATAGTCAGCCAAGCCCGACTCTATAATGCCCTACACCACATCGTCGGCTAAAAATGATAGTAATAAAAAATGTGTAGTACAGTATAGTGACATTGGGATTTATGTTAAATTGATGCCTTTTATAATTAATTTTATATGAGGACTAAAAGAAATTATTAAACGACCCTCGTAAAATTTCACACATCGATTTTTGCTTATATTTATCTTAATTTGACCAATACCAACAAACATATGAAATTTTTGTCCTAAAAATTTATATTTTGAAGGGAGTTTATATGGGACCAATGAGAAATAATGGACCGATCCTTACACATTTTTAGACATAATTTCTGAATGTTATAAGACTAAATTTCATTTAAATGACTTCGTAGTTAGGACTATTGACCTTAAAACCCCATTCCGGGTAGAACATTTGTATGGGAGGTACCTGAAACATTGAACAGAATATAACCAAATTTAAATAAGCTTCGAATTTAGGCGAAAATAATAATTTTGTCGATATTTCAAAAATTGAGATCTGTAGACTGTTTACAACGTTTACATGAACAGCCAGACAGACGGACGGACGTCATTAAATCGACTCAGAAAATAACTGTGAATCGAAGGGTATACTAAAAGGTGGGCGTAACACCATTTTTTCAGCATGTTACAAATATCAGCACAAACGCATAATTGGGGTATTATGCGTGGTGTAGAGTGTAAAAATCTCTATCGATTTAAAAATGACAGAATTATTGCCACATAATATCGATTTGGACATACTGTCTCCTGATATGAATTCATTTGGTCACATTTTAAAGTCATATTTAATATTCAAACTAATGACAAGATAGCTGTCGGTAGTAACTTCATTTAAAATCCCTACTCCTTATTCCCACCCCTTCTTCTAACTCTTCCATTTAAATGTTTGGTTGGTGCTGTTATTGTCAATATTCGTTTTTTTTTTATTATCATTATCAACAATGTCGTCAACAACATTGTCACCAATATCAAGCAACGTTTTTGTTAATTGTTATTGATGGCAGAAAAATACTACAACATTTACGTTTGTATTGTAAAAGCTTCTACAAACACACACATTCACACTCTTTTACTCATATTTTTTATACTCACACCACTCTTTCCTTTTTTACTTCCATTTTCTCTCTCTCTCTCTCTCTGCCTCTGTTATCAGTTAAATTATGATATTTCAATGAGTGTGTGAGTATGAGTGTGTGTGTGTATTTGTTGTTATTATTGTTGTTTTTGTTGCCATTTGCAATAATCGATTGTATATCAATGTATTTCTATTATTATTTTTTATTTATTCACATGCATTTTCTATTGTAGTTTAAAATTTTTCCTTTTTTATTTTTTTTATTTTTGCCTTTTCAATAATTTTCACTACTCTCTCTCCTGCTCTTGAGGAAAAAAATGAAATTTTGTTCATTTATGTTGTTTTTAACACTATAGTGTATTGTTGTTGTTTTATATTTGTTTTGTTTTAAACAGTATTATTTTTTGTTGTTCTATTTTCTTTTAAATATTGAACGGTGTACAGTGGTCCCAAAAAGCTTTTTGGAATATTTTTCTTAATGAAACTGAACAAAGCAATTCTTGACTTGTTTTCCATGTGATATATCACAAGAAGGGGACCTCCAAAGTTAGTCAATTAGGATATTGACATTTCTTTTAAAAAATTGCCAAATTTAATTTACGATTTGTTTAAATAATAAATATGAAAATCGTTCATTTAATTCCCTATACATCCTTTCATAAGGATTGTCATAGAAAAATTCTTAACATACATATATGTTAATTAAAACGAAACCACTTAACTTACAGTTTTATTTTTTTATTAGAAATTATTACAACTCACAAAAATTATTTAATGATAAAATTTTGATCCTTTTCTGGACTTTTCCATTAACATTTTTATAGTTCATTCTGTTACTTTGCTCGAGCAGGTTATTCATCTCCGTTTAAATTTTACCACAGTGTGATTTTCTTTTAACAAGAACTCAATATCTCTCCACTGGGCTTAGTCTGGGCAGTTTGGGTGATTTGCCTCTCCTGGTACAAGTATTGTTCTTGTACCACTCAAGGTTTTATTTAGCAACGAGGCAGGATGCCATATCAGACCAAAAATAGGTGAACAAATAATGAAGTCTTATGAAGCAGACTTTTTTGACCTGGAAGTCAAAAAACCTGAGCTACGTTTTGTCATCCATTATGCATCAAGAGTGTTTTTGAGAAAACTTGACCTTAATTTCCGTGCTCTGTTTTTGGTCTCTACATTTTTAGAAGCGTTTCTCTTTCTAATTTTTTAAATATATTTATGTTTTTCGACCTGCATTAGATTCAACTTTCGTACCTGCTTTCTTACCGAATCTTTTGAAAAGTTCTCAAGCGTTTGAATATATTAATAACGCTAGTTTTTCTTATCATTTCAGACACCTGGACAAACACATAATATTTCAAACACTTATGGTGAAATAGGGTAGAGCCGTTCCACTAACCTTTTAAAAAATTAAAAAAAAAGATTCCCAATTATTTTTCTTCTTTCATCCCACCGTTGATTGTTTGCTTCTTTTGTTGTTGTCCTTTTTTCCTCTACACGTCAATCATAAGTTGTTGTTTTTGTTATTTGAAAACTGATAACTTTTTTTCCGCCTTTCATTGCAAACTCTTTTTCCCCCTACAAACTCATCACATGACATCTCTTGGTATTTAAAAAGTTGATTACTACTCTTATGTATCATTGATTGTAAAAAAGAAAAAAATTGAAATACTACATGCTAAACTTAAACACACACACATACATACATATGCAATTTGTATTATTATGTGTGTATTATATACATAAGAGTACGTTTGGATTAGTGAAAAAGCTTCGTCATTCATATATTTATTATTGTATGAATGTGATCCTTTCTTTTTCTTAATTTTCTTCACTTCCGTTAGGCTTTTATTTTTATTCTTTGTTATTTACTGCATTTTTTATTATTTATTTATCTTTTTGCAGTAAATAAAATATGGATATATTTTAATATATTAAAGATTTTACACACACATCTATAACTTGGAAAGGATTAAAGTTATTACAATTTTAAAGGGATTTGAATTTTTCGAATTCAAATTCAAAGGGTATTAATATCGTTTTTTATTTAATACATAATCACCGTATGATCAATTTTCTGTCCCTAAAAGTAGGCTATAACAATATCACTTGTTTTTAATATACAAAATGTCTTAAATGATTAAGATCATTTAAAAAATATAGCATAATTTCAGGCATTATTTTACATCTTACTTCACACAGTGTATCTTAATTGATTTTTATACCCTCCACCATAAGTAATGGTGGTGGTATAATAACTTTGTCATTCCACTTACCACCTGAAGAAGACGCGTAGAGGAGGAACTCAATGCCAGGGCGCAACAACGATGGTTGAATGAAATGTCGTCCTTGATTACACGGATGTTTTGACCCCGATTAGATGGGACTAGAGCATTATTCCTATTCCATATTCTGAAACTCTCCTGAGAGACATGGTAGCTGCAGTATCTGAGCACTGTCTCTTCGGGGTACTTGCATTGAGAATTGGATTTTCCTCGAATGATTTTTGCAGAAGCTGTATGAACGGGAGGAAACAATCTCTTCACTGCTCTGGGTTGAGTGGATTGCGTACACGCTTCGATATACGTGACATAAGCGTTTTCATCCGGAATTGCGGGTATTTTAGTGAGGTCAATGCTCGCTAATTTTCCTCACAAAGTTTTGTGATTCGAAGGCTGAACAAATCGGGACAGCAAATATTAAACCTCTCTCTTTTTTCTTTATTCTAGAACATGCTTTCTAAGCAGTCTCGGTCCATCATCTTAGTTTTTACCTAATAATATTACATCCTACTCTCTCTTTTCTTTCAGTTCTTATCTTTTTAGGTAACACAAAGGGACCTTTAGGACCCATGTGAGACATATTCACTGCTTTTAATCTTTCATGGCAGCCTGATGACCTAACCTAATCATGTCATTCCGCTAAGAAGTTATCATCTCAGACCCCATAATGCATATTTTTTCTTGCATCAAATCAAAATCTGAGTCGATTTATCAGTGGCCATCTGTCTGTGACACGCACTCATATGCAATAATATACAGAGGTCAATGAAATTTGACCAGGGTACTACTATATGAAATCGGTGGAGAGTGGAAAAGCTATTTTTTCCGACGAACAGAAATTTAGTTTAGACGGACCTGACTCAGCGCTATTGTGTTATTGACACAATTTGGATCAAACGATGTCAGATGTCATCGTTATTTAGTTA
>PYHX02000494.1:69090986-69142965 GCA_004302925.2 Cochliomyia hominivorax
AACCAAATGTTTAGTCAGGATCTTAATAATGATAAATTGACTTTGGACTTAAAGCTGCCCAATTGCGATAAAATTTTATCTGGAATAGAAAATAATAGAGGCATTTTATTGCCTGATCAGTTACAAAATTCTTTGCAATCTTTAAAGGAATTGGAGGATTTATTGGGAGCTTTTAAGCAGGAGAGTAAGAAAACACCAAGAAAAATCTCTTTATTAGAGAAAAAATCTAATAAAGAAGCAACGAATGAAGTGAAGAAAGAGAATAAAGATAGCGATTTAGAGAATGAAGTTGAGGAAGATGGAGATATTGCGGGGACTGAAAAAAGGTTTAAATTTAAAAATATATCAAAGTCGGGGAAGTCGAATGATAAATATCGTAAAACTTTCCATAATCAGGATCAGAAACTTAAAAGCTTTTTACAAAATAATGACCAAAATTCTTGGCAACAAATGTCATGCTGTTCAGATTCAGATTTAAGCTGTTGCCAAAACTGCGGTAGCCAACAAGAGAACACAGACCTGGGAGCTTTTAAACAAAAATCATATAATTCTAAAAAAGAGAATAAATACTGTGAAATTCCAGATACTCAGTCTAAGAAAACGAATAAATTGAATGTTGCTTATCAACCGTTTGATCAAGAGAATACGGAGCATGAGACTTCTGAAGAGGATGAAGATGAAGACGAGGATGATATGTTTAAGCTTAAATCTTCAGCTGCGGACTTGAGAGAAAATAAAAACGAATTTGATAACTCCAATTATTCGCCGTCCCTCAACAAGAAATCCTTCAAATCAAAATCTCATTTAAATGATCAAGTTGAAAATACTAGAAACACTCTCTCTCACGAAGCCAACTATAAGCTTTCGAAGAAAGAACAAGATGCTTCAGAGAAGAAAAAAGATTTCTCCTGGAATTGGGGAATATTCAAGAGATCCTATAAATTTAATCCCATGAACGAAATAAAGCTTAAAACCAGTAGTCGCCTAATGAAAAAAGGTTTTGGTGCCTCTTTGCCAAGTTATGCATTGGGAGAGACACGTCAGGATTTAATGATCTCTAAAACGTTAAGAGAAAAGGAGCAAGAAATTCTTAAAGAGAAACAAAGAAAATTTGGTAACAATGAAGACATGGACAATTTGGAGGAAGCTTTTAAAGAAAATTTCGAAGGAGAACCATTGGACTATGACATACCAGTAAAGAGATTACAAGAGTGGAATTTAAATGATAGAAAAAAGAGAATAAGTGAGGAAACAAAGAGAGTAAAGAGGGAGGTGTTGGAAAATGTGAAAAATATCAAAAAAATTAAAAAGAAAGATGACGAATTAGAAAATGGACACTTTGAAGTGAATAACACAAAATTTGGAAATGTGATTGATTTAAATAAAGCTTTTAAACCTGCAAAAGCTTTGAATTCCCATAATATCAATAAGTTTTCTTCTAATAAAAATCAGGTGTTATTACGAGAAAATATGAATGCAGAAACAACAAATTTTCAAAAACAGTTAAAATCTTTGAAAGCTAAAAAAGGCTTTTTGGAAAGGAATAAAGCTTTGAAAAGAAGAAAACGTTCTTTACAACAAGAGAAATCGTTGGCTTTGATAACCAGAAATATATCGCTAATGAATGCTAATAACACCAGAAGCTTTAGTTTTAACTCAAAAGCTTTTATTAATAAAAGACGTTTTATTAAAAATTTAAAAACGAAAAGCTTAAGAAAAGCTTTAAAAAGGAGAAGAGCTAAAAAGCATGTTCTAAGAAAGCACAATCATAATAAGAACAAAAAAGCTTTTATGTCGTACATAACCGGTAATGGAAAATCAAAAGCTTTAAATAATTTAAAAAATCAAAAGCTTTCTTTCAAATCAATGTCAAATCTTAAAGCTATAAGCTCTCGACAGGTGACTTTAAATAATAATACGAAACCTTTAAAATTACTAAAAAGAGTTAAACGTTTTAATCCCTCGGCAACGTTAAATTTGAAAATTTATCAAAAATTTCACAGCCCTAAAGCTTTAAGTGCGTACAACTCTAAAAATTTAAGAAATAAACAACTTCGGAAACACCATACAAATTTTAGAGCGAAGAGATCGATAAAATCCAATTTCTTGCCACTAAGAAATGGAGCAGAGAAGAATGAATTTTGGAGAGCTTTTGTAAAAAGCTTAAAGAGAAAAGCTTTAACATTACAATCTAGTTTTAAACGTTTAATAAAGAGATCAGTTGAATATTTTGATTTAAATAAGCTTTTTAACAAAAATTTAACAAAAGCTTTAAATATAACAAAGCTTTCTGAGAAAGAGAAAAAAGCTTTATTAAAACACGGTACAAAGGAAGAAATAACAAATTCTGCAACCGAAAGTTTTAAGATAAATACAACTTTTAAGAGTGATAAAATTAATAGAAGAGATAAATGGAGATACCTTAAAGAAAATCTTATTAATGTATTGAATTTTAATAAAAGCTTTAAAGATTTTAAAGAGACGAATTTTGCGGACTATGACCGGTTCAGAACAGGCAAGGATCTTTGAAATATTTATTTGAAATCCTAATCAAAATTTCGGTTTATTTCAGGGAAAATTGGAAGAAAGAATATAATTCTTAAGGAAAATTCGGATGAATCCAACAGAAGTAAAAGCTTTTTAAAGCGTTTAAAATTATTAAACGAGGAGGTAAAATCGAAACAGATTGAGCTAGATTTATTTAACGTAACTTTAGGGCAAAATTTCAATGTGGAACGAAGTGAGATAAAAAGTTTGAAATTGAAAAGCTTTGAGCTTAATAGGCCTCAAAGCTCTGGAAACACCGATAGAAATATAAAGCGTTCAAAACGTTCTTTAGAATTTAATTTTAATCAAAATAATGATAAAAATCAAGAAAGCTTATATCTGCCAGATTTCAATGACTTATACACAAAGCCCGATTTTATAGAACTTTCAGATCAAAAGCGTAATAAATTTAAGAACTTTCAGAGAAGCTATGAAAACGTTTTTAAGCCCAATTTGTTTGAAAATAACAACTTCAATGAATTATATAAATTAAAAGAGAAAAATGTGTATAAAAATTCTAATGAGAATCCAAAATTCAATACCCCTTGGTATAACGATCGAAAGCTACAAGGAAATCATAAATATCACAAGCGTTTAACAAAATCCAAAAAGCTCCAAAATCCCCAACAAAAGTCTTATTTTAAGAACAATTCTAAAAGACATAATTTAAATCTTTACCACAATAATATTTCGGATCTTAGTAACCATCTGGGAATAATGGAATTCCCCGAAAAGGTGCAAAAGCTTAAAGATCAATATTTAAGCGATTTACAAAACTTTAATGAAAATTATAAATTCAATGAAAATCACTTTAATTGGCCCAAACTAAAAACGATTATGGAAAATTTAACGGATATAAAGACCACAACCGATAATGGTCAGAATTTAAGTCAAGAGTTACGTAATGAAATTTTGAACTGTAAAGCGTTTTCCAGTTTAGAGGACTTTATAAAATCTTTACCGAAAAATATCACCGATTTATTGATAAAAGACAAACTGGATAAAATGGAAACAACTACGGAAGCGTTCATTACCGAAAAAATAGAAATTGATATGCAAACCCCGAATCAAATGGAAAAAACTACCTTCGCTGGCCCTACAATTTTGGATTCGACTATTATTTGTACTACAACCACGGAAAATCCTGCCTTCCCGGAACTACAAACTGTTTCAGAAGAATCTATAACAGAATCTTACACGGAATCCGTAGAAGATTATGAACAACCCACAGTTGAGGAGGATTTGGAATTAGAAACTATAGAAACTAGTTCTGATGATCACGAAGTTATCACGACTTTTTCTACTTCCGTTCCAGTTTTAGATACTTTAACGGAAAGCTCAAATGCTACAAGCGATAATGGTGTTAAATTAAATATAACTTTCAAAGCCAGTGTTGAAGGGAATCCTGAGACTAATCACTATAGTGGTAATGGTTCCTTTAATGTGGAACCGAGCCTAGCAAATGATGAACGTTTAAGGCGGGATGCAATACTTTCACCTTTGGAAAATTTAGAGAAGAGAGAATTTGCAGAAACACCAGCAGAGAAATTATGGTGAGTTATGAAAATGCGAAAACTCGAAATTATGATCGAAAAATCTATAAAATTTTGTATAAAAAAGTAAATTCGAATTTCGAAATTAATTTCGAATAAATTTGAAAAGCTATTTTTGATGAAAATTTCCACATATCGATTTTTATATAGAGATAGATTTTTTCGAATATATAAAATTCGAAATTATGTTCGAAAATATATTCATAAAATTTTATTATTTGTTTGTTTATATTTTACAAATTAAAACATTGTGAAAAAATTTAAGGTTAAGTTCGAAAATTTTCGAATTCGAAATTCTAATTTTTTTATAAATTGTTTATGTACTTACAATTGAAAAATTCGAAATTATTCTTGAAACATATATAAAATCAAGTATAAAAATAAATTTACTATACTTACAATTGAAAAATTCGAAATTATTCTTGAAACATATATAAAATCTAGTATAAAAATAAATTTTGAAAATTCGAAAAAAAAATTTCGAATAAATTTTTAAAAGCTGTTTTTAAACGAAATATCGGCATATTGATGTGAATTTTCACTTTATGAAAAAAATATAAATCCTAGGAATTCGAAATATAGTTTGATTTTTTTTTGTGTTTCGAATATTATGTATTGAAAACTAGAAAATATTTCCAATAATATTTAAATTTCGAAAATTTTCGATGTTTTTTATAAAAGATATTTTAAACATATGGAAAGTTTTTAAATTATTATATTCGAAACTATATTTAAAATTGTATACTTTATAATAAATTTCGAAAATATGAATTTTCGAAAATTCGAAATTATTTTCGAATAACTTTGAATAGCTGGTTTTGAAAGAAAAAAATACTTTAATGAAAAATTATTGGATAAATTACCAAGTTCGAAAATTTTCGATGTTATTTTTTTTTAAATTTTCGAAAATTATATTTTTTATGCCCTCCACCACCACAAGTGGTGATGAGATTTGAATATTATGTATTTAAAAGTAGAATATATATACATATATATCTCTATTTTGATTAATAAAATCAACTCAAAAAAGAAGATTGTCCTTGGACCGACATTTGATCTGGCTCCTATGTATGGCCTCTTCCTGGAAATGGTTTTAAGTTTATAAATTTCTTAAATGTAGACCAATGTTATTAAAATTTGCCATATGTGCATTAAACACAGTTAGAAAATAATGCACATAACTAAGTTGACGAATATCGGTCTATATTTTGCTATAAATCCCATATAAGGCCCTCCCAGGAAAACGTTTTTTAGCTTATAAAACATCTTAATATGAACCAATTCTGTTGAAAATCGAACACAATAATTTTTGTAACGGTTTTCAATATCTTGAGTCCTTGTGCAGCTTTAGCTCCCTGATAAGGCCCTATCCCGGATAACGCTTTTGAGCTTATAATTTAAATATGGACCAATACAATATTCAGCTTTTGTTTATAAATGAAACCTTTTTCGAACTCACACAATTGTTTGGACAATGTTAGTGGTGGAGGGTATTTAAAATTCGGCACAGCCGAATATAGAATTTTACTTGTTTTCAGAATATTTCTTGATTTTTTAAATGTCTGCTTGTTTAAAAATTCTTCACTTAAAGTTTTTTTCCAAATTTATTTTTCTGACTTTTAGTGATTCGGAGGATGATGAAGATCTTACAGATTTAATTTCTGGCAAATATTCCTCTTCACTAGTCAATGCCATATTTCAAGTAGTACGCGATACTCCCCATTTAAAAGAACTCTGGCCCAGTTTACAGCATAATCAACTCAATAAAAGAGCCGATGTACCCAATTTTTATGCCATAAAAAATCAGGTAATTCGTAGTATAAAATTCAGTGTTTTAAAAAAAATTTAAAGAAAAAATTTCTCTCCTCTAGAAAAATGCCCAGCAATTGAAGGACTATGAAAATCTTCTAACCAAAGTCATGACTTCCCTTAACTCAATCATCGAAGAACAAGCTAGATCTCATGCATGTGTGCCCTTAAGACCCGATCTACAAGAATTCTATAATATGATTGTAAAAAGCAGACAAGAGCAAGAAATGGTAAGAGAAAAACGGCAAAATAAATATCATCAAGATTACAGTTATACGAAACATTTAATTGAATCTCCTAGAATAGAGGAACAAACAGAAAAAGTGAGAAAATTACTTAAAGAATATGAACAAGAAAAGGATCAGCGACATTTGGCAGTTAAAAGAGATCAATTATTGAGAAATATATTAATATTACAACAAATGCTAAGGAAAGAGGAAAAAAGAGAATTAGGGCGACACTTAAGAGAGAATGTGGGTGAGAGCAAGAATGATAATAAAAATATTTTGAAGAGTTTGAAGATGATTTATAGTGATGATTTTTTGAGGTTATTAAAAGCTGCTGAACTTAAGGGAGAGAATAATCATAGAGAAGGGAAAAAGAAGTGAATTTGTTTTTTTTAATATATTTTAGATCCAATTTTGTATTTTGAAAGTTATTTTATAAAAAATGTTATATTATTTTGATTAATTTATACAGAAGAGGATTTGAAATAAATGAAAAATATTAATAAAATTTAATTAATTAATTTTTGTTTTTGTTTTATAAAAAAAATATGCAAATTTTATTTAAAGTGGGAGATAAATAAAAATTTCAATGAAGGATAAATTTTGGCATGACTTTTCTATAAAGAGAAAATTTACTCATATTTTTCCATTAAGAAAAATCTATAAAAGTTTTTTCTATAAAAAGAAAAAACTAGAAATTGACAATTTTTCTGTAAATAGACAATTTGATAAAAATTTTCTATAATTGAAAATTTACAAAAAAAAAACATTTTAATTGGAAAAGGAGAATTTTGATCACAAATTTTTAATAAAGAGACAAATGAGTCTAAAGAGAAAATTCAATATACATTTTTTTAAAGTAAAAATTTTATTGAATTTTATATGAAGTGAAAATTTGAATTGATTTTCTATAAAAAGAAAATTAGAATTAACTTTTTCTAAGTTTTTTTTTAATATTGAAAAAATTAGAAACATTTTCCATTGTAAAAATTGTTCACATATTTTATTTGGTAATTTATCCAAATTTTTTTCTAATTCGCAAATTTATCATCATTTTATATGAAATAGGAAAAATTTCTTTGAATTTCTTATAATCGAATCTTTTTTAATGAATTTATTTAAATTGTAAATTTTCTCTTAAATGACAATTTATTGCTGATAATTGAAAATTAATTTTAAAATTTCTCTTTTTAAATTTTCTTTCTTTTTTTAATTTCTCTTAATCAAAAATTTATCTTAATTAATCTTTTAAATAAAAACTTTTATTGTATTTTTTTTTAATTTGTTATAAAATTTCTCTTACTAATAAATATTTTATTATAAATTTTCTCTTAAACGAAATTTTATTGTAATTTTTCTCTTAAATATTTTTTTTTTTTTGAAAAATTTTCTTTATCTTTGAATTTTTCTTAGTTAAAAAATTTTTCATAGACACTGAATGTTAAATTTATTGAAAATTTTCTCTTAAATATTAAAAAAGAAATGAGTGTGTGCGTGTGTATTAGATAAAAATTCACTAAATTGCATATTTTTTAATTATACCCTACACCATCATAGGTGGTTGTAACGAATAGAAAAAATTGTGTTACCACTACTGTTAAGTATACCCTTCGACTCAGGATCCCTTTCTCAGTCGACTAAGCGATGTCTATCTGGCCGGCTGGTTGTCCATTTCAAAATTGTGAACGAAATCCAGGTCGCAGTTTTAAAGATATCTTAATGAAATTTAGCATGTGAAATTATTTTGGTCCAAGGCCGATGCCTATTGAAATTAGTGATGATGGGTGTATTATTTCACCCATCCCCCATACAAATGTTCCTCCCGGAATTTGGATTTAACGTCACAAAAACTCTATTATATTATAAAACTATGTCCTAAATTATACGAGGATCGGTCTATTATCTTTCATAATATCACTTTGAAGGGCTTTAATCTCACATCTCTCGATGTGCAAAATTTTACAAGGGTCGATCCCTAATTTCTTCCAGATCCCATATAACGCCCGCAGAAAAAAATGATTTTAGAACGCACTAATTTCACATGGACATTAGTACCAGTATAATATACCAACAATATGGTGTAGGGTATTAAATAGTCGGGCTTGACCGAATATAACTTCTTACTTGTTTTAATTTACATTTAAGATGTAAAACGTAAAAAAGGTTAAATCGCTTCTTAACTTCCCGTTAACTTTATTTTATTAAAAAAAAACAAAAAAAAAAAAAACAAAAAACAAAAACAAATCAATTCTTAATGTATTTTTTTCATTGAACAATGAATAAACACAATAAAATTATAAAATTCACATAAACAATGAATACATTTTGCAATATAAACGAAATATTTATCCTTCGAACGCAAACTTAAGTTAAAAATTCCCCTCTTGAAGTCTTTTCCACTCTTAAGCGATTTTAATTCTCCGCTT
Organism: Cochliomyia hominivorax; assembly: GCA_004302925.2. Lineage (NCBI taxonomy): Eukaryota > Metazoa > Arthropoda > Insecta > Diptera > Calliphoridae > Cochliomyia > Cochliomyia hominivorax. The sequence goes on from PYHX02000494.1 coordinate 69,099,549, forward strand.
TAACTCACACTCACTCTCTTGTTTTCCTATTAAAATATAATTTATATATGTTTTAGAAACTTTTTCGATTCAGATTCAAAATTCATATTTATAAACGCAAAAACTCTCTTTCACACATGTTGAAATCATAAAAAAGTGATTTGTTATACCCTCCACCACCACAAGTGGTGAGGGTATATTAAGTTTGTCATTCTGTATGTAACGCCAAGAAGGAATCATCTCAGACCCAACAATGTATATATATTATTGCATCAAATCAAAAACTGAGTCGATTTAGCTATGTCCGTCTGTCCGTCTGTCCGTCTGTCCGTCTGTCCGTCTGTCTGTCTGTTGGAAACATTCTCACGCCTAGAATAATTGACCGAATTCAATAAAACTTGGCCACATTGTTTGTTATTGTCCTAAGCAGTTTGCTATTTAAAACCAGCTATATCGGTTTATAAGCAAGGAAGTTATAGACCGATATCTGAAATAACCTCAAAATTTCAAAAATGAACTCTTATAATTTCTTCTAAAAATGTAATTGGACTAAAACAAAAAATTAATTTTAGCATACAATTATACGTGCTTCATCATCGTGCCAAAAATTATCAAAATCTGATTAACCGGAAAAAAGTTATAGGCTATAATATGCAAAATTTTGATACACCCCAAACTCTTTGTGTCATATGGACCGCAATTTTTAAGATAATTTACTGAAATTTGTCACAACTAATTTTTAAACCATTCTTAATATATGTTATAAATTTTATTAACATTGGTCCATATTTTGATATAGCTCCCATATAACGCCATTTCCCGGAATATGATTTATAGCTCATAAAACTCTTAAATTGGAACCAATTCTATTGAAATTTGGCACAAATAATTGTTTAACTATTTTAAATATATACTATAAATTTTATTTACATGGGTCCATATTTTGATATAGCTCCCATATAAAGCCCCTTCCCGGAATGTGATTTATAGCTCATAAAACTCTTAAATATGAACCAATTCTATTGAAATTTGGCACAACTTATTTCCTAGCCATTTTAAATATATGTTATAAATTATATTAAGATGGGTCCACATTTTGATATAGCTCCCATATAAGGACTTTCCCGGAATATGATTTATAGCTCATAAAACTTTTAAATTTGAACTAATTCTTTTGAAATTTGGCACAATTATTGTTTCAACTATTTTAAATACATATTGTGAATTTTATTAATATGGACCCATATTTTGATATAGCTCCCATATAAGGCCCCTTCCCGGAATTTGATTTATAGCTCATAAAACTCTTAAATTGGAACCAATTCTATTGAAATTTGGCACAAATAATTGTTTAACTATTTTAAATATATACTATAAATTTTATTCACATGGGTCCGTATTTTGATATAGCTCCCATATAAGGCCCCTTCCCGGAATGTGATTTATAGCTCATAAAACTCTTAAATTTGAACCAATTCTTTTGAAATTTGGCACAATTAATCTCTTAATTATTTTAAATATATACTATAAATTTTATTCATATGGGTCCGTATTTTGATATGGCTCCCATATAAGGCCCCTTCCCGGAATGTGATTTATAGCTCATAAAACTCTTAAATTTGAACCAATTCTTTTGAAATTTGGCACAATTATTGTTTCAACTATTTTAAATATATATTGTGAATTTTATTAATATGGATCCATATTTTGATATAGCTCCCATATAAGGCCCCTTCCCGGAATATGATTTACAGCTTATAACACTTTTAAATTTGAACCAATTCTTTTGAAATTTAGCACAATTGATTTTCTAGCTATTTTAAATATATGTTGTAAACTTTATTAAAATGGGTCCATATTATGATATAGCTCCATTATAACGCCCCTTCTCGAGTAAATAAAGACCAATTCTGCTGAAAGTCGACACAATTATTTTGCTAACTGTTCTGAAGATATTATATTAATTTGCCCTGTATCGGTCCAAATTTTCCTATAGCTCCCTTATAACGGGATTTTCCGGAAAACGGATTAGAGTTTATAAAATATTTAAATAAAGATCAATTCCATTAAAATTTAGCACAATGATTTTTCTAATTATAATCAAAGTATATTATAAATATGAACAATCTTGGTCCAAACTTCGGGAAGGGGTCTTATATGGGAGCTACATATAAGACCCCTTCCCGGAAAATAGTTTTGAGCTTATAACAAGCATATTTTTTGTTTTTATACGCTCCACAGTACAAGTGGTAGAGAGAGAATATTAACTTTGTCATTCTGTGTGTAACGCTAAGAATGAATTATTTCAGACCCCATAACGTATATATTCTTGCATCAAGTCAAAATCTCAATCGATTTTCGTCAATCTCTTTGTCTGCTCACATCCGCAAAAATTAACAGAGCTCAATGAAAATTGGTAGAAAAAAGGCAGTTAATAGAAAATTTTTATAGCTTAAATTGTAACTAATTTTATGACTAATTAAGTATTTCTGTGTTATATACATTTGTGAGTATATGTGTGTCTATGGAACCTAACGTATTAACTTTACACGAATTTGTGGTGGAGGGTATTTAAGATTCGGCATAGCCGAATATAGCATTCTTACTTGTTTTTTTTTCGTTTTCTCAGTTTTATGTGATTTTAACTAAATGAAAATCTAATGTGAGAAAAATGAAAAAAAAAACTTTTCACATTCAATGAAAATTTTACAATTGTTCCCATTTCACCTTCTCCTCCTCCTGCGGATCAAACGACTTTAAATGTTTCTTGTTATTTAGTGCAAAAATTGTTTTCGAGACGAAATCTCTGCCAGTTGTGATGTCAATATGGTTCATTTGATTTTTTCTTATAACCTCCACCACCACAAGTGGTGAAGAGGGTATATTAGGTTTGTCATTCCGTGTGTAACGTTAAGAAGAAATCATGTCAGTTTATAAATATTTTAGCATTAAACCACAGTCACAACCAAAATTATTGACAGAGCTCAATGAAAATTGTCCTGTGTACTTGTTATACTCCTGAGAAGTTTCCTATTTATAAACAGCAAATTCAGTTCAATTAATTAAACGATATAGACCGATATCTGAGTTAACCTCTCAGTTAATACAAAGATCTTTCGTTAAAATGTCAATTATATATCCACAAATTAGCATTAAATTTTGCCATAATATCAAGTTATATTTACTTCATTATCGCTCCAAAAATTATCAAAATCGGTTCAGTAAAAAAAGTTATAGACGCAAATATAACTAATTTTATAATGTTTCTATGTTGCATACGTTTGTGAGTGTGTTTGTGTATATCACACGCATTTATGGTGGAGGGTATTTAAGATTCGGCACAGCCGAATATAGTAAACTTAATTCTTATGACGAAATCTCAGCCAGTTGTGCTGTCAATATGCTTCATTTGATTTTTTGTTTTGTGTTTCTGAAAAGTATATTTTACATTAAAACAATTAAAAATATTGTTGAAAGTATTAAAAACATTTAAATAAATTATACTTTCGAGTGAAAGAGAGGGGGTGCAAACTTATGAGAATTTATGCTTAAAAGGGTTGAGTTGAAACTTTTTCAAAAAAGGTAACTTTAGTACCATAAATATTCACATATTATGAGGGTAATTCCAAAAGTACCTTAACTGATTTTCTTATAACTTTGACTTTTAGTTACAAATTTTAATAACAATAATTTCATTACAATAAGTTTTTATTGTAATGAATTAAATTTAAGCACAGTGGGCCTTTAAAATTTAAATTTCAATAGAAATTTAAATTGTCCTCAAAATTAAATATTTAAAAAAAATTTTCCGTTTAACGTCCTAAAAATATTTTGTTGATTTTTCAATTTCCCTGTGTAAAAGTTTTTCAATGAATTTGTTCATTTAATGTTGATTCAATTTATTTCCCCCCCCCTTTTTTTGCCTTAACAGCCGTTCAGTGATTTTATAATTATTACAGTAAATATATGAACTTTATTATAAATACTAAATATTTTGCCCCTCCTCCCCCCGCCTCTCTTAAAACCCCAAACTCTCATATTCTCTTAACTATTTTTTTGAAAAACAATTCAAATTCAAATATGAGAATTTTATTTTGTATTCAAAAACATTTATGAAATAATATTTTTTGGAATGAATTTATGATTATGAATTCAATGAAGGAAATATTAAAGGAAAAACTTTATTTTTAAGAGAATAAAAAGCTTTTCATATCCAAGAGAAGCAACTCCTTAAAAAACATTTATGATTTATGACAAATTTTCGATTTAAAGAAAATTTACGATAAATTTTTAGTAAATTTACGATAAATTTTTGATTCAACTAAAATTTATGATTAAAATAAAATTTACGAGGAAAATAACGATACATTTTCAGTGAGATACATATGTATGACATATTTTCGCTTAAGAAAAAATATACGATACATTTTCAGTTAGATGAAAATGTATGATCCATTTAGGTTAAGACACATTTTTCGATAAATTTTGTTGGAAGAGAAAATTTTCGATAAAATTTTGTTGGAAGAGAAAATTTTCGATAAAATTTTGTTGGAAGAGAAAATTTTCGATAAATTTTTGTTGGAAGAGAAAATTTTCGATAAATTTTTGTTGGAAGAGAAAATTTTCGATAAAATTTTGTTGGAAGAGAAAATTTTCGATAAAATTTTGTTGGAAGAGAAAATTTTCGATAAAATTTTGTTGGAAGAGAAAATTTTCGATAAAATTTTGTTGGAAGAGAAAATTTTCGATAAAATTTTGTTGGAAGAGAAAATTTTCGATAAAATTTTGTTGGAAGAGAAAATTTTCGATAAAATTTTGTTGGAAGAGAAAATTTTCGATAAAATTTTGTTGGAAGAGAAAATTTTCGATAAAATTTTGTTTGAAGAGAAAATTTTCGATAAAATATTGTTGGAAGAGAAAATTTTCGATAAAATATTGTTGGAAGAGAAAATTTTCGATAAATTTTTGTTGGAAGAGAAAATTTTCGATAAATTTTTGTTGGAAGAGAAAATTTTCGATAAATTTTTGTTGGAAGAGAAAATTTTCGATAAAATTTTGTTGGAAGAGAAAATTTTCGATAACATTTTGTTGGAAGAGAAATTTTTCTATAAAAATTTGTTGGAAGAGAAATTTTTTGATAAAAATTTGTTGGAAGAGAAATTTTTCGATAAAAATTTGTTGGAAGAGAAATTTTTTGATAAAAATTTGTTGGAAGAGAAATTTTTCGATAAAAATTTGTTGGAAGAGAAATTTTTCTATAAAAATTTGTTGGAAGAGAAATTTTTCTATAAAGATTTGTTGGAAGAGAAATTTTTCTATAAAGATTTGTTGGAAGAGAAATTTTTCGATAAAAATTTGTTGGAAGAGAAATTTTTCGATAAAAATTTGTTGGAAGAGAAATTTTTCTATAAAAATTTGTTGGAAGAGAAATTTTTCTATAAAAATTTTCGATAAAATATTGTTGGAAGAGAAAATTTTCGATAAAATATTGTTGGAAGAGAAAATTTTCGATAAATTTTTGTTGGAAGAGAAAATTTTCGATAAATTTTTGTTGGAAGAGAAAATTTTTGATAAAATTTTGTTGGAAGAGAAAATTTTCGATAACATTTTGTTGGAAGAGAAATTTTTCTATAAAAATTTGTTGGAAGAGAAATTTTTTGATAAAAATTTGTTGGAAGAGAAATTTTTCGATAAAAATTTGTTGGAAGAGAAATTTTTTGATAAAAATTTGTTGGAAGAGAAATTTTTCGATAAAAATTTGTTGGAAGAGAAATTTTTCTATAAAAATTTGTTGGAAGAGAAATTTTTCTATAAAGATTTGTTGGAAGAGAAATTTTTCTATAAAGATTTGTTGGAAGAGAAATTTTTCTATAAAAATTTGTTGGAAGAGAAATTTTTCTATAAAATTTATTGGAAGAGAAAATTTTCTGTAAAATTTTCGTTGAAGAGAAAATTTTCTGTAAAATTTTCGTTTGAAGAGAAAATTTTCGTTAGAAGAGAAATTTTTCGATAAAATGTTTTTGGAAGAGAAACTTATATTATTTAATATAACACGAAACAGTTAATGAGTCATAAATTTGGTTATATTTTTGGCTTTAATATTTTTTTATAACAAAAATTTCTTGGTCAAATTTCGTGCCAACAACAGAGAGATAGACGTAAGAACAGATTTTGATTTGATGCAAAAATATATATTTGATATATTTGATGCAAAAATATATATACATTGTGGGGTCGGAAATGATTTCTTCTTAGTCCTACAAACAGAATGTCAAAGTTAAAATACCCTCTTCACCATTTATGGTGGTGGAGGGTATGGAAATAGTGATAAATGTCAATGCTTCCCAATATAATAACTTTTCCAAATCTTCTTTAGCAAAACAATAATTTTTTAAAAAGATAATTATTTTCATCCACCAAATAATAAATCCTTTATTGGAGCTGCATTCAAAAATGAATCATTAACAAAAATCCCTTATTGAAAAATTCCAAATAAACAAAAAATTCCACCAACAAAATTCTTCGAAATAAAACAAAAGAAAAACTATTTTCTGTTTAAAATGATTTGAAATAAATGAACTTGTGTAAATAAAAGATAAAATTACCAACACTTAAACAAACAAACACAGACACACACTCTCACACACAATATATTTAAAGATTTTTCCAATTTCCTTCAAAAAATCTTTCAAACCTCGAAAATGCAAATTAAACAAAACGCGTTCGAAATCGTTATGTAATAAACTAAACGGAATTATTCACAGTTTGATTTGTTGGAGAGGGGCGGAGGGGAGTTGGTGGATGAGTTTTGAATATTTTTCAAATGAAAGTATTAAATTACAATGTTTGTAGATCTTTTTTCTTAAAACGTTTTTAGCTCTTTTTCTTCATTTGTTTTTCTCTCAGATTTGTTTGAGTTTTTCTTGCTCTTCTTCAGTTTGACCACCAAAACGCATTTTCATCAAATATTCAAGTCAATATTTGAATTATCGTACAGTAGTTTGTTGTAGGAGAGAATATAATAGAGCTGCCAGATGAAAGTCTCGTTTTATAAAAATTTTACAAAATTTTGTTTTGAAAGAAAATTTCTGCAAAAATTTGTTTTAAGAGAAAATTTCAGCAAAATTTTGTTTTAAGAGAAAATTTCTGCAAAAATTTGTTTTAAGAGAATATTTTCACAAATTTTTTATGAAGAAAATATTTCAAAAATTTCAGCTTTAAGAAATAATTTTCACAAATTTTAGTTTTAAGAGAAAATTTTAACAAAAATTTTTTAAGAGAAAATTATCCAAAATTTTTGTTTTAAGAGAAATTTTCTATTAAATTTCTTTATAAAGAGAATTTTCTATAAAATTTCTTTTTGTAAAGAGAGTTTTCTATAAAATTCCTTTATAAAGAGGATTTCCTATAAAATTTATTTATAAAGAGAATTTTCTATAAAATTTCTTTTTGTAAAGAGAGTTTTCTATAAAATTCCTTTATAAAGAGAATTTTCTATAAAATTTCTTCAAAAAGAGAATTTTCTATGAAATTTCTTCAAAAAGAGAATTTTCTATGAAATTTCTTTATAAAGAGAATTTTCTAAAAAAATTTCTTTATAAAGAGAATTTTCTATGAAATTTCTTTATAAATAGAATTTTCTAAAAAAATTTCTTTATAAAGAGAATTTTCTATAAAATTTCTTTATAAAGAGAATTTTCTATAAAATTTCTTTATAAAGAGAATTTTCTATAAAATTTCTTTATAAAGAGAATTTTTCTATAGAATTTCTTTATAAAGAGAATTTTTCTATAAAATTTTTTTTATAAAGAGAATTTTCTATGAAATTTCTTTATAAATAGAATTTTCTAAAAAAATTTCTTTATAAAGAGAATTTTCTATAAAATTTCTTTATAAAGAGAATTTTTCTATAAAATTTCTTTATAAAGAGAATTTTTCTATAAAATTTCTTTATAAAGAGAATTTTTCTTTAAAATTTCTTTATAAAGAGAATTTTTCTACAAAATTTCTTTATAAAGAGAATTTTCTATAAAATTTCTTTATAAAGAGAATTTTTCTATAAAATTTTTTGTATATATTTTTTTTTCTGAATTTTCTATAAAATTTCTTCATAAAGAGAATTTTTGCAAAATTTTTTAATAAAGAGAATTTTTATAAAATGTGTTCAAAAAGAGATTTTAATATATTCCCCTCCATCTGGCAACTTTAGTGGCAAAAGTTAAAAATTCGCATGAAGAGGAAAAAAGAAAAATGGTTTGTTTGCCAAACGGAAATATTAGGAAATGTGAAGCCAAATGTTTTGTTAGTTTATTCTGGTCAATTGGAGTTTGTGGACAGACACTGACAAAATAACAAAATTAAACAACCATTTGTTTACCAAACGAAACGGCAGATAATGCGAGATGAGATGAAAGCAGCTCAATGGCAGCCAAAGTAGTTTTTCATTGGAACGTCACTGGTGTAAATGATTGATCACGAACATTAATTTTCGCACTAGTTTATGTTTGTATTCATCACTGGTTTTTGGGCCTGTCGAAAGAGCGAAAGCGAAACAAATTTTAAGGAAAAAAAATGTTTAAGATGTCAAATTTGTGACATTTATTAGATTTGCCAAATAGTTATTTATGCGATTTTGTTATTCTTCAATATCGCTGGTCATACTGAAAGATGAAGATGTCTGAGGATTGAGAGGTTAGAGAGTTTGTGAAGAAAATCAATAATAATTTTTTAAATATTTAAATGATTTTTGATAAAATCTTAATTTGTCTTTAATATGGGAACAAGAAAGAATTTTTAGTCGTTTCAATGGCTGAAAAGTTCAAGGTGTTTTTTATGTGATTTTGTTCTTTTTTTCTGTTTAAAGTGTTGACATTAGATAGAATATGTTTTTGCTAATATTTATGAGTTGTTTTTGTACTTAGAATATTAAAATGCTTATTTTGTTGTTTATCCTTAATTTTGTGCCTTTTCTATGTGTCTGTCTCCTTTTGAAATGGAGAAGATATATATACGACCATAAACTGATGTAAGGATAAAAATAAATTGACTATTAAAAAAATCATTTAACAAGTTTCTAACAACAGCACATCCTTTTTTTTATACACTCTCTTCTGGCTTCTCAAATACGTTTGTATTTATTGTATTTAAAGGAGGAAGAATGAGTTTAGATACAAGTACTTATGTGTGATCTACTTAGCTTAGACAAGATACTCTTCTTCTTCATCTTCTTAACTACAATAAACCACCCAAAACAATCTAATCATCATTCACATCTCCCTCATCCCCTCATTTAAACTTTTCAGCTCAAGGAACAAACATACAGTTTTAAACGATTTTTTTGAAGTCATAAAAAACAGATAAGACAAAAACACAACATACAATACTAACAACAACATCCATATCCACACTCACACCAACACAAAGAGGGAAGACTACAACAGTCAATAAGGAAGAAAACAATATAAAACTAAACTACGAAACAATACTGTCAATGTCTCGTTGAAGAATACCAGGATGTTGATGATGATGAGGAAAAGGGGGTAAATGTACTGCTTGCTACTGTTTCATTTACTAAGATTTTTTCCCTCATCTCTCTCTCTAAATAATTGAGTAAAATAAGTACAATATATCCTTAACACATCCTTTTTTAAATGAATATTGTCATTGTTTGTAAACTTGTAATTGGAATTAATTATGCATTCGCACTTTGAAGACATTCTACCAGAATTCAAGTACTTTCTTCTTCATACAAGTTAAAAAAGGATAATGTTAAGGATGTTGAGAAGGAAGAAGCTATTTTGCTTTTGTTGTTGTTGTTGTTGTTCGTCTTGTTATTTAAGTAACTGTTAAGTGAAAGAACAAAAATCAAAGGTTGTTTAACACTTGTCACTAAATACGAGGTTGGTTATAAAAAGTTACTTAGAAATGTCCGTTAGGTTTACCAACCTTCAAGTATACTGTTCGACTCAGAAGCACTTTCTGAGTTGCTTTAACGATATCTGTGCATCTATCTGCCTGGCTGTCCACGTAAAAGTGGCAAACACTCTACAGGTCGCAATTAAGTTATTTTCATGAAATGTGATACAAAATATTATTTTTACCTAAGGACGAAGCCTATTGAAATTGGCTATGTATAGTCCAATATTACAGGTACCTTTCATACAAATGTCCTCACAAAAGTTCTAAATATGAAGAGATTTTAAAGAAATTTTGCAAAAATAAGTCTAATTATATTCTAAAACCCTGTGTTAAATTATGTGAGGGTTCATTGATTACCATAGGACCTATACAAACCCTTTTCCAAATACCACTTTGAAGGGCAAAATTCTTACATATTTGTTGGTATTGTAAACATAATTGCTCATATTAAGATAGATATAAGCTAACATTAATGTTCAAAATTATACGAGGGTCGGTCCATAATTTCTTTTACCATGTATGCGAGGGGCGTTCATTAATTTTTCGTAACTGCCTTTTATAAATTGGATTATTCAATAGTCGGAATTGACCAACTATAACTTACAAATTAAATAAATTTTATCTCTTTTCTAAACATTTCTATTAAACAAAATTGTTTAGAAAATTTCTCTTCAAAACAATTTTAAAGAAAATTTTTATAAAATTGAATTTCATTTAAAATGTTTTTTTTAAACATTTTTTATTGACTTTTATAAAAAAATTATCTTTAAAATAAAAATTTTTTTCTTAGATTTTTATAGATTTTTTAAAGAAAGTTTTACATAAAATTTTCTCTTACAGAAATTTTATTATAAATTTTCTCTTAAATTATTTAATTATAAAATTTTCTATTAAATAAAATTTTAAAGATTTTTTTAGAAAATGTTCTTATAAATGATTTTTTTGAAAATTATTAGAAGATTTTCTCTTATATGATATTTTGTGGAAATTTTCTCTTCAAAGAAATTTTTTAGGAAAATTTCTCCAAAATGGATTTTTTTGAGAAAAATTTCTCTTAAATATTTTTCTTAAGGAAATTTTCTTTTTAAAGAAATTTTATAAAAAATTTCTGTTAAACATTTTTTTTAATTCTCTTAAATAAGATTTATTTAGACAACTTTTCATACATTCTTTAATTTTAAAATTATTTTTTTGTCTTCCAACACTTTTAAAAAGTACCACAAAGTGTTGCCATTGAGATTAGTTTTAAGTACAAAACAAATTTTATAATACACAAGTGATAAAATAAAGGAAAATGTTCAACAAAAAAGTGGTAAAACATTGACTTTCAACATCAACAAACAAATATTCACTCCTTCTCTCTCTCTATCTCCATCTAACAACCAACAAGTCAAGTTAAGAGAACTCTTTGGTTGTATCAGTATCAGTAACGGCATCATCAGCAACATTATTTTTATTATTGTCACCAATATCAGTATTGTCATCATCATTATTGTCATTATGCCACTAAATGTTGTTAACTAAATCTTCTCTCCTTTTTTATGTTTTGTGGTGTGTTTTTGTTCTCCAAAATATCTCTTCGATAATTTTCAGAAGTTCATTTACAAAATACTTAAGTGCAAATTGCACTAATCGTATATATTTCTCTAATGATTATGGTCTCATTCTTTTATAGAAAAAATACATTTTCTTTTTGGGAAAATTGAAAATTTCCTTTTTAATATTTATATTTGTAATTAGAAAGAAATTACTTAAGGGAAAGTATTCGATTTTTTAAGTAGAATTATGTTAAATTTTTTAATAGAAAAAACAATTTTTTGAAAGATTTTGAATTATCATTATTTTAGCAAAAGTGATATAAGAAAATTATATAATGTTACAAAATCTTTTTAATATTTTGAAACAGATTTTTTCTTACATAATTTTTTTAAAAACTTTCTCTTAAAAGAAATTTTCCCTAAAATTTTTGCATTTAAGTTATAAACAAAAATTTTCTTTTCCAACGAAAATTTTATAGAAAATTTTCTATTCCAATGAATATTTTATAGAAAGTTTTCTCTTCCAAAGAAAATGTTTTCCTCCAACAAAAATTTTCTCTTCCAACAAATTTTATAGAAAATTTTCTCTTCCAACGGAAATTTTATAGAACATGTTCTCCTCCAACGGAAATTTTATAGAAAATTTTCTCTTCATACGAAAATTTTATAGAAAACTTTCTCCTCCAACGAAAATTTATAGAAAAGTTTCTCTTCCAACAAAATTTTATAGAAAATTTTCTCCTCCAACGAAAACTTTATAGAAAATTTTCTCTTACAACAAAATTTTATAGAAAATTTTCTCTTACAACAAAAATTTTATCGAAAATGTTCTCTTCCACCAAAAATTTTATCGAAAATTTTCTCTTCCAACGAAAATTTTATCGAAAATTTTCTCTTCTAACGAAAATTTTCTCTTCCAACGAAAATTTTATCAAAAATTTTCTCTTCCAACGAAAATTTTATCGAAAATTTTCTCTTCCAACGAAAATTTTATCGAAAATTTTCTCTTCCAACGAAAATTTTATCGAAAATTTTCTCTTCCAACGAAAATTTTATCGAAAATTTTCTCTTCCAACAAAAATTTTATCGAAAATTTTCTCTTCCAACAAAAATTTTATCGAAAATTTTCTCTTCCAACAAAAATTTTATCGAAAATGTTCTCTTCCAACAAAAATTTTCTCTTCCAACAAAATTTTAACAAAAACTTTCGCTTTCAACTAAATTCTAGTCTTAGAAGCATCATATGGGTCATTCTTTCTACCAGAATCAGGTTTATTAACGGACAAGTTCTCCCGGTACTGTTTAATAACATTGGAAACAATGGAATGACTGATCTTTGAATGTTTGGCCAACTTTTTGTAGGACCAAATTGGGTTTTAAAAGTTTAACAATTCAATTTATTTGTTAAACTTTAAAACTGACATGTTTCGTTGCCACGACAATTGGAACTCCGACTACCAATCGTCCAAAAGATTGTCAACCCAACAACAGCGGTTCTGTTACAACAACTGACATGCTTTACAAAGGAAATTTGATAAAAAAGAATCATTTTTCGATCCTTATTTTAAGTTTTTTTCTATATCCTTCACCAACTAAGGTGGTTATACCCTTTAAGTATACCAATACGATGTCCTCCCGTCCGTCTATCTGTCCAGCTGGCTGTCCATGTAAACGTTGTGATCAGTCTACAGGACGCAATTTTCGAAATATTTTGTTTTTATCCTTAGAACGAAGCCTATTGAAATTGATCATATTCGGTCCAATATTTCAGGTATCTTCAATACAGGTTAACAATAATGTAATAAATCAGAAAATTAAATTGTACGAGGGTAGTTCATTATTTTTTTGTAATTACTGACTATACATTCCTACTTATTTGATTATTAATTATATTTGATTTATTGCATCATTTTATTAAATAATAAATTTAAATAAAACGTGATTTTAAAATATTTTAAATAAATTAATTATTGTTTAGTAAAAAGGTGTTAATTGTTTAAACTATTTATTTATTGATTAAAATATAAATAAATACTCTAATTAAAGAACAAATTATTATATTATATTTATAAATTTTAAATAATTTTTATTTTATGTTTGAATACAAATTTATTATTTAAATTATTTTTTTTTTATTAAAAAATATAAAATTCCGTTTTTAAAATAAATTAATAGAAATTTAATTATATTCACTTATCGTTACATATCATAAGTATTCATATTAATTAAAATATTTATTTGATTTATTCATAATTCGAGTGATACATTTTTTAATAAAATTATTTTCCTAAATTTAAAAAAAAATGTTTTAAATTCGAAATTAAATTAACAAATTTATTTATTTATCGAAGAGTTCCTCTAGACAGAAAATTCTCTGTAAAAGAGATTTTATCGAAAATTTTCTCTGTAACAGAGATTTTATCGAAAATTTTCTCTGTAACAGAGATTTTATCGAAAATTTTCTCTGTAACAGAGTTTTTATCGAAAATTTTCTCTGTAACAGAGATTTTATCGAAAATTTTCTCTGTAACAGAGATTTTATCGAAAATTTTCTCTGTAACAGAGATTTTATCGAAAATTTTCTCTGTAACAGAGATTTTATCGAAAATTTTCGCTAAAAAGAGATTTTATCGAAAATTTTCGCTAAAAAGAGATTTTATCGAAAATTTTCGCTAAAAAGAGATTTTATCGAAAATTTTCGCTAAAAAGAGATTTTATCGAAAATTTTCGCTAAAAAGAGATTTTATCGAAAATTTTCGCTAAAAAGAGATTTTATCGAAAATTTTCGGTAAAAGGAGAGTTTATCGAAAATTTTCGGTAAAAAGAGAGTTCATCGAAAATTTTCGGTAAAAAGAGAGTTTATCGAAAATTTTCGCTAAAAAGAGAGTTAATCGAGAATTTTCGCTAAAAAGAGAGTTAATCGAGAATTTTCGCTAAAAAGAGAGTTTATCGAGAATTTTCGCTAAAAAGAGAGTTTATCGAGAATTTTCGCTAAAAAGAGAGTTTATTGAAAATTTTCGCTAAAAAGAGAGTTTATCGAAAATTTTTGGTAAAAAGAGAATTTATCGAAAATTTTCAGTAAAAAGAGAGTTTATTGAAAATTTTCGCTAAAAAGAGAGTTTATTGAAAATTTTCGCTTTGTTATCGAAATTTTTTTCTAAAAAGTAAGTTTATTGAAAGTTTTCTGTAAAAAAGTTTATCCGATTTTTTTTTTAATTATTGAAAATTTTATACAAAGAGATTAGTGAGAAATTTATCTAAAAAGAAATATTTAGTTAAATTGTATTTTAAAGGAGAATAAAAAAATTTCCTTTAAAGAAAAGAGTATTTAGCAAATTTTTCTGTAACAAGTATATGTCGAATCTTAAATACCCTCCACGAAATGAAAAAATTACCATGAGTTCAGGGGAGCTAGAAAATTAATTGTGTCGAATTGCAATAAGCTCAAACCCGTTTTTTCGGGAAGGGGCGTTAAAAAATATAAACTGATTAATTCAGGATGATAATGAATTTAATTGTGCAAAATTTTTTTTAGAAAAGATTCTTAAATAAATTTCACTATATTTATAAACTATAAACCATATTCCAGGAACTGGATTTATATGAGAACTAGGTCAAATAGTGACCTTAGCACAATCTAGTTTCTTCGGGTTTATTATATTAACACTAAATATGTGGTAAATTAAAAAAATGTCTTAAAAATTGCGTCCCATAAAACACTAAGAACTTTGCATATTTCAGCCTTTAACTTCTTTTCTATTGATCCGGACAGACGGAGAAAAGTATTTTCTTAGTTTTTCAATGTTTTTTTAAGGAGAATTTTTTACAGATGGTTTTTACTAAAATAAAAATTGTAATTACGTTCTTATTTTTTGCACATTTTCTTCTAATTGGCATCACTGTGAAATTGTTGATAAAATCAAATATTTATTATATTTTTTCAAACGTGCATGTTAACCGTTCAATATTAATTCAATCATTTGAATATTGAAAAGTACAATAAATATTTTTTGAGTTTTAGCTTAAAGTAAAAAAGGTGCTAATTAATACCATTAGATCTAATTATTCCGAAAAATAAAAGCATTGAATTAGAGTTGAATGTATTAAAAACTAAAACCACAACAAATTAGTATCAAACTAACTGTAGACTAACGGTGAACTTAATTTTGAGAAATCTAAAAAAAAAAAAAACTCGGAAAAAAGAATTATTAGAGAAGAGAGAATGTCTTTAGATGGTACAAATAATTGTTATAGTAATCCATCATTAACATTAAATGAAGATGATAAGGTAAAATGGAGTGAAATCGAATTAAATAAAAGAGATTCTTTGGAAAGTCGGAAAACTGATGTCGGAGACAATAAATCGACTTCTATGGACTTTGATGATATTTTACCATTAATTGGAGAATTTGGAAAATATCAAAAGATTTTATTTCTCTACATGATACCATTTGAGTTCTTTTTGGTTTTTGTCTACTTTACACAAATCTTTTTGACTTTAACACCCGAACAATATTGGTGTGATGTACCAGAATTAGCTAATTTTACTATTAATGAAAGGTATGGGTTTTCAGAGTTTAAAAGAAAAAAAAAAACAATAAATAACCTTTTCCCCTCCCCAGACTTAAACTTTCTATACCTTTTGTGGAAGGTGCTTATAGCAGATGTTCGATGTATAATGTCAACTATACGGAACAGCTGATAAATGGTGTTACTAAGGCTAATACCTCCTGGCCCATTGTACCCTGCACTAAGGGTTGGTCTTATGATTTCTCTGATATTCCTTATAGCACCATAGCAACCGATTTGAATTGGGTGTGTGATGATGCTGCCAATGCCACTTATGCTCAATCAATTTTCTTTTTGGGTGCCATATTGGGTGGCCTATTGTTTGGTTGGATTGCTGATAAATTTGGTCGTATTCCCTCGATGATTGCATGCAATTTGGTTGGTTGTGCCGCTGGCGTGGGAACGGCTTTTGTGAAATCATTTTGGAGTTTTGCATTGATGAGATTTTTCATCGGTTTTGCTTTTGATAACTGTTTCGTCATGATGTTTATTTTGGGTAAATGTGAAAGAAGAAAAAATGTTAGATTCATACTGAACTGGAAGTGAACAAAAAACAAAACTAGAACCTGAATTAGAATCGGAATTTTAATTGGAATTTGAACTTAAAGTGTCTTACAATCTGAACTGGTGGTGATATAGACTCTAAACTGAAATCTGAATTAGAATTTAAACTAGAACCTGATCTAGAACTGAACTAGAGTTTGCAATAGAATCTAAATTAGAATCTGATGAGAGTTGAAGAAGTTCAGAGATTTCTATTCTATTCTTTCATAAAGAAGTTTTTCTCTCAAAAGGATTTTTTTCTTTCAAGAAGAATTTTGTCTTTGAAGAAACAAAATTGTAGAAAATTTTAATAAAAAAATTTACTATAAAAACTTTTGTAAATTTTCCTTAAAAATAAATGAAAACTTTTACAAAAATTTTCTCTAAAGAAATAATTGGCTGAATATTTGTCTTCAAAACTAGATTTTAGCTATAATTTTCACCCAAAAGAGGGATGAGATTTCTGTGTATTTTTGCTTATACTTTACCTTTACTTTTTCTAGTTATCGAATATGTGGGTCCCAAATATCGTACATTTGTCTCCAATATGTCAATTGCTTTATTTTTCACTGCCGGTGGTTGTGCCTTACCCTGGATTGCCTACTATGTGGCTGATTGGAAACTTCTGGCCATAGTGACTTCACTTCCATTACTTTTGGTTTGTCTCACACCATGGTCAATACCAGAATCTGCTCGGTAAATGCAAATTACAAGAGAATGAATAAAATGAAAATGAAACTAATTTCTCTAAAATTTTCAGCTGGTTGGTGTGTCAGGGCGATATAGAAAAATCCATTACAATACTCATGAAAATGGCTAAAATTAACAAGAAACAAGTACCCGATGATGTCTTTAAACAATTCCGTGAAAGCTGCCTTAAACTCCAAGAGGAGGAGAGAGAAAATCATTCATATACCGTTTTAGATTTATTCAAAACTCCTAGATTAAGACGCATAACGTTTTTATTTGTGGTGATATGGATGTCAATAACTTTAGTGTTTGATGGTCATGTACGAAATGTTGGCTCTTTGGGTTTAGATGTGTTTGTAACATTTACCTTAGCCTGTCTGACAGAGTTACCAGCTGCCATTATTTTAACTTATACTTTGGATAGATTAGGACGTCGTTGGTATGCTTGTGGTAGTATGGTTTTCAGTGGTATTTTTAGCCTTTTTGCCACCTTAGCTCCAACCGGAGTGTATTCGGCCAGTTTTGCTATAGCGGGTAGATTTTTTGTTAACATCTCCTACAATATTGGTTCACAGTATGCAGCGGAAATTTTACCCACTGTAGTAAGAGCTCAAGGAGTGGCTTTTATACACATTATGGGTTATGTTTCTACCATTATAGCACCTTTTGTGGTTTATTTGAGTAATCTATCACAAATGTTGCCCTTAATCATATTGGGGATTTTGGGAATTGTGGGAGGATTATTGTGTTTATTCGTACCAGAGACTATGGATCAAGATTTACCTAAGACTTTACAAGATGGTGAAAATTTTGGTTTAAATCAAAAGTTTCTGGATTTCCCTTGTTTGAATAAGAATAAAAATGGGAAGAATTGAAAGAGAGAAGAGTAAAAATTAAGAACGAAATTGAAGAAGGAGAAATTAATGAAAATATTTAAGAGAAAGAAAGTGATAAATAAAACATGTTCATATTCCAATTAAATAAGTTGATTAATTAAATTTATTTCGAAGTATTTAAAGAAATTCAAGAAATGACTTTAATATGTGAAAATTGAAATATTCAGGCTTAGAAAATTTCTTTGAAAATTTTTATGAACCAATTACAAAATTTTTTTCCAAACTTTGGAATTATTGAAAACATTTCCTTAATTACAAATGGAATTTATAAAATTATCGATAATTATCTATTGATCTATTATCTATTAAATCTCATATAAAGAGAAAATTTTTGAAACATTTCGAATTTAGAGTAAAATTGTCGATAAATCTCTTATTTAGGAAAAATTTCGATAAATCTCCTATTTAGAGAAAAATTTCGATAAATCTTCTACTTAAAGAACATATTCGATAAATTTCTTCTTTAGAGACAATTTTCGTTAAATCTCCTATTTAGAGTAAAATTTCGATAAATCTCCTATTTAGAGTAAAATTTCGATAAATCTCCTATTTAGAGTAAAATTTCGATAAATCTCCTATTTAGAGAAAAATTTCGATAAATCTTCTACTTAAAGAACATATTCGATAAATTTCTTGTTTAGGGAACATTATCGATAAATCTCCTATTTCAAAAAAATTTTCGATAATTCTCATATTTAAACAAATTCTATAAATCTGATATTAGAGGAGGTTTTCGATATCTCTTATATTTTGAGAAAATGTTCGACATGTCTCTTATTTGGATATAATTTTCTGTAATTAAATATTAGTTTTATGTGTTCATCATTTAATATGCGTTTATTACACATATCAGATATTCACATCAACATACATACAAACCCACTTTGACAATTGACTTAATAGCATATCAATCATTTCAATTCACATATTTCACATATTTTTGACTATTTAAATCCCTTTTCACATAAAGAAAACAAATGAGTATAAATGTAATATAAATGATTAAAATCGCAGGAAAATCCGTATAATAGAAGTAAATTTTAAATCACTTAAATAAAATAAACACCAGAGACAGACAGAAGGACAGACATACAACCACACAAACTCAAAAGCTTCCCAAGTGCTTCTCTAATGTTAAGAATAAAGAACTTATTCTTCTTCGCTGTAATAACTACAAATGATAACGATTATTATCAATAAGAACGAAAGAAATCCTCATATTTTAGGAATAAATGGCGGAAAGCCACCAAATACTTATAAGTAAAGTACTTTACCCGTATTATGACTACAAATGGAGAATAAAGAAGGAAAAAAGTCTATAAATATTTAGATTATTTGCATTTTAATACAGTTGTGTGAAACAAATGTTACTTCTTTATAAGAAATTATTTTTTTCTTCTCTTTTCTCTCTCTTTTTTTTAACAAATACATGGACATGTTAATACACTAACATTATTATGTTGCACTATATAAGCACTCACATATACACACTCCCAAACATACATAAGTATCAAATATACATGAAGAAAATTTATATGAAAAATTTTACTCTTTTTGAATTTTTTTTTTCAGTTTGAAAAAATTTTTAAGAAGGGAGAAGAAGGGATCGATGAAAAAGTGTAAGAATGAGAATGTAAGTGTCAGTAATACATAAAACTTTTTTTTAGGAAAGAAATTTTGAAAAATGTAAAAGATTTTTATGGAATAAAAAGAAAATGAGGTGCCCTACACCAAAAAATAATAAGAAAATTTGTTCTTTAGGTAAATATGTTTCACTAAATAGGAGGTTTATCGAAAATTTTCACTAAATAGGAGATTTATCGAAAATTTTCACTAAATAGGAGGTTTATCGAAAATGTTCTCTAAATGGGAGATTTATCAAAAATGTTCTCTAAATGGGAGATTTATCGAATATAAATAGGAGATTTATCGATAATTTTCTCTAAATGGGAGATTTATCGAAAATTTTCTCTAAATGGGAGATTTATCGAAAATTTTCACTAAATAGGAGATTTATCGAAATTTTTCACTAAATAGGAGATTTATCGAAATTTTTCACTAAATAGGACATTTATCGAAATTTTTCACTAAATATGAGATTTATCGAAATTTTTTACTAAATAGGAGATTTATCGAAATTTTTCACTAAATAGGAGATTTATCGAAAATGTTCACTAAATAGGAGATTTATCGAAAATGTTCACTAAATAGGAGATTTATCGAAAATGTTCACTAAATAGGAGATTTATCGAAAATTTTCACTAAATAGGAGATTTATCGAAAATTTTCACTAAATAGGAGATTTATCGAAAATTTTCACTAAATTGGAGATTTATCGAAAATTTTCACTAGATTGAAGATTTATTGAAAATTTTCACTAGATTGGAGATTTATCGAAAATTTTCAATAAATAGGAGATTTATCGATATTGTTCTCTTAATACGAGATTTATCGAACATGTTCTCTAAATCAGAGATTTATCGAACATGTTCTTTAAATAGGAATTTATCGAATATGTTCTCTAAATCGGAGATTTAGGGGAATTTTTTTCCAAATTAAAGATTTATCGAAAATTTTCTCTAAATTAAAGATTTATCAACATTTTTTTTAAATTAGGAATTTTCTGAAAATTTTCTTTACATGTAAGATTTATTGGACATTTTCTATAGAGGAGTAAATTATCGAAAAAATTTATTTCAGTAAACGATTTATCGAAAAATGTCGTTTTTCATATAGAATTTTTAGATTATTTTTCCCAATTGAAAATGTCCTTCCAAATGTAGCACCCAGGAGGAAACACATTTAATAATTATATGTTTGTGTTTGTTTGTCAGTGTGCGTGTGTATTTGTGTGGCAAATAATATGCATTACAATATAAATGTTTATTTTTATATGAAAAATTTCTAAATGTTCAGTTTTTCTTTACAACTGACTTGAAAATGAATAAAATACAGGATAAATGAGAATGTAAAACTGATAGGGCAGGAGGTGGAGAGAGGGAGAGGGAAACAAAAATAAAATAATCGGAAAAAACGGCTTTCGTTTTAAAAAATATAAAAATTATTATTATTTCAGGCAACAACAGCTGAGAACCCATTTAAGATTGGCTTTATGCAATACATACTCCCACACATATATACACTAACACACACATAAACCCATACAAAAACATTTACACTTGTAGTCATACACAAAGAACAGAAAAAAAAACAATGCAAACACTGGCAAACATGATAAAACGCCTAAAAAGGATATTAAGGATTTTAGTTTTGTGTGATTGCAGTTGTTTGTGTTATTGTTGCTTCTATATTGTTCCTGCTGCTGTTGCTGCTGTTGCTTGTGTTTTAACAACTTAAGCTGTTTTATTTATATGATTCATTGTGTCTTTGGCATGTAAATGAACTAAATGCGAGTTTAAGTTGTTTTTTCCCTTAAACAAAGAACGCAATTTTATTTTTAAAAATAACTGTAGTTTGTTTCTTGGTGTTAGTTTTTATTTATTAAGTTTTTTTTCTCTTTTGTTCCTTTTTCCAAAATGTTTTGATTCTTTAAGTTAAATAAAAGAAAAATGTAAGAAAATCTAGAATAAAAAGAAAATAATTAACATGTTTATTTGCATTTGTGGCAACAACTCAAATATAATCGTAAACATTTATTTAAATATGCAACACTTTGCTATTTACAGCAATAAAAATTTATGTTGCAACCGTGCAACATGAGGTCTTATTGTAAGCAACGTTTTTAGGTTTTAACACTTTTAAGGCAAAATTACATATTTTTTTTTCTTAAGTTTCCTCTAAAGAAGAAATTTATCGAAAATTTTCTCCAAATTAGAGAATTATCGAAAATTTTTTCCATTTTCGATAAATCACCTATTTATCGAAAATGTCCCTTAAATAGGAGATTTATCAAAAGTTTTCTCTAAATAGCAGGTTTATTAAAATTTTTTCATAGTTAAGAATTTTATCGAAAATTTTCTCTAATTAAGAGATTTATGGAAAATTTTCTCTAATTAAGAGATTTATAGAAAATTTTCTCTAAATAGGAGATTTATCGAAAATTTTCTCTAAATAAGAGATTTATCGAAAATTTTCTCAAAATAGGAGATTTAACGAAAATTTTCTCTAAATAGAAGATTTATCGAATATTTTCCGTTAGTAAGGGATTTATCGAAAAATTCTCGTAAATAACAGATTTATCGAAAATTTTCTTTAAATTGGTCATTTATCGTACATTTTCTCCAAATGTGGGACTTAATTTTAGAATTTTTCGAAAATGTATCCTCGATGAAGAAATTACAAAAAATCTCAAATTTTTATGTTTCACATTTAAAGGATTAATCCTTAAAACGTGTTATTTTTCTCACTAAAAAAACAAGATCTAGTATTTTTCCACAATTTATATTTTTTTATCCCATTTCGTAGTAAAATGCCAAATTGCAGCAGCAGAAAGAGTAGAAAGTTTTCTGCTTATAAAACCCAACTTGGCAATAAAACATTTTGTTAAGTGCAAAATAAATTCTGGTAATGAGCTCATCGTACAATTCCATGTTTTTTTGCCTGTTGTTGTGTTTGTGTAAGTGTGTGTGTGTGTTCGCATTTCCTTTTCCAACTAGAGAGTTCCTTTCGCGTTCTTCTTGTTGCTCTTTTCATATGTTGCACAAGTGTAGACATGGATTAATAAAACTATTAAGGATACTTTTAATGAGAGTTATGGTTTAAATGTTAAGTTTATTAAAGACTTCAATTCGAAAATTGAATTGATGATAATTAAATTTTTGTGCTATTTTTTTAGATTGAGTGATTGGAGAAGCGATTTGTGTTTTTTAATTGAAATTATTTATAAAAAATTTGTATTTGTTGACAGTTTTTCTGTATATGAAATATACAAATTTTAGCAAATTACGAAATTTAGCATATTTGTTGTAAAAAGGGTTTTAATCGAAAATTTCTTTTAAAATAGTTTCAATCAATTGTTGTCATATGAAATATATTTTCATTTAAAATAACATTGATTATTTTTTTAACAGTTTCAATCCAAAAGTTTCTCTTTGAATGGTTTTAAATAAAGATTTTCATGAAACTTCTCTCAAATAAATTTTATTAAAAAAAATCTATTAAGAATTTTTGTTTTTTGTTGAATTTTTAAGGGAAAATTTCTCTTAAAAGAATTTTTAAAGGAAATTTTAATCGAAAATTTTCTCTTATAATAATTTTCTCTTTAAATAATTTTAATCGAAAATTTTCTCTTAAAATAATTTTAATCCAAAATTTTCTCTTAAAATAATTTTAATCGAAACTGTTTCGAAAAATTTTTCTTAAAATAATTTTAATCGAAAATTTTCTCTTAAAATAATTTTAATCGAAAATTTTCTCTTAAAATAATTTTAATCGAAAATTTTCTCTTAAAATAATTTTAATCGAAAATGTTTCGAAAATTTTCTCTTACAATAAGTTTAATCGAAAATGTTTCGAAAATTTTCTCTTACAATAAGTTTAATCGAAAATTTTCTCTTAAAATAATTTTAATCGAAATTTTAATCGAAAATTTTCCCTTAAAATAATTTTAATCGAAAATGTTTCTCTTAAAAGAGTTTTAATCGAAAATTTTCAATTAGTTTTAATAGAAAAATTGTAGTAGAGGTAAATTTATGATATAAATTTCTGTTAAAAACGTTTAACAAAAAATTTTCTCTTAAAAGAATTTAATTTGAAAAAATTTTCTTAAAGAACTTTTAATAAAAAAAAATATTTCATAAAGAGATTTAATACAATATTTTCTCTTTAAACAGATTTACTCAAAACGTTCTCTCGAGGAAGTTTTGATCGAAAATTTGGTCTCAAAATTTTTGAACGAAAATTTTCTCTCAAAAGTATTAATCGAAATTATTTTCTTTAAAGATTTTTATTGAAAATTTCCATTAGGAAATGTTTTTTTTAATTGTTCATTATTGATAATTTTTTTTTCTAAAATAATTTTATTCGAATTTGAGATCAAATAATTCTATTAGATTTCTTTTAGATTATCTTGTTATCGAACTTCCAATTGTTTGTTTTTCCAACTTCTTTGTTTCAGATTGAGTGCATAATCATATCAAAGACTGTCAATTTCAAATTCTAAGACAAAATCATTTTAATGTAAATATTTGTCATGAGAACATAAGAAAAAAATACCAAACGCACACATGCAATTTCTTATTGCCACATGTGTCTTGCAAATTGTGCAACAACCCCTGTTTTTGTCAAATGTTTTGTTTGCTTTAACAACTAAAATGCAGTTATAACTTTTACAAACTCCAACGCAACCCTTTTTTTAACAAAATATTTAATGTCTTTTTTTGTCATGACAAAATGAGTTTTGGTGGTAAAATATTCAACAAAAAAATATTTCATTCGCACACTCACCCACATATATATGTGTTTGTGTGTGCATAATTTCAATATCAATAACAGTTTAAAGTTAAGTCAAGTAAAGTACTCACTCATACTTTGCAATGTGCATTTTGTTATTTACACCCTTCTTGCAACATCCACATATTTCGTCTTTTTCTTCTGATTGTGCTACCAAACTGTGTGGCATTTGCCATTAAGTAAGGAAATGCATTTTTCAAGTGGATTTCAGTTTCTTTTTTTTTTTTTTTGGTTTTTGATTTTAATAAAAAATAGAAAAACAAAATCTCTAAAAATCTATATTAAGAAAAGGGGTTGTAAAATTTGGTAGGAGTTGTGAAAAAACAAAAAGTCTCAATGAGAGAGAAAAACAAAAAAAGAAAAGAAAAAAATTTTATGTCGGTCAAGCCTGACTATGTAATACCTACACCACTGTATTGCTTAAAAATAATAGCTACGAAAAATTTAAGAACGACCCTCGTATAATTTAATTTATTCTTAAGTCTGCAGTATATTGTTGTGAAAGTGACATATGAAATTTATGCATTTGAAAATTATTTTTTGTGCGGTAATATTTGAGAAACTATGGACCGACCCTCGTTAATTTGGTACATCGATTTTGGTCTATATTTATCTTCATTTTACCAATTTCTATTATAATACCAACGTTTCTATGAGAATAATGCCTTTCGAAGAGACATTTGGAAGTGGAGGGTTGTATGGGACTTATAAGAATTAATGGACCGATCCTCCTATAATTTACCACATCGACTTAGAATATCATAGGACTTTACCAAATTTCGTTAAAATCACTTAATATTTTGAATTATTATAAGCTTAAAACATTATTCCGATTGGACATTTGTGTGAAAGGTTCCTGAAATAATGGACCGAACATGGCCAATTTCAATAGGCTTCGTCCCTAGTCCAAAATGGTAATATGTTTCAAATTACATCAAGATATATTAAAAATGTTTACATTGACTGCCGGACAGACAGATGTTACAAATATCAACATAAACTCATAATACTCCAGCCACCTACGCTGGTGTAGGGTATAAAAAAGTCATTGTCAACATATAAACAAACAGAGTGAATGAATGAATGAGAATGAATGTTCATTTTTAATGTTTAAACAAACAAATGAAGTGTCCTTGCTGTTTGTCGCTTTAGTTCCTTTCAGATCCTCTTTTTGTTTTTAGATTCTGTTAATATTTATGTGCACCAATACATACATTTACACTCACACACATATGCTAAAGATATGGTTGCATACAAATACATATTTTAAGTGTTTTAATGGATTTCTTGGTTAATGTATTTTTTTTTTTGCTCTTATTTTGTTCTTTTTTAGTTAGTTGCTGTCTTTAGGGCGACTATTATATTCCAAAGATTTCCTTTAGGCAAAAAAGGACATAAATACGCACAGAAATATTGTTTATAAGATTATTTTTTTCTCATTTAAGGGTGTTAAAATAACAATGAACTTTGTTGGAAATTCGAGATTAAAACCTTTTTTTTTAAATTTAAAATCGATTAAAGGAGTCTTTAAAAAAGAAATTGCAGAGAATGTACGATCAATAAGAGAAAATGTTCGATTAATAATCTTTTGTTTAATACATTCATGAGAGAAATGTTTTACTCTTTTGAGAGAATAGAGAGACAATTCTCTTAATAAAAACTCATTTGATAGATAATTTTCAATCAGTACTCTTTAAAGGGAAAATGTTCTATAAATGCTCTTTTGAGGGAAATATTCTATATAATCACCTTCAAAAAACAGAGAAAATCTTTGGAATAAAACAGTCGCTTTATAGGCACCAATTAACTAACTTTGGAGAGAAAATTTACAATAAAAACCCTTTCGAGTGTAGTTTTTTTTATTAAATCTCTTTTGGGGAAAATACTTCGATTTAAGAGAAAATTTCAATCAAAATTATTTAGATAGAAAATTTCGATCAAAAATATTTAGAGAGAAAATTTCGAACAAACTCTTTTGGGAGAGAATTTTAGATCAAAACTCTATTAAGAAAAATTTTCGATCAAAACAATTATGACAGGAAAATTCTTAACCATGAACGTGATGAAAACACTATCAAAATTTGTTTAAGAGAAAATTTCTGGGAGAAAACAATGCAATACTCTCTTAAGAGAAAATGTTCGTATAATACTCTTTAGAGAGAGAATTTTTAAGTCGAAACCCTTTAACGTGTAAATAATTTTAAAGTATTGTTTTTAGTGATTTTAAGGTAGAATTTATCGCCATTTAAAAAACGTTTTCATCTCTATAAAATAATAAAAAGTGTTTCTCAATAACAATTTTTTTGCAAATTTTCTCTGAGAAGAGATTTTTTCTATTTTTTAATTAAGATGTGATTCATTGCAAATATTTTCTAATGAGAGAATTTCACGTAATGTTTTTCTTAAGATGGAATTCTGCTTAAAAATTATTGAGAAAAAAATTTATTTAAATTAAGAGAGATTTTTTGTGGACTTTTTACAAAGAGAAATTTATGGTGACTTTTTATAGAAATTTTATTAAAAAGGATATATTGTTTTGATTTAGGAGAGTATTTGTAATTTCTTTCCTTAAAAATTAATTGTATCACAATTTTTCTCTAAGAAGAACTTTTAACATATTTTTCTCTATAAAATAATTTCTCGATATTTTTTGAGAAAAATTTTATTTTCATTTAAGAGCAATTTTTTTGTAGACTCTCTCTTAAGAGAGAATTTGTGGTGTCTCTTAATAGGAAGTTTACCAAGAGTCCTTTCAAGAGAGCAAAAAAAAAAAAAAAAAAAAACGAGAAAATCTCTTAATTGAAGTTTTATTGTAAATTTTCTTTCAGAATAAATTTTAGTAAAGAATTCATTGTATATTTCTTGCTGAAAATTTTCTCATAAAGGAGACTTGTTTAAATAATTTTTTGTTTGTAGAAAACTTCTATTATCTTGTGCAATTTTTCTCATGATTTTTCTTTACTAAAAGGAAACTTTTCATATTAAAGAATTTATTTAGAATTTTTCTCTATGAAAGAATCTATTGTAAATTACCAAAAAGAATATTTAACTAAAATTTTCTTTATGAAAATAAACTCAATTTTTTAAAGGAGTTTTTAATGAAAAAAATATTCCATATTTTTTAAAGAAGTGACTTCATTTCTCATTTTCGCTGTGATATAATTTCACGAATTTATTCTTTAAACAGAATTTATTAAAAATAATTTCATTAGAATCTCATAAATAAAGAAATCCGTTGTATTGTTTCTTCTATAAATTTCAACATATGCCAGCCATAATGATTATAATGTTAGAAAACTGACAAACCCCTTTTCCCCATTCTCACATCAAAATACAAATAACCCATAAATATTAATTAAATTAATAACAAATGTTGTTATATTTACAAATTGACATATAACACATTCTCAGTGCCCCACCCTTTCTCTAAAATAAATTTACTAGCATCCTTTACCCTTTCCCAACTCTTCACCCCAAAACCTCTTAAACATAAGAAAACTCTTTTTTTTTGTCATTAAACGAGTTAAAGTTTATTTCTAATAAAATTATTTTAACAAATTTTATGACAACAAGCTGTTCTCTTTGTATGACTTCTTCGTTGTTATTGTTGTTTTTATTCCTTAAAGTAATAAACAACAATTTACAACAGTAAAGGCAGCAACAACAAAACAAATACAGAACAAGTAAGAATGCTTTAAACGGATATACCGAATCTTCAATACCCTCCACTACAAATGTGTGTAAAGTAAATACGTTATGTTTCGTACTCACTCACACATATACACACAGATGTATGTAATAGTTTCTCTTAAATATAACACGGTATACTTAATGGGCCATAAAATTAGTTAAGCTTTTGGTTATAACATTTTTCTCACTGAACCGATTTTTCTATATAGTATTTTTGGAATGGTAAAAGAAAATATATCTTAATATTGTAACAAAATTATATTCTAATTTGCCGAAAAATGACTGACAATTTGACGAAAGTTCTTTGCTGGAACTAAGAGATTACCTCAGACATCGGTCTATATCTTTTAATGCACTGAACCGAGTTTGCTGGTTTTAAATAGGAAGCTTTTTGGGACTATAAAAATACTCAGGTAAAATTTCATTGAGCTCTGTTAGTTATTGTGGATGTGAGCGTGCCAACTACAGACAGACGTACATAGCTAAATCGACTCAGAGTTTGATTTGATACAAGAATATATATACATTATGATGTCAGAGATGATTCCTTCTTAGCGTTACACACGGAAGGACACAGTTAATATACCCTCTTCAACACTTACAGTTGTAAAGGGTATAATAAATAGTCAAAAGTGTCAAAAGAAGTAAGTGAATGAATGAGTGTGTGATGATGTGTCAGGAAGTAAAACTCTATTAAAAAGTTTAAAACAGAAAAAAGACGAAAAATATTAAACTGAGAAACATTTAACAATAATTACAAAAAAGTAAATTTTGTTTCTAATATTTTCCTCCCTTTACTCTGACTCTAACACACAAAAGGAGGAAAACTAAATTAAATCGAGAGAAAAGGATATTAATGCCAATAGGCATATTTCTATTTAAGGATATTTTAAGTTCATAAGGCAAAAGTAAAATATTTTTATAGTTATTTTTTTATTAAGAGAAAAAAGTTCATAAACTTAATAAAAAATGAAATAAAATAATGAAAAAAGGGATAAGAAAATTCATTTCAGTCGTTTATGCCTTTAATATAAGAGAAAGGAAGAAAATAATTATGGAAATAAATATTTATAATTGAAAATAATTATTAAATGTTGAAATTAAGAAGAAATAAACATAAAATTATAAAGTGATTAAAGGTTTAAACAAAAATAATCATAATTGAGAAAAAAAGGGAGAAATTACAGAAAAGGGTTTAAATAGTGGTAGAAATTAGATTCATTTATGGGAATATGTATTATAAATGAAATCTTTTTGAAATTAAAATTAAAGGCATTTTTGCTATAAGAAAATGATTCATTAATAAGTATGAAATAGTTTTGCAACGTGGATTTTAGTTATTGAATCTGTCTCTCTTTTGAGGCCTCCAAAAAGTATTGAAATCTTACAAAATGAATTTCAATTTTATTATCTAGAAAGATCTCATCTCACCTTTTGGATCGAACGTGACACTTATATTGTTATGGTGGTAAATTGTTCCGTCAGAGCCTTAAACCTGTTTGGACATTTGTTAGACGTCTGGCAAAGCGGATTAGGATGAGTCCTTATCCTTGTCATATACTTTCTATATACTTTTCCAAAGTTTTCACTTACTAATGGAATATCTAAGTATCTGTTAAAGTTATCATTTTTAATGTACCATGGAGTGCCAGCTATAATTCGTAAAATTTAGATTGTGCACTCTGTATAATGTTAATATTCATTCTGCAGGCAGTTTCCCATAATTGGAAACCATATTTCCACATTGGTTTTAAAAAGGTTTTATACATGACTTGATTGCCAGGGCTTAATTTACACTGATGATTAATTAACCAATGTAAACTAAAGGCTTTTAACTTTATATGAAGATTCTTGGTTTCTATATGGCGATGCCATGTAAGTCGCCTGTCCAAATGAATATCGAGGTACTCAACATAATCACCCTGAGGGATATTTACACCATTTAGAGAACAGTGGTGTACAGTTGCCACTTTTAAGAGCGAAGGTGACGTGCTTCAATTTTCAACCATATTTCCTAACGGCTCAAATAAATGTCCAAGGTATGAGAAGCTTAGTTCGGTCCTTGTGTGTACTTAAAATTGCCGCATCATCAGCAAATTTTGAAATCGGAAGATTTCAAATGGGTTTATCAAGTAAAGAGTGGGTCTTAGAAGACTTTCCTGAGC
Source organism: Cochliomyia hominivorax (assembly GCA_004302925.2). Lineage (NCBI taxonomy): Eukaryota > Metazoa > Arthropoda > Insecta > Diptera > Calliphoridae > Cochliomyia > Cochliomyia hominivorax. The sequence continues at coordinate 69,129,948 of PYHX02000494.1, forward strand.
AACACCAGCATTTATACTGAATTTCCCAGTTATAAAGTCGTTACACTTTATCCTGAAATGCCGATCATCCAAATAGGTCTCTAACAATTTGTGAGAATATGGTGGTAACATATGTACTTCATGCAAAAATATTATCGAACAATATTTTTTTTATTCAAAAGTATAAAAAATTCTTTGCCATAAATTTAAACATCACTTCGCTAGACTCAACTGACACATACAGGTCTCTAAACGCTTTTTGGGATATAATTATTTAACTTTGGATCTACTGAATATTTTTAAATCAAATTTCACATGAATATTCTTCGAGGCTCCTCAAGTTGATTTGAAAAAGTTTAAGTTCTTACCAGTTCTGGGGACGGGGTGTAAAATTCTAAAATTGGTCATTTTGGGTATTGAAAAATCTCAAAAATTACATTTAGAATTAAATCAAAATAAAATTCCTTACAAGAAATATGCTTACATGTGTAGATAAAATTAAAATTTAAGTTTAAGTCTTTAAGTTTAAGTCTTAAGTTTAAGTCTTTTTTTATTTAATAGTTTCATTTTAGGCGTAAGAGAATTTCTAAAATATAATATGAATTTAATATATAATTTAAAATAATTTTTGTCAAAGAACCATTTATCCATAATGATCCGATAAAAAGTTGTATTATTTTGAAATAGAATTTTTTTTGTATCAAAATCCACTATTTTCCTCTGATTTATAATTGGTTTTTAATAATCCTCAAAGAATTCAAGTGATAAATGCATTTGAAGTAAATTCAAGTGCAATGGAGGAAATGCTATGCCGTTAGCTCTATATGAAGGAAAGCAATATGCAAAGGGATACAAACAGTGTCATATCGGCTATGCCGAATGCCATGCCCTCCACATTACGTTTACATTATGTTTCGTACATCTAAATTATACGTACATAAATACTTATATATACACACTCACAAACGCATACAAAAACAAAGAAGTATTAATGAAAAATTAGTTATATTTTTGGCTATAACTTTTTTTCTACTGAACCGATTTTATTCGATGATTTTTGGGAACAGTACTTAAATATATATTTCTTGATATTATGGCAATATCTTAATAATTTTACGAATGTTCTTGCCTTTAATTTAGAGGATGTCTATATCTCTTATCAGTCTATATCTTCTGACATACTTAACCGATTTTGCTGGTTTTAAATGAGAAAATTCTCCAAACTATAGCAAATACTTATATCTAATTTCATTGAGCTCCCTCAATTATTGCGGATGTGAGCGTGCCAACAACAAACGGTTATAGCTAAATCGACTCAGATTTTAATTTGATGCAAGAATATATATAAACATTATGGGGTCTTAGATATTTTTTTCTAAGCGTTAATACACACCCTTCATCACTTGTGGTGGCGGTGGGAGGAGCAACTGACCTCACGAAGTGATTCTGAATTGATCGGTATATTTGAAGGTCAAAAAGATATTTCGAGAAATTTTTTTTAAATTATTAAATCTTCTAATTTCTTTTAAACTAAAAATATTTTAAATTTTCTAAACAATTATTTATCTGTTTTATGATTCTTGTATAAAACATCCTTTTTCCTCTTACTATTATTTTTGCTGCTGTTGTTATTATTGTAATTTTAACTATAAGTGTAAGGATGTCATTTAAAAGGGTTTTGGTATTTTTGTGGCCACAAAATTCTCACCAGAAACAAACCAACATTAGACTTCTAAAATCCTAACAGTTGAAAGCACATGGACCTATAAATGTAAAGACAGACAGATGGTCGGATGAACGGACGAACTAAGGGAAGGGAGGAGGACAGAAATGAGTACAACAATCAACACAACACCACAAATCTCTACAAACAATAGAAGTTACTATAACTACAACAACAACAGTAATAATAATAATAAAAAAAATTAAAAACAAAAAAATTAAAACAAGAGAAAAAAATTCTAAACTGAGAAAAGTGAAGGGAACTGGAATTTATTCCACAATTTTTTTTTATTAAACAAAGTAATTCAGGGTTTTGAAATTTTATATACGTTATAGAATACAATGGGGTAGAATCAAGAATTTTTTAAAACAAATTTGAAAATTTTGATTGGGTTAATGGATTTTCGTAGAAAAGTGAGAGAAATCTTATGTTGCATTGTTAGAGAGAATCGATTTTATTGTAATAAATCTGTAACTCCTGATTAGTTGGATGGACTTGCTTGATCTTTAAAATAATTATAGGAAACATTACAATTTTGAAGTTTAAACCCCAAAGAGCTCTGTGGGCGGAGTGAATGGAGTACAGAGTGGAGTATCTCGGATATTATCTTTTTGAACGCCATGTAAAATTTTTGTTGTTCATTTAATTCAGCTCCCCAGTGCGTTGGAGGTTATAAAATTTTTTTTGGAATTAGGAATCCTTAATAAAATTTCACCTGCTAAAAGCTGAGGTGTATTTGTTGGTTTGTAGTACCTAAATTTGCCTAGAGGACGAATTGTTTGGGTTAGACAACATCATGAAATCTTGAGAATTTTGCGTATTTTTACGGGAAAAGGAAGTTTGATTTAACAAAATTTATTTAAAACTAAACATTTCAATATTTTAATAATGAAGCATAAATTAAAGTTCAATGTGATCTATACAAACATGACAACGTATTAAAGAAATTGAAAAATTCCCACTTTTCCAAACAAAAATCCCCAAAAATTCCAATCTCTAAAAAGGAAATTAAAAAATTATTTTTTTCACTATAATGGTTACTCCGTCATGTAAGACCCATTCGGCAGAAAATGCTCTTTGGGTGTTAACCCTACATTTGTAGCTTTTGATTTTTGTTCGAGAATTTGAAGAAAATTGAAATTCTTTGTCTAAATTTAAGAAAGTTTGGATAAGATTTTTAGGCAAATTTTAGTCCCAAGCTCTTTCGGATTTTCTTTATACATCTTCCTGGTAAGATTTCTTTATTAAAAAATTAAACAAATTAAAAGATTCAGAACAAAAAAATGTTTTATCAAAAAATAAATGTTGCCAACTTGAAAAAATTTAAAAAAATTAAATTTCTTAAGATTCCAATTTTAGATTAATATGAATTTTTAATGGATCTATATATGCATACAGTTCTTTCATGAAATCTTTCTATACAAAAGTCCTTTGTCTCAATAAATGAATTTTTGACGAATTTTTAAAAATTCAATATACCCGAGGTGGCCAAACTTGTGGGGCCATCGACTTTTGATTAGAGAGGGATGTTTACTTCAATTGTATTAATATATCTTTAAAGGCTCAAAAGTTATAGATTTATTTCCAAAAAATCATTTTGGTACACCATTCGTATGTAAAGGTCTTCTAGAAACGGAAATCTGGTGAGATAAATTAGCATATCTTTGCGTTTCTATTCTAGGACTAATTTTGAAATTCTCCTTTTTTCCAATTCAAAATTTATGTAAAATTGTTTATTACTCTAAATCTTGTCCCACTGTGCTCTATTAATAGCGTAAAAAAATAAATTTTTGAGGAATTTTTAAATAATCATATTATCAGTGGTGACCAAATTTGTAGGGTCAACAATTAAGCATCAGCCTATATGGGGGTCTATCTATACTCATCCAAAATAACCTGAAAACATATAAGTTTCTAAACATGTGAAATGTCATTATATAATGTCTAACGGTTCGTAAGTTTTAGAATTATTTCCATAATATCGCGCGTATGTAGAGGTCTTCCGGTAATGGAACTATGGTGACATAAATTAAAATATTTATGTGTTTTCGTTCTAGAACTGACCTTAAATCTCTCATTTACAGCTGTACTTTACTTATAATGTAAAATAAAGAAATGATTTTATAAAAATCAACGTAACGAAGGGGCCAAATTTGCTGGGCTACCGTTTGGGCCCCTGATTAGATAGAGGTCTATACTTTTTCGAATCAAATTGGAAACACCTTAGCTCTAGTTGTGAAAAGTTTCTTAAGATATTTCTAACGGTTTAAAAGTTATAGAATTTCTGCAAAACTCGTTTTGGAATTGCTTGTTCTTCCGGAAACGGAAATAAGGTGATATAAATTAGCAAATCTTTCTTCTTCCGTTTTAGGACCTACAAAGAAATATGTTTACTATTTTAAATTAGTAGAAAATTGTTGGTTTTTTTCTAAATCCTGCCCCATTGTACTTTGCTTATAGTGTAAAAAAGGAAAAAAAAGGATATATATCTCCCACATACAACTGTCGAAATGAAAACAAAAGAACTGAAATAAATATGTGAACAAAACACTGATAAAAGAAAACAAAAATATTCATTGAAATAAATATTAAAAATTTAAATAAAAAACGAAAAAAATAAAAATATTTTTGATATAGAACAGTTTGTTTGTTGTACTCCTGCCTTCTTGTGGTTGTTGTTTTTTTGTTCATCTATGTACCTTCAACACAATTGTGGCACTAAGGCTTAGTCTTGCTAAAGGCGGCCAACTTTTTCATCAACTTTTAAATAAAACAACAAAATCATAAAAAATAAGTAAAAATGCTGTCAATGTTGGTCAAACTTGATCATGTAATACCCTACACCACATTGTTGGTTGCGAGTGAAAGCTGTGAAAAATTTATGAACGACCCTCTTATCTAATGTTACGATTAAGTGTGAAGGACATTATTATGATAAAATCATTTATATGAAATTTATTTTCTGAAGATTTTATTAGAGCTAGAAGAAATGATGGACCGACCTTTGCATCATTTGACATATCGATTTAGGATTCTTTAAACTTATTTTGGTTGAATTGCGTTGACATCGCTTTATATTTATGTCTTTTATGTTGTTTAAGAGTTACCTGAAATATTGGATCGAATATGACCAATTTCAATAGGCTAATCGACTCAGAAAGTGATTCTGAGTAGGACGGTGGCTGTTGCACCATTTTTTTTTTAAGTTACAAACATATGGACCCAAACCATATACGGTGATGTAGGCATAAAAAATGGTGGTAGAAATTTATAACAACAACTGCAAATAATTCAGTATCATTTTTTGTTGCTGCTTTATTTACACCCACACATATGCAAAAAGAGAAAAAGAAACAAACAGAATTTACTCATTGTAGCGTATTATTACATGCAACTAAAAATATTTGTTTATTTCTTGCTTCTCGTATTCAAGTGTATGTGTGTGAGTGTATTTATTTGTGTGGGAGTATTTATGCATATGTGTGTAGGTTTCCCTGCATATATGCTATGCGTATTTATTGTTGTAGAATGATACAGGTTTATTAAGACCATTTGCTGCATCTAAATTTCAGTAATTTTGCAATTTATTGCATGAATGTTTGAGTTTGAATTCAAAAGAACAGAAATGCAACATTTCTGATATTGAAAAGAGTTTTACCGAGAAGAGATGTTTCGTGGATCGGAGGCTTATTCAAGTAAAAAGAGATTGATTTTTGAGGATAATTTAAGGAACTAGAGCCAAATTTAGGTTTATTTCATAAAATTTCAAAAGTGATTCCAAATTAAGCTTAGATTCTTGATTTAAGGCTTATTTAAGGAACTAGAGCCAAATTTAGGTTTATTTCATAAAATTTCAAAAGTGATTCCAAATTAAGCTTAGATTCTTGATTTAAGGCTTATTTAAGGAAATAGAGCCAATTTTAGTTTTATTTCATAAAATTTCAAAAGTGATTCCAAATTAAGCTTAGATTCTTGATTTAAGGCTTATTTAAGGAACTAGAGCCAATTTTAGTTTATTTCATAAAATTTCAAAAGTGATTCCAAATTAAGCTTAGATTCTTGATTTGAGGCTTATTTAAGGAACTAGAGCCAAATTTAGGTTTATTTCATAAAATTTCAAAAGTGATTCCAAATTAAGCTTAGATTCTTGATTTGAGGCTTATTTAAGGAACTAGAGCCAAATTTAGGTTTATTTCATAAAATTTCAAAAGTGATTCCAAATTAAGCTTAGATTCTTGATTTGAGGCTTATTTAAGGAACTAGAGCCAAATTTAGGTTTATTTCATAAAATTTCAAAAGTGATTCCAAATTAAGCTTAGATTCTTGATTTGAGGCTTATTTAAGGAACTAGAGCCAAATTTAGGTTTATTTCATAAAATTTCAAAAGTGATTCCAAATTAAGCTTAGATTCTTGATTTGAGGCTTATTTAAGGAACTAGAGCCAAATTTAGGTTTATTTCATAAAATTTCAAAAGTGATTCCAAATTAAGCTTAGATTCTTGATTTGAGGCTTATTTAAGGAACTAGAGCCAAATTTAGGTTTATTTCATAAAATTTCAAAAGTGATTCCAAATTAAGCTTAGATTCTTGATTTGAGGCTTATTTAAGGAACTAGAGCCAAATTTAGGTTTATTTCATAAAATTTCAAAGTGATTCCAAATTAAGCTTAGATTCTTGATTTGAGGCTTATTTAAGGAACTAGAGCCAAATTTAGTTTATTTCATAAAATTTCAAAAGTGATTCCAAATTAAGCTTAGATTCTTGATTTGAGGCTTATTTAAGGAACTAGAGCCAAATTTAGTTTTATTTCATAAAATTTTAAAAGTGATTCCAAAAATTAGAGATTTTAGATTCTTGATTTGAGGCTTATTTAAGGAACTAGAGCCAAATTTAGGTTTATTTCATAAAATTTCAAAAGTGATTCCAAATTAAGCTTAGATTCTTGATTTGAGGCTTATTTAAGGAACTAGAGCCAAATTTAGGTTTATTTCATAAAATTTCAAAAGTGATTCCAAATTAAGCTTAGATTCTTGATTTGAGGCTTATTTAAGGAACTAGAGCCAAATTTAGGTTTATTTCATAAAATTTCAAAAGTGATTCCAAATTAAGCTTAGATTCTTGATTTGAGGCTTATTTAAGGAACTAGAGCCAATTTTAGTTTATTTCATAAAATTTCAAAAGTGATTCCAAATTAAGCTTAGATTCTTGATTTGAGGCTTATTTAAGGAACTAGAGCCAATTTAGGTTTATTTCATAAAATTTCAAAAGTGATTCCAAATTAAGCTTAGATTCTTGATTTGAAGGCTTATTTAAGGAACTAGAGCCAAATTTAGGTTTATTTCATAAAATTTCAAAAAGTGATTCCAAATTAAGCTTAGATTCTTGATTTGAGGCTTATTTAAGGAACTAGAGCCAATTTAGGTTTATTTCATAAAATTTCAAAAGTGATCCAAATTAAGCTTAGATTCCTTGATTTAAGGCTTATTTAAGGAACTAGAGCCAATTTTAGGTTTATTTCATAAAATTTCAAAAGTGATTCCAAATTAAGCTTAGATTCTTGATTTGAGGCTTATTTAAGGAACTAGAGCCAAATTTAGGTTTATTTCATAAAATTTCAAAAGTGATTCCAAATTAAGCTTAGATTCTTGATTTGAGGCTTATTTAAGGAACTAGAGCCAAATTTAGTTTATTTCATAAAATTTCAAAAGTGATTCCAAATTAAGCTTAGATTCTTGATTTGAGGCTTATTTAAGGAACTAGAGCCAAATTTAGGTTTATTTCATAAAATTTCAAAAGTGATTCCAAATTAAGCTTAGATTCTTGATTTGAGGCTTATTTAAGGAACTAGAGCCAATTTAGGTTTATTTCATAAAATTTCAAAAGTGATTCCAAATTAAGCTTAGATTCTTGATTTGAGGCTTATTTAAGGAACTAGAGCCAAATTTAGGTTTATTTCATAAAATTTCAAAAGTGATTCCAAATTAAGCTTAGATTCTTGATTTGAGGCTTATTTAAGGAACTAGAGCCAAATTTAGGTTTATTTCATAAAATTTCAAAAGTGATTCCAAATTAAGCTTAGATTCTTGATTTGAGGCTTATTTAAGGAACTAGAGCCAAATTTAGGTTTATTTCATAAAATTTCAAAAGTGATTCCAAATTAAGCTTAGATTCTTGATTTGAGGCTTATTTAAGGAACTAGAGCCAAATTTAGGTTTATTTCATAAAATTTCAAAAGTGATTCCAAATTAAGCTTAGATTCTTGATTTGAGGCTTATTTAAGGAACTAGAGCCAAATTTAGGTTTATTTCATAAAATTTCAAAAGTGATTCCAAATTAAGCTTAGATTCTTGATTTGAGGCTTATTTAAGGAACTAGAGCCAAATTTAGGTTTATTTCATAAAATTTCAAAAGTGATTCCAAATTAAGCTTAGATTCTTGATTTGAGGCTTATTTAAGGAACTAGAGCCAAATTTAGGTTTATTTCATAAAATTTCAAAAGTGATTCCAAATTAAGCTTAGATTCTTGATTTGAGGCTTATTTAAGGAACTAGAGCCAAATTTAGGTTTATTTCATAAAATTTCAAAAGTGATTCCAAATTAAGCTTAGATTCTTGATTTGAGGCTTATTTAAGGAACTAGAGCCAAATTTAGGTTTATTTCATAAAATTTCAAAAGTGATTCCAAATTAAGCTTAGATTCTTGATTTGAGGCTTATTTAAGGAACTAGAGCCAAATTTAGGTTTATTTCATAAAATTTCAAAAGTGATTCCAAATTAAGCTTAGATTCTTGATTTGAGGCTTATTTAAGGAACTAGAGCCAATTTAGGTTTATTTCATAAAATTTCAAAAGTGATTCCAAATTAAGCTTAGATTCTTGATTTGAGGCTTATTTAAGGAACTAGAGCCAATTTAGGTTTATTTCATAAAATTTCAAAAGTGATTCCAAATTAAGCTTAGATTCTTGATTTGAGGCTTATTTAAGGAACTAGAGCCAATTTAGGTTTATTTCATAAAATTTCAAAAGTGATTCCAAATTAAGCTTAGATTCTTGATTTGAGGCTTATTTAAGGAACTAGAGCCAATTTAGGTTTATTTCATAAAATTTCAAAAGTGATTCCAAATTAAGCTTAGATTCTTGATTTGAGGCTTATTTAAGGAACTAGAGCCAAATTTAGGTTTATTTCATAAAATTTCAAAAGTGATTCCAAATTAAGCTTAGATTCTTGATTTGAGGCTTATTTAAGGAACTAGAGCCAATTTTAGGTTTATTTCATAAAATTTCAAAAGTGATTCCAAATTAAGCTTAGATTCTTGATTTGAGGCTTATTTAAGGAACTAGAGCCAAATTTAGGTTTATTTCATAAAATTTCAAAAGTGATTCCAAATTAAGCTTAGATTCTTGATTTGAGGCTTATTTAAGGAACTAGAGCCAAATTTAGGTTTATTTCATAAAATTTCAAAAGTGATTCCAAATTAAGCTTAGATTCTTGATTTGAGGCTTATTTAAGGAACTAGAGCCAAATTTAGGTTTATTTCATAAAATTTCAAAAGTGATTCCAAATTAAGCTTAGATTCTTGATTTGAGGCTTATTTAAGGAACTAGAGCCAAATTTAGGTTTATTTCATAAAATTTCAAAAGTGATTCCAAATTAAGCTTAGATTCTTGATTTGAGGCTTATTTAAGGAACTAGAGCCAAATTTAGGTTTATTTCATAAAATTTCAAAAGTGATTCCAAATTAAGCTTAGATTCTTGATTTGAGGCTTATTTAAGGAACTAGAGCCAAATTTAGGTTTATTTCATAAAATTTCAAAAGTGATTCCAAATTAAGCTTAGATTCTTGATTTGAGGCTTATTTAAGGAACTAGAGCCAAATTTAGGTTTATTTCATAAAATTTCAAAAGTGATTCCAAATTAAGCTTAGATTCTTGATTTGAGGCTTATTTAAGGAACTAGAGCCAATTTAGTTTATTTCATAAAATTTCAAAAGTGATTCCAAATTAAGCTTAGATTCTTGATTTGAGGCTTATTTAAGGAACTAGAGCCAAATTTAGGTTTATTTCATAAAATTTCAAAAGTGATTCCAAATTAAGCTTAGATTCTTGATTTGAGGCTTATTTAAGGAACTAGAGCCAATTTTAGGTTTATTTCATAAAATTTCAAAAGTGATTCCAAATTAAGCTTAGATTCTTGATTTGAGGCTTATTTAAGGAACTAGAGCCAATTTTAGTTTATTTCATAAAATTTCAAAAGTGATTCCAAATTAAGCTTAGATTCTTGATTTGAGGCTTATTTAAGGAACTAGAGCCAATTTAGGTTTATTTCATAAAATTTCAAAAGTGATTCCAAATTAAGCTTAGATTCTTGATTTGAGGCTTATTTAAGGAACTAGAGCCAATTTAGTTTATTTCATAAAATTTCAAAAGTGATTCCAAATTAAGCTTAGATTCTTGATTTGAGGCTTATTTAAGGAACTAGAGCCAATTTTAGGTTTATTTCATAAAATTTCAAAAGTGATTCCAAATTAAGCTTAGATTCTTGATTTGAGGCTTATTTAAGGAACTAGAGCCAATTTAGTTTTATTTCATAAAATTTCAAAAGTGATTCCAAATTAAGCTTAGATTCTTGATTTGAGGCTTATTTAAGGAACTAGAGCCAATTTTAGGTTTATTTCATAAAATTTCAAAAGTGATTCCAAATTAAGCTTAGATTCTTGATTTGAGGCTTATTTAAGGAACTAGAGCCAATTTAGGTTTATTTCATAAAATTTCAAAAGTGATTCCAAATTAAGCTTAGATTCTTGATTTGAGGCTTATTTAAGGAACTAGAGCCAATTTTAGGTTTATTTCATAAAATTTCAAAAGTGATTCCAAATTAAGCTTAGATTCTTGATTTGAGGCTTATTTAAGGAACTAGAGCCAATTTAGGTTTATTTCATAAAATTTCAAAAGTGATTCCAAATTAAGCTTAGATTCTTGATTTGAGGCTTATTTAAGGAACTAGAGCCAATTTAGGTTTATTTCATAAAATTTCAAAAGTGATTCCAAATTAAGCTTAGATTCTTGATTTGAGGCTTATTTAAGGAACTAGAGCCAAATTTAGGTTTATTTCATAAAATTTCAAAAGTGATTCCAAATTAAGCTTAGATTCTTGATTTGAGGCTTATTTAAGGAACTAGAGCCAATTTAGGTTTATTTCATAAAATTTCAAAAGTGATTCCAAATTAAGCTTAGATTCTTGATTTGAGGCTTATTTAAGGAACTAGAGCCAAATTTAGGTTTATTTCATAAAATTTCAAAAGTGATTCCAAATTAAGCTTAGATTCTTGATTTGAGGCTTATTTAAGGAACTAGAGCCAATTTAGGTTTATTTCATAAAATTTCAAAAGTGATTCCAAATTAAGCTTAGATTCTTGATTTGAGGCTTATTTAAGGAACTAGAGCCAATTTTAGTTTTATTTCATAAAATTTCAAAAGTGATTCCAAATTAAGCTTAGATTCTTGATTTGAGGCTTATTTAAGGAACTAGAGCCAAATTTAGGTTTATTTCATAAAATTTCAAAAGTGATTCCAAATTAAGCTTAGATTCTTGATTTGAGGCTTATTTAAGGAACTAGAGCCAATTTTAGTTTATTTCATAAAATTTCAAAAGTGATTCCAAATTAAGCTTAGATTCTTGATTTGAGGCTTATTTAAGGAACTAGAGCCAATTTTAGGTTTATTTCATAAAATTTCAAAAGTGATTCCAAATTAAGCTTAGATTCTTGATTTGAGGCTTATTTAAGGAACTAGAGCCAAATTTAGGTTTATTTCATAAAATTTCAAAAGTGATTCCAAATTAAGCTTAGATTCTTGATTTGAGGCTTATTTAAGGAACTAGAGCCAAATTTAGGTTTATTTCATAAAATTTCAAAAGTGATTCCAAATTAAGCTTAGATTCTTGATTTGAGGCTTATTTAAGGAACTAGAGCCAAATTTAGGTTTATTTCATAAAATTTCAAAAGTGATTCCAAATTAAGCTTAGATTCTTGATTTGAGGCTTATTTAAGGAACTAGAGCCAATTTAGGTTTATTTCATAAAATTTCAAAAGTGATTCCAAATTAAGCTTAGATTCTTGATTTGAGGCTTATTTAAGGAACTAGAGCCAAATTTAGGTTTATTTCATAAAATTTCAAAAGTGATTCCAAATTAAGCTTAGATTCTTGATTTGAGGCTTATTTAAGGAACTAGAGCCAAATTTAGGTTTATTTCATAAAATTTCAAAAGTGATTCCAAATTAAGCTTAGATTCTTGATTTGAGGCTTATTTAAGGAACTAGAGCCAAATTTAGGTTTATTTCATAAAATTTCAAAAGTGATTCCAAATTAAGCTTAGATTCTTGATTTGAGGCTTATTTAAGGAACTAGAGCCAAATTTAGTTTATTTCATAAAATTTCAAAAGTGATTCCAAATTAAGCTTAGATTCTTGATTTGAGGCTTATTTAAGGAACTAGAGCCAAATTTAGGTTTATTTCATAAAATTTCAAAAGTGATTCCAAATTAAGCTTAGATTCTTGATTTGAGGCTTATTTAAGGAACTAGAGCCAAATTTAGGTTTATTTCATAAAATTTCAAAAGTGATTCCAAATTAAGCTTAGATTCTTGATTTGAGGCTTATTTAAGGAACTAGAGCCAAATTTAGGTTTATTTCATAAAATTTCAAAAGTGATTCCAAATTAAGCTTAGATTCTTGATTTGAGGCTTATTTAAGGAACTAGAGCCAAATTTAGGTTTATTTCATAAAATTTCAAAAGTGATTCCAAATTAAGCTTAGATTCTTGATTTGAGGCTTATTTAAGGAACTAGAGCCAAATTTAGGTTTATTTCATAAAATTTCAAAAGTGATTCCAAATTAAGCTTAGATTCTTGATTTGAGGCTTATTTAAGGAACTAGAGCCAATTTTAGGTTTATTTCATAAAATTTCAAAAGTGATTCCAAATTAAGCTTAGATTCTTGATTTGAGGCTTATTTAAGGAACTAGAGCCAAATTTAGGTTTATTTCATAAAATTTCAAAAGTGATTCCAAATTAAGCTTAGATTCTTGATTTGAGGCTTATTTAAGGAACTAGAGCCAATTTAGGTTTATTTCATAAAATTTCAAAAGTGATTCCAAATTAAGCTTAGATTCTTGATTTGAGGCTTATTTAAGGAACTAGAGCCAAATTTAGGTTTATTTCATAAAATTTCAAAAGTGATTCCAAATTAAGCTTAGATTCTTGATTTGAGGCTTATTTAAGGAACTAGAGCCAATTTTAGTTTTATATAAGAAATTTCAAA
>PYHX02000494.1:69143065-69194336 GCA_004302925.2 Cochliomyia hominivorax
TTACTTCTTTTGACACTTTTGACTATATTATACCTTTACAACTGTAAGTGTTGAAGAGGGTATATTAACTGTGTCCTTCCGTGTGTAACGCTAAGAAGGAATCATCTCTGACATCATAATGTATATATATTCTTGTATCAAATCAAACTCTGAGTCCTATGTACGTCTGTCTGTAGTTCGACTAACAGAGCTCAATGAAATTTTACCTGAGTATTTTTATAGTCCCAAAAAGCTTCCTATTTAAAACCAGCAAACTCGGTTCAGTGCATTAAAAGATATAGACCGATGTCTGAGGTAATCTCTTAGTTCCAGCAAAGAACTTTCGTCAAATTGTCAGTCATTTTTCGGCAAATTAGAATATAATTTTGTTACAATATTAAGATATATTTTCTTTTACCATTCCAAAAATACTATATAGAAAAATCGGTTCAGTGAGAAAAATGTTATAACCAAAAGCTTAACTAATTTTATGGCCCATTAAGTATACCGTGTTATATTTAAGAGAAACTATTACATACATCTGTGTGTATATGTGTGAGTGAGTACGAAACATAACGTATTTACTTTACACACATTTGTAGTGGAGGGTATTGAAGATTCGGTATATCCGTTTAAAGCATTCTTACTTGTTCTGTATTTGTTTTGTTGTTGCTGCCTTTACTGTTGTAAATTGTTGTTTATTACTTTAAGGAAAAAAAAACAATAACAACGAAGAAGTCATACAAAGAGAACAGCTTGTTGTCATAAAATTTGTTAAAATAATTTTATTAGAAATAAACTTTAACTCGTTTAATGACAAAAAAAAGAGTTTTCTTATGTTTAAGAGGTTTGGGGTGAAGAGTTGGGAAAGGGTAAAGGATGCTAGTAAATTTATTTTAGAGAAAGGGTGGGGCACTGAGAATGTGTTATATGTCAATTTGTAAATATAACAACATTTGTTATTAATTTTTAATATTTATGGGTTATTTGTATTTTGATGTGAGAATGGGAGTTAAATATTCTTATGGCTCATATGGAAATTTACAATAGATTCTTTCATACAGAAAAATTCTAAATAAATTCTTTTTATATGAAAAGTTTCCTTTTAGTAAAGAACAATCATGAGAAAAATTGCACAAGATAATACAAGTTTTCTACAAACAAAAAATTATAACAAGTCTCCTTTATGAGAAAATTTTCAGCAAGAAATATACAATGAATTCTTTACTAAAATTTATTCTGAAAGAAAATTTACAATAAAACTTCAATTAAGAGATTTTCTCGTTTTTTTTTTTTGCTCTCTTAAAAGGACTCTTGGTAAACTTCCTATTAAGAGACACCACAAATTCTCTCTTAAGAGAGAGTTTCTTAAAAAACTTACGAGAAATTATTTTATAGAGAAAAATATGTTAAAAAGTTCTTCTTAGAGAAAAATTGTGATACAATTAATTTTAAGGAAAGAAATTACAAATACTCTCCTAAATCAAAAAATATATCCTTTTAATAAAATTTCTATAAAAAGTCACCATAAATTTCTCTTCTCCACAAAAAATCTCTCTTAATTTAAATAAATTTTTTCTCAATAATTTTTAAGCAGAATTCCATCTTAAGAAAAACATTACGTGAAATTCTCTCATTAGAAAATATTTGCAATGAATCACATCTTAATTGAAAAATAGAAAAAATCTCTTCTCAGAGAAAATTTGCAAAAAATTTGTTATTGAGAAACACTTTTTATTATTTTATAGAGATGAAAACTTTTTTTTAAATGGCGATAAATTCTACCTTAAGATCACTAAAACAATACTTTAAAATTATTTACACGCTAAAGGGTTTCGACTTAAAAATTCTCTCTCTAAAGAATATTATACTTCTCTTAAGAGAGTATTGCATTGTTTTCTCCCAGAAGGTTTTTAATTAAAATTTTCTCTTAAACAAATTTTGATAGTGTTTTCATCATGTTCATGGTTAAGAATTTTCCTGTCATAATTGTTTTATCGAAAATTTTTCTTAATAGAGTTTTGATCTAAAATTCTCTCCCAAAGAGTTTGTTCGAAATTTTCTCTCTAAATATTTTTGATCGAAATTTTCTCTCTAAATATTTTTGATTGAAATTTTCTCTTAAATCGAAGTATTTTCCCCAAAAGAGATTTAATAAAAAACTACACTCGAGAGGTTTTTATTGTAAATTTTCTCTCCAAAGTTAGTTAATTGGTGCCTATAAAGCGACTATTTCATTCCAAAGATTTTCTCTGTCTTTCGAAGGTGATTATATCGAATATTTCCCTCAAAAGAGCATTTATAGAACATTTTCCCTTAAAAGATCCTGATTGAAAATTATCCTATCAAATGAGTTTTTATTGAAAGAATTGTCCTCTCTATTTCTCAAAATTGTAAAACATTTCTCTCATGAAAGTATTAAACAAAATATTATTAATCGAACATTATCTCCTATTGATCGTACATTCTCTCGTACAACCAATTTTCATGCATTTTCTTTTTTTAAGACTCCTTTCATCGTTTTTAAATTTAAAAAAAAGTTTTAATCTCGAATTTCCAACAAAGTTCATTGTTATTTTTAACACCCTTAAATGAGAAAAAAAATAATCTTATAAACAATATTTCTGTGCGTATTTATGTCCTTTTTTGCCTAAAGGAAATCTTTGGAATATAAAGTCGCCCTAAAGACAGCAACTAACTAAAAAAGAACAAAATAAGAGCAAAAAAAAAAAATACATTAACCAAGAAATCCATTAAAACACTTAAAATATGTATTTGTATGCAACCATATCTTTAGCATATGTGTGTGAGTGTAAATGTATGTATTAGTGCACATAAATATTAACAGAATCTAAAAACAAAAAGAGGATCTGAAAGGAACTAAAGCGACAAACAGCAAGGACACTTCATTTGTTTGTTTAAACATTAAAAATGAACATTCATTCTCATTCATTCATTCATTCATTCATTCATTCATTCATTCATTCCTCTGTTTGTTTATATGTTGACAATGACTTTTTTATACCCTACACCAGCGTAGGTGGCTGAAGTGTAATACGTTTATGCTAATATTTGTAACGTCTGTCTGTCCGGCAGTCCATGTAAACATTTTTAATATATCTTGATTTAATTTGAAACATATTATTATTTTGGACTAGGGACGAAGCCTATTGAAGTTGGTCATGTTTGGTCCATTATTTCAGGAACCTTTCACACAAATGTCCAATCGGAATAATGTTTTTAAGCTCATAATAATTCAAAATATTAAGTGATTTTAACGAAATTTGGTAAAGTCCTATGATATTCTAAGTCGATGTGGTAAATTATAGGAGGATCGGTCCATTAATTCTTATAAGTCCCATACAACCCTCCACTTCCAAGTGTCACTTCGAAGGGCATTATTCTCATATATATGTTGGTATTATAATAGAAATTGGTAAAATGAAGATAAATATAGGCCAAAATCGATGTACCAAACGAGGGTCGGTCCATAGTTTCTCAAATATAACCGCACAAAAAAATATAATTTTCAAATGCATAAATTTCATATAAATGTAACTTTCACAACAATATACTGCAGACTTAAGAATAAATCAAATTATACGAGGGTCGTTCTTTAATTTTTCGTAGCTACTATTTTTAAGCAATACAGTGGTGTAGGTATTACATAGTTAGGCTTGACCGACATAAATTTTTTTTCTTTTCTTTTTTTGTTTTTCTCTCTCATTGAGACTTTTTGTTTTTTTCAGAACTCCTACCCAATTTTACAACCCCTTTTCTTAATATAAATTTTTAGAGATTTTGTTTTTTTATTTTTTATTAAAATCAAAAACCAAAAAAAAAAAAAAAAGAAACTGAAATCCACTTGAAAAATGCATTTCCTTACTTAATGGCAAATGCCACACAGTTTGGTACACAATCAGAAGAAAAAGACGAAATATGTGGATGTTGCAAGAAGGGTGTAAATAACAAAATGCACATTGCAAAGTATAAGTGAGTACTTTACTTGACTTAACTTTAAACTGTTATTGATATTGAAATTATGCACACACAAACACATATGTATGTGGGTGAGTGTGCGAATGAAATATTTTTTTGTTGAATATTTTACCACCAAAACTCATTTTGTCATGACAAAAAAAGACATTAAATATTTTGTTAAAAAAAGGGTTGCGTTGGAGTTTGTAAAAGTTATAACTGCATTTTAGTTGTTAAAGCAAACAAAACATTTGACAAAAACAGGGTTGTTGCCACAATTTGCAAGACACATGTGGCAATAAGAAATTGTATGTGTGCGTTTGGTATTTTTTTCTTATGTTCTCATGACAAATATTTACATTAAAATGATTTTGTCTTAGAATTTGAAATTGACAGTCTTTGATATGATTATGCACTCAATCTGAAACAAAAGAAGTTGGAAAAACAAACAATTGGAAGTTCGAGAACAAGATAATCTAAAAGAAATCTAATAGAATTATTTGATCTCAAATTTGAATAAAATTATTTTAGAAAAAAATTATCAATAATGAACAATTTAAAAAACATTTCCTAATGGAAATTTCAATAAAAATCTTTAAAGAAAATAATTTCGATTAATACTTTTGAGAGAAAATTTTCGTTCAAAATTTTGAGACCAAATTTTCGATCAAAACTTCCTCGAGAGAACGTTTTGAGTAAATCTGTTTAAAGAGAAATATTGTATTAAATCTCTTTATGAAATATTTTTTTATTAAAAGTTCTTTAAGAAATTTTTTCAAATTAAATTCTTTTAAGAGAAATTTTTATTAAACGTTTTTAACAGAAATTTATATCATAAATTTACCTCTACTACAATTTTTCTATTAAAACTCCTTGAAAATTTTCGATTAAAACTCTTTTAAGGGAAAAATTTTCGATTAAAATTATTTTAAGGGAAAATTTTCGATTAAAATTATTTTTAAGGGAAAATTTTCGATTAAATTATTTTAAGGGAAAATTTTCGATTAAAATTATTTTAAGAGAAAATTTTCGATTAAAATTATTTTAAGAGAAAATTTTCGAAACATTTTCGATTAAAATTATTTTAGAGAAAATTTTCCATTAAAATTATTTTAAGAGAAAATTTTCGATTAAAATTATTTTAAGAGAAAATTTTCGATTAAAATTATTTAAGAAAAATTTTTCGAAACAGTTTCGATTAAAATTATTTTAAGAGAAATTTTGGATTAAAATTATTTTAAGAGAAAATTTTCGATTAAAATTATTTTAAGAGAAAATTTTCGATTAAAATTATTTTAAGAGAAAATTTTCGATTAAAATTATTTTAAGAGAAAATTTTCGATTAAAATTATTTTAAGAGAAAATTTACGATTAAAATTATTTTAAGAGAAAATTATTTTAAGAGAAAATTTTCGATTAAAATTTCCTTTAAAATTCTTTTAAGAGAAATTTTTCCCTTAAAATTCAACAAAAAACAAAAATTCTTAATAGATTTTTTTTAATAAAATTTATTTGAGAGAAGTTTCATGAAAATCTTAATTTAAAACCATTCAAAGAGAAACTTTTGGATTGAAACTGTTAAAAAATAATAATCAATATTATTTTAAATGAAAATCTATTTCATATGACAACAATTGATTGAAACTATTTTCGAAGAAATTTTCAATTAAAACTCTTTTTACAAAAAATATGCGAAATTTCGTTAAATTTGCTAAAATTTGTATACTTTCATATACAGAAAAACTGTCAACAAATTCAAATTTTTTATAAATAATTTCGATTAAAAAAACACAAATCGCTTCTCCAATCACTCAAATTAAAAAAATAACACAAAAATTTAATTATCTTCAATTCACTTTTCGAATTGAAGTCTTTAATAAACTTAACATTTAAAACCATAACTCTCATTAAAAGTATCCTTAATAGTTTTATTAATCCATGTCTACACTTGTGCAACATATGAAAAGAGCAACAAAAGAACGCGAAAGGAACTCTCTAGTTGGAAAAGGAAATGCGAACACACACACTCACACAAACACCACCAAACAGGCAAAAAAACATGGAATTGTACGATGAGCTCATTACCAGAATTTATTTTGCACTTAACAAAATGTTTTATTGCCAAGTTGGGTTTTATAAGCAGAAAACTTTCTACTCTTTCTAACTGCTGCAATTTGGCATTTTACTACGAAATGGGATAAAAAAATATAAATTGTGGAAAAATACTAGATCTTGTTTTTTTAGTGAGAAAAATAACACGTTTTTAAGGATTAATCCTTTAAATGTGAAACATAAAAATTTGAGATTTTTTGTAATTTCTTCATCGAGGATACATTTTCGAAAAATTCTAAAATTAAGTCCCACATTTGGAGAAAATGTACGATAAATGACCAATTTAAAGAAAATTTTCGATAAATCTGTTATTTACGAGAATTTTTCGATAAATCCCTTACTAACGGAAAATATTCGATAAATCTTCTATTTAGAGAAAATTTTCGTTAAATTCCTATTTTGAGAAAATTTTCGATAAATCTCTTATTTAGAGAAATTTTCGATAAATCTCCTATTTAGAGGAAAATTTTCTATAAATCTCTTAATTAGAGAAAATTTTCGATAAAATTCTTAAACTATGAAAAAATTTTAATAAACCTGCTATTTAGAGAAAACTTTTGATAAATCTCCTATTTAAGGGACATTTTCGATAAATAGGTGATTTATCGAAAATGGAGAAAATTTTCGATAATTCTCTAATTTGGAGAAAATTTTCGATAAATTTCTTCTTTAGAGAAAACCTAAAAAAAAATATATAATTTGCCTTAAAAGTGTTAAAACCTAAAAAACGTGCTTACAATAAGACCTCATGTTGCACGGTTGCAACATAAATTTTATTGCTGTAAATAAGCAAAGTGTTGCATATTTAAATAAATGTTTACGATTATATTTGAGTTGTTGCCACAAATGCAAATAACATGTTAATTATTTTCATTTTATTCTAGATTTTCTTACCATTTTTCTTTTATTTAACTTAAAGAATCAAAACATTTTGGAAAAAGGAACAAAAGAGAAAAAACTTAATAAATAAAAACTAACACAAAGAAACAAACTACAGTTATTTATAAAATAAAATTGCGTTCTTTGTTTAAGGGAAAAAACAACTTAAACTCGCATTTAGTTCATTTACATGCCAAAGACACAATGATCATATAAATAAAACAGCTTAAGTTGTTAAAACACAAGCAACAGCAGCAGCAACAGCAGCAGGAACAATATAGAAGCAACAATAACACAAACAACTGCAATCACACAAAACTAAAATCCTTAATATCCTTTTAGGCGTTTTATCATGTTTGCCAGTGTTTGCAATGTTTTTTTTTTTGTTCTTTGTGTATGATTACAAGTGTAAGTGTTTTTGTATGGGTTTATTTGTGTGTTAGTGTATATATGTGTGGGAGTATGTATTGCATAAAGCCAATCTTAAATGGGTTCTCAGCTGTTGTTGCCTGAAATAATAATAATTTTTATATTTTTAAAACGAAAGCCGTTTTACCGATTATTTTATTTTTGTTTCCCTCTCCCTCTCTCCATCTCCTGCCCTATCAGTTTTACATTCTCATTTATCCTGTATTTTATTCATTTTCAAGTCAGTTGTAAGAAAAACTGAACATTTAGAAATTTTTCATATAAAAATAAACATTTATATTGTAATGCATATTATTTGCCACACAAATACACACACACACGCACACTGACAAACAAACACAAACATATAATTTTTAAATGTGTTTCCTCCTGGGTGCTACATTTGAAGGACATTTTCAATTGGGAAAAATAATCTAAAAATTCTATATTAAAGACATTTCTCGATAAATCGTTTACAGAAATAATTTTTTTTTCGATAATTTACTCGTCTATAGAAAATTTCCAATAAATCTCACATGTAAAAAAAATAAAAAATTCCTAATTTAAAGAAAAATTTTCGAAAAATCTTTTATTTGGAGAAAAATTCCGATAAATCTCCGATTTTCAAAAAATCTTCTATTTAGAGAAAAATTTTCGATAAATCTTCCATTTAGAGCAAATTTTCGATAAATCTCCCATTTAGAGAAAATTTTCGATAAATCTCCCATTTAGAGAAAATTTTCGATAAATCTCCCATTTAGAGAAAATTTTCGATAAATCTTCCATTTAGAGAAAATTTTCGATAAATCTCCCATTTAGAGAAAATTTTCGATAAATCTCCCATTAGAGAAAATTTTCGATAAATCTCCCATTTAGAGCAAATTTTCGATAAATCTCCCATTTAGAGAAATTTTCAATAAATCTTCAGTTTAGAGAAAATTTTCGATAAATCTCCCATTTAAAGAAAATTTTCGATAAATCTCCCATTTAGAGAAAATTTCGATAAATCTCCAATTTAGAGAAAATTTTCGATAAATCTCCCATTTAGAGAACATTTTCGTTAAATCTCCCATTTAGAGAACATTTTCGATAAATCTCCCATTTAGAGAACATTTTCGATAAATCTCCCATTTAGAGAAAATTTTCGATAAATCTCCCATTTAGAGAAAATTATCGATAAATCTCCTATTTATATTCGATAAATCTCCCCATTTAGAGAACATTTTTTGATAATCTCCCATTTAGAGAACATTTTCGATAAATCTCCCATTTAGAGAACATTTTCGATAACCTCCTATTTAGTGAAAATTTTCGGATAAATCTCCCATTTAGAGAAAATTTTCGATAAATCTCCCATTTAGAAAATCTTCGATAAATCTCCCATTTAGAGAAAATTATCGATAATCTCCTATTTATATTCGATAAATCTCCCATTTAGAGAACATTTTTGATAAATCTCCCATTTAGAGAACATTTTCGATAAATCTCCAATTTAGAGAACATTTTCGATAAACCTCCTATTTAGTGAAAATTTTCGATAAATCTCCTATTTAGTGAAAATTTTCGATAAACCTCCTATTTAGTGGAAACATATTTACCTAAAGAGCAAATTTTCTTATTATTTTTTGGTGTAGGGCACCTCATTTTCTTTTTATTCCATAAAAATCTTTTACATTTTTCAAAATTTCTTTCCTAAAAAAAAGTTTTATGTATTACTGACACTTACATTCACATTCTTACACTTTTTCTTCGATCCCTTCTTCTCCCTTCTTAAAAATTTTTTCAAACTGAAAAAAAAAATTCAAAAAGAGTAAAATTTTTCATATAAATTTTCTTCATGTATATTTGATACTTATGTATGTTTGGGAGTGTGTATGTGTGAGTGCTTATATAGTGCAACATAATAATGTTAGTGTATTAACATGTCCATGTATTTGTTAAAAAAAAAGGAGAGAAAAGAGAAGAAAAAAAATAATTTCTTATAAAGAAGTAACATTTGTTTCACACAACTGTATTAAAATGCAAATAATCTAAATATTTATAGACTTTTTTCCTTCTTTATTCTCCATTTGTAGTCATAATACGGGTAAAGTACTTTACTTATAAGTATTTGGTGGCTTTCCGCCATTTATTCCTAAAATATGAGGATTTCTTCGTTCTTATTGATAATAATCGTTATCATTTGTAGTTATTACAGCGAAGAAGAAATAAGTTCTTTATTCTTAACATTAGAGAAGCACTTGGGAAGCTTTTGAGTTTGTGTGTTTGTATGTCTGTCCTTCTGTCTGTCTCTGGTGTTTATTTTATTTAAGTGATTTAAAATTTACTTCTATTATACGGATTTTCTTGCGATTTTAATCATTTATATTACATTTATACTCATTTGTTTTCTTTATGTGAAAAGGGATTTAAATAGTCAAAAATATGTGAAATATGTGAATTGAAATGATTGATATGCTATTAAGTCAATTGTCAAAGTGGGATTGTATGTATGTTGATGTGAATATCTGATATGTGTAATAAACGCATATTAAAGGATGAAGACATAAAACCAATATTTAATTACAGAAAATTGTATCCAAATAAGAGACATGTCAAAAATTTTCTCAAAATATAAGAGATATCGAAAACCTCCTCTAATATCAGATTTATAGAAAGTGTTTTAATATGAGAATTATAGAAAATTTTTTTGAAATAGGAGATTTATCGAAAATGTTCCCTAAACAAGAAATTTATCGAATATGTTCTTTAAGTAGAAGATTTATCGAAAATTTTCTCTAAATAGGAGATTTATCGAAATTTTACTCTAAATAGGAGATTTATCGACAATTTTACTCTAAATAGGAGATTTATCGAAATTTTTCTCTAAATAGGAGATTTAACGAAAATTGTTTCTAAAGAAGAAATTTATCGAATATGTTCTTTAAGTAGAAGATTTATCGAAATTTTTCTCTAAATAGGAGATTTATCGAAATTTTACTCTAAATAGGAGATTTATCGACAATTTTACTCTAAATAGGAGATTATCGAAATTTTTCTCTTAGTAGGAAATTTATCGAAAGTTTTCTCTAAATAGGAGATTTATCGAAAATTGTCTCTAAAGAAGAAATTTATCGAATATGTTCTTTAAGTAGAAGATTTATCGACATTTTTCTCTAAATAGGAGATTTATCGAAATTTTACTCTAAATAGGAGATTTATCGACAATTTTACTCTAAATTCTTCAAAAATGTTCTCTTTATATGAGATTTAATAGTTAATAGATAATATCGATAATTTTATAAATTCCATTTGTAATTAAGGGAATGTTTTCAATAATTCCAAAGTTTGGAAACAAATTTTGTAATTGGTTCATAGAAATTTTAAAAAAGATTTTCTAAGACTGAATATTTCAATTTTCTCGTATTAAAGTCATTTCTTGAATTTCTTTAAATACTTCGAAATAAATTTAATTAATCAACTTATTTAATTGGAATATGAACATGTTTTATTTTTCACTTTCTCTTAAATATTTTCATTAATTTCTCCTTCTTCAATTTCGTTCTTAATTTTTTCTCTTCTCTCTTTCAATTCTTCTCCTATTTCTTCTTATCCAAACAAGGGAAATCCAGAAACTTTTGATTTAAACCAAAATTTTCACCATCTTGTAAAGTCTTAGGTAAATCTTGATCCATAGTCTCTGGTAAGAATAAACACAATAATCCTCCCATAATTCCCAAAATCCCCAATATGATTAAGGGCAACATTTGTGATAGATTACTCAAATAAACCACAAAAGGTGCTATAATGGTAGAAACATAACCCATAATGTGTATAAAAGCCACTCCTTGAGCTCTTACTACAGTGGGTAAAATTTCCGCTGCATACTGTGACCCAATATTGTAGGAGATGTTAACAAAAATCTACCCGCTATAGCAAAACTGGCCGAATACACTCCGGTTGGAGCTAAGGTGGCAAAAAGGCTAAAAATACCACTGAAAACCATACTACCACAAGCATACCAACGACGTCCTAATCTATCCAAAGTATAAGTTAAAACAATGGCAGCTGGTAACTCTGTCAGACAGGCTAAGGTAAATGTTACAAAAACATCTAAACCTAAAGAGCCAACATTTCGTACATGACCATCAAACACTAAAGTTATGGACATCCATATCACCACAAATAAAAGCGTTATGCGTCTTAATCTAGGAGTTTTGAATAAATCTAAAACGGTATATGAATGATTTTCTCTCTCCTCCTCTTGGAGTTTAAGGCAGCTTTCACGGAATTGTTTAAAGACATCATCGGGTACTTGTTTCTTATTAATTTTAGCCATTTTCTTGAGTATTGTAATGGATTTTTCTATATCGCCCTGACACACCAACCAGCTGAAAATTTTAGAGAAATTAGTTTCATTTTCATTTTATTCATTCTCTTGTAATTTGCATTTACCGTGCAGATTCTGGTATTGTCCATGGTGTGAGACAAACCAAAAGTAAAGGAAGTGAAGTCACTATGGCCAGAAGTTTCCAATCAGCCACATAGTAGGCAATCCAGGGTAAGGCACAACCACCGGCAGTGAAAAATAAAGCAATTGACATATTGGAGACAAATGTACGATATTTGGGACCCACATATTCGATAACTAGAAAAAGTAAAGATAAAGTATAAGTAAAAATACGCAGAGATATCATCCCTCTTTTGGGAGAAAATTATAGGTAAAATCTAGTTTTGAAGACAAATATTCAGCCAATTATTTCTTTAGAGAAAATTTTCGTAAAAGTTTTCATTTATTTTTAAGGAAAATTTACAATAATTTTTCTAGTAAATTTTTTTATTAAAATTTTCTACAATTTTGTTTCTTCAAAGACAAAATTCTTCTTGAAAGAAAAAAATCCTTTTGAGAGAAAAACTTCTTTATGAAAGAATAGAATAGAAATCTCTCAAATTCTTCACCTCTCATCAGATTCTAATTTAAATTCTATTGCAAACTCTAGTTCAGTTCTATTTCAGTTCTTGTTCGAATTTTAGTTCAGGTTCTAGTTCAGTTCTAGTTTAGATTCTAGTTCAGACTTTAGATCAGGATCTAGTTCAAATTCTTATTCAGATTTCAGTTTAGAGTCTATATCACCACCAGTTCAGATTGTAAGACACTTTTAGTTCAAATTCCAATTAAAATTCCGATTCTAATTCAGGTTCTAGTTTTGTTTTTTGTTCACTTCCAGTTCAGTATGAATCTAACATTTTTACTTTTTTCACATTTACCTAAAATAAACATCATGACGAAACAGTTATCAAAAGCAAACCCGATGAAAAATCTCATCAATGCAAAACTCCAAAATGATTTCACAAAAGCCGTTCCCACTCCAGCGGCACAACCAACCAAATTACATGCAATCATCGAGGGAATACGACCAAATTTATCAGCAATCCAACCAAACAATAGACCACCCAATATAGCACCCAAAAAGAAAATTGATTGAGCATAAGTGGCATTGGCAGCATCATCACACACCCAATTCAAATCGGTTGCTATGGTGCAATAAGGAATATCAGAGAAATTATAAGACCAACCCTTAGTGCAGGATACAATGGGCCAGGAGGTATTAGCCTTAGTAACACCATTTATCAGCTGTTCCGTATAGTTGACATTATACATCGTACATCTGCTATATGCACCTTCCACAAAAGGTATAGAAAGTTGAAGTCTGGGGAGGGGAAAAGGTTATTCATTGTTTTTTTACTTTAAAACTCTGAAAAACCATACCTTTCATTAATAGTGAAATTAGCTACTTCTGGTACATCACACCAATATTGTTCGGGTGTTAAAGTCAAAAAGATTTGTGTAAAATAGACAAAAACCAAAAAGAACTCAAATGGTATCATGTAGAGAAATAAAATCTTTTGATATTTTCCAAATTCTCCAATTAATGGTAAAATATCATCAAAGTCCATAGAAGTCGATTTATTGTCTCCGACATCAGTTTTCCGACTTTCCAAAGAATCTCTTTTATTTAATTCGATTTCACTCCATTTTACCTTATCATCTTCATTTAATGTTAATGATGGATTACTAAAACAATTATTTGTACCATCTAAAGACATTCTCTCTTCTCTAATAATTCTTTTTTCCGAGATTTTTTTTTTAGATTTCTCAAAATTAAGTTCACCGTTAGTCCACAGTTAGTTTGATACTAATTTGTTGTGGTTTTAGTTTTTAATACATTCAACTCTAATTCAATGCTTTTATTTTTCGGAATAATTAGATCTAATGATATTAATTAGCACCTTTTTTACTTTAAGCTAAAACCCAAAAAGTATTTATTGTACTTTTCAATATTCAAATGATTGAATTAATATTGAACGGTTAACATGCACGTTTGAAAAAATATAATAAATATTTGATTTTATCAACAATTTCACAATGATGCCAATTAGAAGAAAATGTGCAAAAAATAAAAACGTAATTACAATTTTTTTATTTTAGTAAAAACCATCTGCAAAAAATTCTCCTTAAAAAAACATTAAAAAACTAAGAGAATACTTTTCTCCGTCTGTACGTCAGTCTGTCCGTTTGTCTATCTGTTAAAAACGTTCTCACTCTTTATCGCTTCATATTAGAAAGTTATAGGCCTGTGACAAACTCAAAATTTC
Source organism: Cochliomyia hominivorax (assembly GCA_004302925.2). Taxonomy (NCBI): domain Eukaryota; kingdom Metazoa; phylum Arthropoda; class Insecta; order Diptera; family Calliphoridae; genus Cochliomyia; species Cochliomyia hominivorax. Next base: position 69,157,058 of record PYHX02000494.1, read on the forward strand.
GTAACTTATTAATTCTAATTTTTTCAAAAAAAGTAACTGATTTTAAAAGTTAACTATAACTAAACTTATATATAGTTAATCATCGTACACAAATCATCAAAATCGGATCAATAGAAAAGAAGTTAAAGGCTGAAATATGCAAAGTGCTTAGTGCTACATGGGTCGCAATTTTTAAGACAATTTCTTTTTTAAATTTACCACATATTTAATGTGAATATAATAAACCCGAAGAAACTAGATTATGCTAAGGTCACTATTTGACCTAGCTCTCATATAAATCCAGTTCCTGGAATATGGTTTATAGCTTATAAATATAGTGAAAAAATTTTGCACAATTAAATTCATTATTACCCTGAATTAATATGTATTCAATTTTATTATTATCATTTCATATTTTATAACGCCCCTTCCCGAAAAAATGGGTTTGAGCTTATTGAAATTCGGCACAATTAATTTTCTACCTCCCCTGAACTCATGGTATTTTTTTCATTTCGTGGAGGGTATTTAAGATTCGACATAGCCGAATATAGCATTCTTACTTGTTACAGAACAATTTGCTAAATTCTTTTTTCTTTAAAGGAAATTTTTTATTTTCCTTTAAAATACAATTTAACTAAATATTTCTTTTTAGATAAATGTCTCACTAATCTCTTTGTATAAAATTTTCAATAATTAAAAAAAATCGGATAAACTTTTTTACAGAAAACTTTCAATAAACTTACTTTTTAGAAAAAAAATTTGATAACAAAGCGAAAATTTTCGATAAACTTTTTTTAGCTAAAATTTTCAATAAACTCTCTTTTTACTGAAAATTTTCGATAAACTCTCTTTTTACCGAAAATTTTCGATAAACTCTCTTTTTACCAAAAATTTTCGATAAACTCTCTTTTTACCGAAAATTTTCGATAAACTCTCTTTTTACCGAAAATTTTCGATAAACTCTCTTTTAGCGAAAATTCTCGATAAACTCTCTTTTTAGCGAAAATTCTCGATAAACTCTCTTTTTAGCGAAAATTCTCGATAAACTCTCTTTTTAGCGAAAATTCTCGATAAACTCTCTTTTTAGCGAAAATTCTCGATTTACTCTCTTTTTAGCGAAAATTCTCGATAAACTCTCTTTTTAGCGAAAATTTTCGATAAACTCTCTTTTTAGCGAAAATTTTCGATAAACTCTCTTTTTTAGCGAAAATTTTCGATAAACTCTCTTTTAGCGAAAATTTTCGATAAACTCTCTTTTTAGCGAAAATTTTCGATAAACTCTCTTTTTAGCGAAAATTTTCGATAAACTCTCTTTTTAGCGAAAATTTTCGATAAACTCTCTTTTTAGCGAAAATTTTCGATAAACTTTTTTTTAGCGAAAATTTTCGATAAACTTTTTTTAGCTAAAATTTTCAATAAACTCTCTTTTTACTGAAAATTTTCGATAAACTCTCTTTTTACCGAAAATTTTCGATAAACTCTCTTTTTACCAAAAATTTTCGATAAACTCTCTTTTTACCGAAAATTTTCGATAAACTCTCTTTTTACCGAAAATTTTCGATAAACTCTCTTTTTACCGAAAATTTTCGATAAACTCTCTTTTTACCGAAAATTTTCGATAAACTCTCTTTTTAGCGAAAATTCTCGATAAACTCTCTTTTTAGCGAAAATTCTCGATAAACTCTCTTTTTAGCGAAAATTCTCGATTTACTCTCTTTTTAGCGAAAATTCTCGATAAACTCTCTTTTTAGCGAAAATTTTCGATAAACTCTCTTTTTAGCGAAAATTTTCGATAAACTCTCTTTTTAGCGAAAATTTTCGATAAACTCTCTTTTTTAGCGAAAATTTTCGATAAACTCTCTTTTTAGCGAAAATTTTCGATAAACTCTCTTTTTAGCGAAAATTTTCGATAAACTCTCTTTTTAGCGAAAATTTTCGATAAACTCTCTTTTTAGCGAAAATTTTCGATAAACTCTCTTTTTAGCGAAAATTTTCGATAAACTCTCTTTTTAGCGAAAATTTTCGATAAACTCTCTTTTTAGCGAAAATTTTCGATAAACTCTCTTTTTAGCGAAAATTTTCGATAAACTCTCTTTTTAGCGAAAATTTTCGATAAACTCTCTTTTTAGCGAAAATTTTCGATAAACTCTCTTTTTAGCGAAAATTTTCGATAAACTCTCTTTTTAGCGAAAATTTTCGATAAACTCTCTTTTTAGCGAAAATTTTCGATAAACTCTCTTTTTAGCGAAAATTTTCGATAAACTCTCTTTTTAACGAAGAGAGAATTTTCTGTCTAGAGGAACTATTCGATAAATTCAATTTAGGAAAAATATTACGTTAAATTTAATTTTAAATTTTTTATTTAGATTAAATTTTATAAAAAAATAGAAATTATTTGCGATAAAGTTCTTTTGCAAAAAATATTTAAATAAATAAATTTGTTTATTTAATTTCGAATTTAAAACATTTTATTTTTATTTTATTTTTTATTATTATTATTATTTTTTTTTTCTTTGAAATTTAGGAAAATAATTTTATTAAAAAATTTATCACTCGAATTATGAATAAATGAAATAAATATTTTTAAATAAATATGAATAATTATGATATGTAACGATAAGTGAATATAATAAAATTTCTATTAATTTATTTTAAAAACGGAATTTTATATTTTTAATAAAAAAAATAATTTAAATAATAAATTTGTTTTCAAACATAAAATAAAAATTATTTAAAATTTATAAATATAATATAATAATTTGTTTTTTAATTAGAGTATTTATTTATATTTTAATCAACCAATAAATAGTTTAAACAATTAACACCTTTTTACTAAAATATAATTAATTTATTTAAAATATTTTAAAATCACGTTTTATTTAAATTTATTATTTAATAAATGATGCAATAAATCAAATATAATTAATAATCAAATAAGTACAAATGTATAGTCAGTAATTACAAAAAAATAATGAACGACCCTCGTACAATTTAATTTTCAGATTTATTACATTATTGTGAACCTGTATTGAAGATACCTGAAATATTGGACCGAATATGATCAATTTCAAGAGAAAGTTTTTGTTAAAATTTTGTTGGAAGAGAAAATTTTCGATAAAATTTTTGTTGGAAAAGAAAATTTTCTATAAAATTTTCGTTGGAAAAGAACATTTTCGATAAAATTTTTGTTGGAAGAGAAAATTTTCGATAAAATTTTCGTTGGAAGAGAAAATTTTCGATAAAATTTTCGTTGGAAAAGAAAATTTTCGATAAATTTTCGTTGGAAGAGAAAATATTCGAAAAAATTTTCGTTGGAATAGAAAATTTTCGTTGGAAGAGAAAATTTTCGATAAAATTTTCATTGGAAGAGAAAATTTTCGATAAAATTTTCATTGGAAGAGAAAATTTTCGATAAAATTTTCGTTGGAAGAGAAAATTTTCGATAAAATTTTCGTTGGAAGAGAAAATTTTCGATAAAATTTTCGTTGGAAGAGAAAATTTTCGATAAAATTTTCGTTGGAAGAGAAAATTTTCGATAAAATTTTCGTTGGAAGAGAAAATTTTCGATTAAATTTTCGTTGGAAGAGAAAATTTTCGATAAAATTTCGTTGGAAAATAAAATTTTCGATAAAATTTTTGTTGGAAGATAAAATTTTCGATAAAATTTCGTTGGAAGATAAAATTTTCGATAAAATTTCGTTGGAAGAGAAAATTTTCGATAAAATTTCGTTGGAAGAGAAAATTTTCGATAAAATTTTGTTGGAAGAGAAAATTTTCGATAAAATTTTGTTGGAAGAGAAAATTTTCGATAAAATTTTGTTGGAAGAGAAAATTTTCGATAAAATTTTGTTGGAAGAGAAAATTTTCGATAAAATTTTGTTGGAAGAGAAAATTTTCGATAAAATTTTGTTGAAAGAGAAAATTTTCGATAAAATTTTGTTGGAAGAGAAAATTTTCGATAAAATTTTGTTGGAAGAGAAAATTTTCGATAAAATTTTGTTGGAAGAGAAAATTTTCGATAAAATTTTGTTGGAAAAGAAAATTTTCGATAAAATTTCGTTGGAAGAGAAAATTTTCGATAAAATTTTTGTTGGAAAATAAAATTTTCGATAAAATTTCGTTGGAAGATAAAATTTTCGATAAAATTTCGTTGGAAGAGAAAATTTTCGATAAAATTTTGTTGGAAGAGAATATTTTCGATAAAATTTTGTTGGAAGAGAAAATTTTCGATAAAATTTTGTTGGAAGAGAAAATTTTCGATAAAATTTTGTTGGAAGAGAAAATTTTCGATAAAATTTTGTTGAAAAAGAAAATTTTCGATAAAATTTTGTTGGAAGAGAAAATTTTCGATAAAATTTTGTTGGAAAAGAAAATTTTCGATAAAATTATGTTGGAAGAGAAAATTTTCGATAAAATTTTGTTGGAAGAGAAAATTTTCGATAAAATTTTGTTGGAAGAGAAAATTTTCGATAAAATTTTGTTGGAAGAGAAACTTTTCTATAAAATTTTCGTTGGAGGAGAAAGTTTTCTATAAAATTTTCGTATAAAGAGAAAATTTTCTATAAAATTTCCGTTGGAGTAGAATATTTTCTATAAAATTTCCGTTGGAATTTTCTATAAATTTTGTTGGAAGAGAAAATTTTCGTTGGAGGAAAACATTTTCTTTGGAAGAGAAAACTTTCTATAAAATTTTCTTTGGAAGAGAAAACTTTCTATAAAATTTTCGTTGGAATAGAAAATTTTCTATAAAATTTTCGTTGGGAAAAAAATTTTTGTTTACAATTTTAATGCAAAAATTTTAGGGAAAATTTCTTTTAAGAGAAAAAAATTTGTAACATTATATAATTTTCTTATATCACTTTTGCTAAAATAATGATAATTCACAATCTTTCAAAAATTGTTTTTTCTATTAAAAAATCTAACATAATTCTACTTAAAAAATCGAATACTTTCCCTTAAGTAATTTCTCTCTAATTACAAATATAAATTTTAAAAAGGAAATTTTCAATTTTCCCAAAAAGAAAAACAACAAAACAACACACCACAAAACATAAAAAAGGAGAGAAGATTTAGTTAACAACATTTAGTGGCATAATGACAATAATGATGATGACAATACTGATATTGGTGACAATAATAAAAATAATGTTGCTGATGATGCCGTTACTGATACTGATACAACCAAAGAGTTCTCCTAACTTGACTTGTTGGTTGTGTGAGATGAAGATAGAGAGAGAGAAGGAGTGAATATTTGTTTGTTGATGTTGAAAGTCAATGTTTTACCACTTTTTTGTTGAACATTTTCCTTTATTTTATCACTTGTGTATTATAAAATTTGTTTTGTACTTAAAACTAATCTCAATGGCAACACTTTGTGGTACTTTTTAAAAGTGTTGGAAGACAAAAAAATAATTTTAAAATTAAAGAATGTATGAAAAGTTGTTTAAATAAATCTTATTTAAGAGAATTTTAAAAAATGTTAAACATATATTTTTTATAAAATTTCTTTAAAAAGAAAATTTCCTAAAGAAAAATATTTAAGAGAAATTTTTCTCAAAAAGTCCATTTTGTAGAAAATTTCCTAAAAAATTTCTTTGAAGAGAAAATTAAAAAAAAAAATCATATAAGAGAAAATCTTCTAATAATTTTCCAAAAAAAAATCAATTTATAAGAACATTTTCAAAAAGAAAAAAAATTTAAAATTTCATTTAATAGAAAATTTTGTAATAAAATAATTTAAGAGAAATTTATAATAAAATTTCTTTAAGAGAAAATTTTCTGTAAAACTTTCTTTAAGAAATCTATAGAAATTTAAGAGAAAAATGTTTATTTTAAAGATAATTTTTTTATAAAAGTCAATAAAAAGAAAAATTTTATATAAAATTTTTTAAGAGAACATTTTTAATGAAATTCCATTTTATAAAGATTTTCTTTAAAATTGTATTGAAGAGAAATTTTCTATACAATTTTGTTTAATAGAAATGTTTAGAAAAGAGACAAAATTTATATAATTTGTAAGTTATAGTTGGTCAATCCATAATGTTGTTTATAAAAGGCAGTTACAAAAAGTTAATGAACGACCCTCGCATACATGATAAAAGAAATTATGGACCGACCCTCGTGTTTGCAACATTTACATGGACATCCTGCCGGGCAAATAGATACACAGATATCGTTAAATCAACTCAGAAAGTGCGAACAGTCTACTTGAAGGTTGGTGATGATGTTCATTTTGTCTATATGTTGTAGGGTATAAAAATCTATAAAATAAAATTTATTAAAGAGAACATTTTCCATAAAACATTTAATAAACGAACATTTTTCATAAAAGTTTTTAGTAAGAGAAAATTCTTCTATAAAAATTCATTAAGAGAAAATTTGAAAATATAATTTATTTGGATAATGTGGGTAAACCTAACGAACATTTCTAAGTAACTTTTTATAACTAACCTCGTATTTAGTGACAAGTGTTAAACAACCTTTGATTTTTGTTCTTTCACTTAACAGTTACTTAAATAACAAGACGAACAACAACAACAACAAAAGCAAAATAGCTTCTTCCTTCTCAACATCCTTAACATTATCCTTTTTTAACTTGTATGAAGAAGAAAGTACTTGAATTCTGGTAGAATGTCTTCAAAGTGCGAATGCATAATTAATTCCAATTACAAGTTTACAAACAATGACAATATTCATTTAAAAAAGGATGTGTTAAGGATATATTGTACTTATTTTACTCAGTTATTTAGAGAGGGAGAGAGAGAGAGTGAGGGAAAAAAATCTTAGTAAATGAAACAGTAGCAAGCAGTACTGTTACATTTTGATTCATTTACCTCCTTTTCCTCATCATCATCATCATCATCCTGGTATCCTTCAACGAGACATTGACAGTATTGTTTCGTAGTTTAGTTTTATATTGTTTTCTTCCTTATTGACTGTTGTAGTCTTCCCCTCTTTGTGTTGGTGTGAGTGTGGATATGGATGTTGTTGTTAGTATTGTATGTTGTGTTTTTGTCTTATCTGTTTTTTATGACTTCAAAAAATCGTTTAAAACTGTATGTTTGTACCTTAAGCTGAAAAGCTTAAATGAGGGGATGAGGGAGATGTGAATGATGATTAGATTGTTTTGGGTGGTTTATTGTAGTTAAGAAGATGAAGAAGAAGAGTATCTTGTCTAAGCTAAGTAGATCACACATAAGTACTTGTATCTAAACTCATTCTTCCTCCTTTAAATACAATAAATACAAACGTACTTGAGAAACCAGAAGAGAGTGTATAAAAAAAAGGAAATGCTGTTGTTAGAAACTTGTTAAATGATTTTTTTAATAGTCAATTTATTTTTATCCTTACATCAGTTTTATGGTCGTATATATATCTTCTCCATTTCAAAAGGAGACAGACACATAGAAAAGGCACAAAATTAAGGATAAACAACAAAATAAGCATTTTAATATTCTAAGTACAAAAACAACTCATAAATATTAGCAAAAACATATTCTATCTAATGTCAACACTTTAAACAGAAAAAAAGAACAAAATCACATAAAAACACCTTGAACTTTTCAGCCATTGAAACGACTAAAAATTCTTTCTTGTTCCCATATAAAAGACAAATTAAGATTTTATCAAAAATCATTTAAATATTTAAAAAATTCCCTAACAGAAATTCTTATTGATTTTTTCACAAACTCTCTAACCTCTCAATCCCCAGACATCTTCATCTTTCAGTATGACCAGCAATATTGAAGAATAACAAAATCGCATAAATAACTACTTGGCAAATCTAATAAATGTCACAAATTTGACATCTTAAACATTTTTTTCCTTAAAATTTGTTTCGTTTCCGCTTTTTCGACAGGCCCAAAAACCAGTGATGAATACAAACATAAACTAGTGCGAAAATTGATGTTCGTGATCAATCATTAACACCAGTGACGTTCCAATGAAAAACTACTTTGGCTGCCATTGAGCTGCTTTCATCTCATCTCGCATTATCTGCCGTTTCGTTTGGTAAACAAATGGTTGTTTAATTTTGTTATTTTGTCAGTGTCTGTCCACAAACTCCAATTGACCAGAATAAACTAACAAAACATTTGGCTTCACATTTCCGAATATTTCCGTTTGGCAAACAAACCATTTTTCTTTTTTCTCTTCATGCGAATTTTTAACTTTTGTCACTAAAGTTGCCAGATGGTGGGGATATTTTTTTTTTTTTGAAGACATTTCATAAAAATTCTCTTTATTAAGAAATTTTGCGAAAATTCTCTTTATAAAGAAATTTTATAGAAAAATTCTCTTATAAAGAAATTTTATAGAAAATTCTCTTTAAAAAAAATTTGATAGAAAATTCTCTTTATAAAGAAATTTTATAGAAAATTCTCTTTATAAAGAAATTTTATAGAAAAATTCTCTTTATAAAGAAATTTTATAGAAAAATTCTCTTTATAAAGAAATTTTATAGAAAAATTCTCTTTATAAAGAAATTTTATAGAAAAATTCTCTTTATAAAGAAATTTTATAGAAAAATTCTCTTTATAAAGAAATTTTATAGAAAATTCTCTTTATAAAGAAATTTTTTTAGAAAATTCTATTTATAAAGAAATTTCATAGAAAATTCTCTTTATAAAAAAATTTTATAGAAAAATTCTCTTTATAAAGAAATTCTATAGAAAAATTCTCTTTATAAAGAAATTCTATAGAAAAATTCTCTTTATAAAGAAATTTTAAAGAAAATTCTCTTTATAAAGAAATTTTATAGAAAATTCTCTTTATAAAGAAATTTTATAGAAAATTCTCTTTATAAAGAAATTTTATAGAAAATTCTCTTTATAAAGAAATTTTATAGAAAATTCTCTTTATAAAGAAATTTTTTAGAAAATTCTATTTATAAAGAAATTTCATAGAAAATTCTCTTTATAAAGAAATTTTTTTTAGAAAATTCTCTTTATAAAGAAATTTCATAGAAAATTCTCTTTTTGAAGAAATTTCATAGAAAATTCTCTTTTTGAAGAAATTTTATAGAAAATTCTCTTTTTGAAGAAATTTTATAGAAAATTCTCTTTATAAAGGAATTTTATAGAAAACTCTCTTTACAAAAAGAAATTTTATAGAAAATTCTCTTTATAAATAAATTTTATAGGAAATCCTCTTTATAAAGAAATTTTATAAAAAATTCTCTTTATAAAGAAATTTAATAGAAAATTTCTCTTAAAACAAAAATTTCGGATAATTTTCTCTTAAAAAAATTTTTGTTAAAATTTTCTCTTAAAACTAAAATTTGTGAAAATTATTTCTTAAAGCAAAAATTTTTGAAATATTTTCTTCATAAAAAATTTGTGAAAATATTCTCTTAAAACAAATTTTTGCAGAAATTTTCTCTTAAAACAAAATTTTGCAGAAATTTTCTTTTAAAACAAAATTTTGCAGAAATTTTCTTTCAAAACAAAATTTTGTAAAATTTTTATAAAACGAGACTTTCATCTGGCAACTCTATTCTATTCTCTCCTACAACAAACTACTGTACGATAATTCAAATATTGACTTGAATATTTGATGAAAATGCGTTTTGTGGTGGTCAAATTGAAGAAGAGCAAGAAAAACTCAAACAAATCTGAGAGAAAAACAAATGAAGAAAAAGAGCTAAAAACGTTTTAAGAAAAAAGATCTACAAACATTGTAATTTAATACTTTCATTTGAAAAATATTCAAAACTCATCCACCAACTCCCCTCCGCCCCTCACCAACAAATCAAACTGTGAATAATTCCGTTTAGTTTATTACATAACGATTTCGAACGCGTTTTGTTTAATTTGCATTTTCGAGATTTGAAAGATTTTTTAAGGGAAATTGGAAAAAACTTTAAATATATTGTGTGTGAGAGTGTGTGTGTTTGTTTGTTTAAGTGTTGGTAATTTTATCTTTTATTTACACAAGTTCATTTATTTCAAATCATTTTAAACGGAAAATAGTTTTTCTTTTGTTTTATTTCGAAGAATTTTGTTGGTGGAATTTTTGTTTATTTGGAATTTTTCAATAAGGGATTTTTGTTAATGATTTATTTTTGAATGCAGCTCCAATAAGGGATTTATTATTTGGTGGATGAAAATAATTATCTTTTTAAAAAATTATTGTTTTGCTAAAGAAGATTTGGAAAAGTTATTATATTGGGAAGCATTGACATTTATCACTATTTCGATACCCTCCACCACCATAAATGGTGAAGAGGGTATTTTAACTTTGACATTCTGTTTGTAGGACTAAGAAGAAATCATTTCCGACCCCACAATGTATATATATTTTTACATCAAATCAAAATCTGTTCTTACGTCTATCTCTCTGTTGTTGGCACGAAATTTGTCCCAGAAATTTTTGTTATAAAAAAATATTAAAGCCAAAAATATAACCAAATTTATGACTCATTAACTGTTTCGTGTTATATTAAATAATATAAGTTTCTCTTCCAAAAACATTTTATCGAAAAATTTCTCTTCTAACGAAAATTATACAGAAAATTTTCTCTTCAAACGAAAATTTTACAGAAGATTTTCTCTTCAAACGAAAATTTTACAGAAAATTTTCTCTTCAAACGAAAATTTTACAGAAAATTTTCTCTTCGACGAAAATTTTCTCTTCCAACAAATTTTTATAGAAAAATTTCTCTTCCAACAAATTTTTATAGAAAAATTTCTCTTCCAACAAATTTTTATAGAAAAATTTCTCTTCCAACAAATTTTTATCGAAAATTTTCTCTTCCAACAAATTTTTATCGAAAATTTTCTCTTCCAACAAATTTTTATCGAAAATTTTCTCTTCCAACAAATTTTTATCGAAAATTTTCTCTTCCAACAAATTTTTATCGAAATTTTTCTCTTCCAACAAAATTTTATCGAAAATTTTCTCTTCCAACAAATTTTTATCGAAAATTTTCTCTTCCAACAAATTTTTATCGAAAATTTTCTCTTCCAACAAATTTTTATCGAAAATTTTCTCTTCCAACAAATTTTTATCGAAAATTTTCTCTTCAAACGAAAATTTTACAGAAAAATTTCTCTTCCAACAAAATTTTTATAGAAAAATTTCTCTTCCAACAAAATTTTTATAGAAAAATTTCTCTTCCAACAAATTTTTATCGAAAAATTTCTCTTCCAACAAATTTTTTTAGAAAAATTTCTCTTCCAACAAATTTTTATCGAAAAATTTCTCTTCCAACAAATTTTTATCGAAAAATTTCTCTTCCAACAAATTTTTATCGAAAAATTTCCCTTCCAACAAATTTTTATCGAAAATTTTCTCTTCCAACAAAATTTTATCGAAAATTTTCTCTTCCAACAAAATTTTATCGAAAATTTTCTCTTCCAACAAAATTTTATCGAAAATTTTCTCTTCCAACAAAATTTTATCGAAAATTTTCTCTTCCAACAAAATTTTATCGAAAATTTTCTCTTCCAACAAAATTTTATCGAAAATTTTCTCTTCCAACAAAATTTTATCGAAAATTTTCTCTTCCGACAAAATTTTATCGAAAATTTTCTCTTCCAACAAAATTTTATCGAAAATTTTCTCTTCCAACAAAATTTTATCGAAAATTTTCTCTTCCAACAAAATTTTATCGAAAATTTTCTCTTCCAACAAAATTTTATCGAAAATTTTTTCTTTCAACAAAATTTTATAGAATTTTTTTCTTAAAAAAATTGTGTCGAAATTTTCCTTTAATCCAAATTTAAAGTTTTGCTGAAAAATTTTCTCTTGATTTTTTTTTAATTATCGCTTAAATGAACACTTTTCCTAAATTTTTTCTTTGAAAATGTATCGAAAATGGTTTATGGATTTTTTTTCGTAAAAGAAAATTGTAGAGAGTTTCATAGAAAATTTATCGAAATTTTCTATTTGCTCATTATAAAAATTTTACTGAAAATATTCCCTTAAAAAATTTAAATAATATTTTCATCAATAAAAATCAATAAAAAAAATCGAAATTTCTCTTAAATGATTTTTTTTTTTTTTTTTGCTTAAAAACTTTATAGATCGTTTTATTTATAAATTTTTTTTCACTAAAAATTTATCGGAAAATGTGTCTTAACCGAAATGGATCATACATTTTCATCTAACTGAAAATGTATCGTATATTTTTTCTTGAGCGAAAATATGTCGTACATATGTATTTCATTGAAAATGTATCCTTATTTTCCTCGTAAATTTTAGTTGAATCAAAAATTTATCGTAAATTTACTAAAAATTTATCGTAAATTTTCTTTAAATCGAAAATTTGTCATAAATCATAGAAGTTTTTTAAGGAGTTGCTTCTCTTGGATATGAAAAGCTTTTTATTCTCTTAAAAATAAAGTTTTTCCTTTAATAATTCCTTCATTGAATTCATAATCATAAATTCATTCCCAAAAATATTATTTCATAAATGTTTTTGAATACAAAATAAAATTCTCATATTTGAATTTGAATTGTTTTTTAAAAAAATAGTTAAGAGAATATGAGAGTTTGGGGCGGGGGTGGAGGGGTAAAATATTTAATATTTATAATAAAGTTCATATATTTACTGTAATAATTATAAAATCACTGAACGGCTGTTAAGGCAAAAAGGGGGGAAATAAAATGAATCAACATTAAATGAACAAATTCATTGAAAAACTTTTACACAGGGAAATTGAAAAATCAACAAAATATTTTTAGGAAGTTAAACGGAAAATTTATTTAAGTAATTAATTTTGGGGACAATTTTGATATCTATTAAAATTAGAATTTTAAAGGCCCACTGTGCTTAAATTTGATTCATTACAATAAAAACTTATTGTAATGAAATTATTGTTATTAAAATTTTTAATTTGTCAGAGTTATAAGAAAATCAGTTAAGGTACTTTTGGAATTACCCTCATAATATGTGAATATTTATGGTACTAAAGTTACCTTTTTTGAAAAAGTTTCAACTCAACCCTTTTAAGCATAAATTCTCATAAGTTTGCACCCCCTCTCTTTCACTCGAAAGTATAATTTATTTGAATGTTTTTAATACTTTCAACAATATTTTTAATTGTTTTAATGTAAAATATACTTTTCAGAAACACAAAACAAAAAATCAAATGAAGCGTATTGACATCACAACTGGCTGAGATTTCGTCATAAGAATTAAGTTTACTATATTCGGCTATGCCGAATCTTGAATGCCCTCTACCATAAATGTGTGTGCACAAATACACGCACAAACGTTTGCAACATAGAAACATTATAAAATTAGTTATATTTGCGTCTATAGCTTTTTTTTACTGAACCGATTTTGATAATTTTTGGAGCGATAATGAAGTAAATATAACTTGATATTATGGCAAAATTTCATTCTAATTTCGAGATTTATAATTGACATTTTAACGAAAAGTCTTTGCATTAGCTTAGAGGTTATCTCAGATATCGGTCTATATCGTTTAATTAATTGAACTGAATTTGCTGTTTATAAATAGGAAACTTCTCAGGAGTATAACAAGTACACAGGACAATATTCATTGAGCTCTGTCAATAATTTTGGTTGTGAGTGTGGTTTAATGCTAAAATATTTATAAACTGACATGATTCCTTCTTAACGTTACACACGGAATGACAAACCTAATATACCCTCTTCACCACTTATGGTGGTGGAGGTTATAAGAAAAAATCAAATGAACCATATTGACATCACAACTGGCAGAGATTTCGTCTCGAAAACAATTTTTGCACTAAATAACAAGAAACATTTAAAGTCATTTGATCCGCAGGAGGAGGAGAACGTGAAATGGGAACAATTGTAAAATTTTCATTGAATGTGAAAAGTTTTTTTTTTCATTTTTCTCACATTAGATTTTCATTTAGTTAAAATCACATAAAACTGAGAAAACGGAAAAAAAAACAAATCACTTTTTTTATGATTTCAACATGTGTGAAAGAGAGTTTTTGCGTTTATAAATATGAATTTTGAATCGAAAAAGTTTCTAAAACATATATAAATTATATTTTAATAGGAAAACAAGAGAGTGAGTGTGAGTTAGAGCGGAGAATTAAAATCGCTTAAGAGTGGAAAAGACTTCAAAAAGGGAATTTTTAACTTAAGTTTGCGTTCGAAGGATAAATATTTCGTTTATATTGCAAAATGTATTCATTGTTTATGTGAATTTTATAATTTTATTGTGTTTATTCATTGTTCAATGAAAAAATACATTAAGAATTGATTTGTTTTTGTTTTTGTTTTTTTTTTTTTTTTAATAAAGTTAACGGGAAGTTAAGAAGCGATTTAGCCATTTTTACGTTTTACATCTTAAAGATAAATTAAAACAATTAAGAAGTTATATTCGGTCAAGCCCGACTATTTAATACCCTACACCATATTGTTGGTATATTATACTGGTACAAATGTCCATGTGAAATTAGTGCGTTCTAAACGCACTAATCTTTTTTTTTCTGCGGGCGTTATATGGGATCTGGAAGAAATTAGGGATCGACCCTTGTAAAATTTCGCACATCGAGAGATGTGAGATTAAAGCCCTTCAAAGTGATATTATGAAAAATAATGGACCGATCCTCGTATAATTTAGAACATAGTTTTAGAATATAATAGAGTTTTTGTGACGTTAATTCCAAATTCCGGGAGGAACATTTGTATGGAAGATAGATGAAATAATGCATACATCATCACTAATTTCAATAGGCATCGTTCTTGGCCCAAAATAATTTCACATGCCAAATTTCATTAAGATATCTTTAAAACTGCGACCTTTATTTCGTTCACAATTTTGAAATGAACAACCAGCCGGCCAGATAGACATCGCTTAGTCGACTGAGAAAGGGAAACTGAGTCGAAGGGTGTACTTAACAGTAATGGTAGCACAATTTTTTCTCCCTGTTACAACCAAATATGATGGTGTAGGGTATAATTAAAAAATCTGCAATTCAGTGATTTTTTATCTAATACACACGCACACACTCATTTCTTTTTTAATATTTAAGAGAAAATTTTCAATAAATTTAACATTCAGTGTCTATGAAAAATTTTTTAACTAAGAAAAATTCAAAGATAAAGAAAATTTTTCAAAAAAAATTATTTAAGAGAAATATTACAATAAAATTTCGTTTAAGAGAAAATTTATAATAAAATATTTATTAGTAAGAGAAATTTTATAACAAATTAAAAAAAAATACAATAAAAGTTTTTATTTAAAAGATTAATTAAGATAAATTTTTGATTAAGAGAAATTAAAAAAAAGAAAGAAAATTTAAAAAGAGAAATTTTAAAATTAATTTTCAATTATCAGCAATAAATTGTCATTTAAGAGAAAATTTACAATTTAAATAAATTCATTAAAAAAGATTCGATTATAAGAAATTCAAAGAAATTTTTCCTATTTCATATAAAATGATGATAAATTTGCGAATTAGAAAAAAATTTGGATAAATTACCAAATAAAATATGTGAACAATTTTTACAATGGAAAATGTTTCTAATTTTTTCAATATTAAAAAAAAACTTAGAAAAAGTTAATTCTAATTTTCTTTTTATAGAAAATCAATTCAAATTTTCACTTCATATAAAATTCAATAAAATTTTTACTTTAAAAAAATGTATATTGAATTTTCTCTTTATTAAAAATTTGAGCTCAAAATTCTCCTTCTCTAATTAAAATGTTTCTTTTTTTTTGTAAATTTCAAATATAGAAAATTTTTATAAAATTGTGTATTTACAGAAATATTGTCAATTTCTAGTTTTTTTCTTTTTGTAGAAAAAAACTTTTATAGATTTTTCTTAGCGGAAAAATATGAGTAAATTTTCTCTTTATAGAAAAGTTATGCCAAAATTTATCCTTCATTGAAATTTTTATTTATCTCCCACTTTAAATAAAATTTGCATATTTTTTTATAAAACAAAAACAAAAATTAATTAATTAATTAAATTTTATTTATATTTTTCATTTATTTCAAATCCTCTTCTGTATAAATTAATCAAAATAATATAACATTTTTTATAAAATAACTTTCAAAATACAAAATTGGATCTAAAATATATTAAAAAAAACAAATTCACTTCTTTTTCCCTTCTCTATGATTATTCTCTCTCTTAAGTTCAGCAGCTTTTAATAACCTCAAAAAATCATCACTATAAATCATCTTCAAACTCTTCAAAATATTTTTATTATCTTTCTTGCTCTCACCCACATTCTCTCTTAAGTGTCGCCCTAATTCTCTTTTTTCCTCTTTCTTTAGCATTTGTTGTAATATTAATATATTTCTCAATAATTGATCTCTTTTAAATGCCAAATGTCGCTGATCCTTTTCTTGTTCATATTCTTTAAGTAATTTTCTCACTTTTTCTGTTTGTTCCTCTATTCTAGGAGATTCAATTAAATGTTTCGTATAACTGTAATCTTGATGATATTTATTTTGGCGTTTTTCTCTTACCATTTCTTGTTCGTGTCTGCTTTTTACAATCATATTATAGAATTCTTGTAGATCGGGTCTTAAGGGCACACATGCATGAGATCTAGCTTGTTCTTCGATTATTGAGTTAAGGGATGTCATGACTTTGGTTAGAAGATTTTCATAGTCCTTCAATTGCTGGGCATTTTTCTAAAAGAGAGAAATTTTTTCTTTAATTTTTTTTTAAACACTGAATTTTATAATACGAATTACCTGATTTTTAATGGCATAAAAATTGGGAATATCGGCTCTTTTACTGAGTTGATTGTGCTGTAAACTGGGCCAGAGTTCCTTTAAATGGGGTGTATCGCGAACTACTTGAAATATGGAATTGACTAGTGAAGAGGAATATTTGCCAGAAATTAAGTCTGTAAGATCTTCATCATCCTCCGAATCACTAAAAGTCAGAAAAATAAATTTGGAAAAATAACTTTAAGTGAAGAATTTTTAAACAAGCAGACATTTGAAAAATCAAGAAATGATCTGAAAACAAGTAAGAATTCTATATTCGGCTGTGCCGAATTTTAAATACCCTCCAACACTAACATTATCCAAACAATTGCGTGAGTTCGAAAAAGGTTTCATTTATAAACAAAAGCTGAATATTGTATTGGTCCATATTTTAATTATAAGCTCAAAAGCGTTATCCGGGATAGGGCCTTATCAGGGAGCTAAAGCTGCACAAGGACTCAAGATATTGAAAACCGTTACAAAAATTATTGTGTTCGATTTTCAACAGAATTGGTTCATATTAAGATGTTTTATAAGCTAAAAAACGTTTTCCTGGGAGGGCCTTATATGGGATTTATAGCAAAATATAGACCGATATTCGTCAACTTAGTTATGTGCATTAAACATAGTTATTATTTTCTAACTGTGTTTAATGCACATATGGCAAATTTTAATAACATTGGTCTACATTTAAGAAATTTATAAACTAAAAACCATATTCCAGGAAGAGACCATACATAGGAGCCAGATCAAATGTCGGTCCAAGGACAATTTTCTTTTTTGAGTTGATTTTATTAATCAAAATAGAGATATATATGTATATATATTCTACTTTTAAATACATAATATTCAAATCTCATCACCACTTGTGGTGGTGGAGGGCATAAAAAATATAATTTTCGAAAATTTAAAAAAAAATAACATCGAAAATTTTCGAACTTGGTAATTTATCCAATAATTTTTCATTAAAGTATTTTTTTCTTTCAAAACCAGCTATTCAAAGTTATTCGAAAATAATTTCGAATTTTCGAAAATTCATATTTTCGAAATTTATTATAAAGTATACAATTTTAAATATAGTTTCGAATATAATAATTTAAAAACTTTCCATATGTTTAAAATATCTTTTATAAAAAACATCGAAAATTTTCGAAATTTAAATATTATTGGAAATATTTTCTAGTTTTCAATACATAATATTCGAAACACAAAAAAAAATCAAACTATATTTCGAATTCCTAGGATTTATATTTTTTTCATAAAGTGAACTAAATTCACATCAATATGCCGATATTTCGTTTAAAAACAGCTTTTAAAAATTTATTCGAAATTTTTTTTTCGAATTTTCAAAATTTATTTTTATACTAGATTTTATATATGTTTCAAGAATAATTTCGAATTTTTCAATTGTAAGTATAGTAAATTTATTTTTATACTTGATTTTATATATGTTTCAAGAATAATTTCGAATTTTTCAATTGTAAGTACATAAACAATTTATAAAAAAATTAGAATTTCGAATTCGAAAATTTTCGAACTTAACCTTAAATTTTTTCACAATGTTTTAATTTGTAAAATATAAACAAACAAATAATAAAATTTTATGAATATATTTTCGAACATAATTTCGAATTTTATATATTCGAAAAAATCTATCTATATATAAAAATCGATATGTGGAAATTTTCATCAAAAATAGCTTTTCAAATTTATTCGAAATTAATTTCGAAATTCGAATTTACTTTTTTTATACAAAATTTTATAGATTTTTCGATCATAATTTCGAGTTTTCGCATTTTCATAACTCACCATAATTTCTCTGCTGGTGTTTGTGCAAATTCTCTCTTCTCTAAATTTTCCAAAGGTGAAATTATTGCATCCCGCCTTAAACGTTCATCATTTGCTAAGCCCGGTTCCACGTTAAAAGACCCATTACCACTATAGTGATTAGTCTCAGGATTCCCTTCAACACTGGCTTTGAAAGTTATATTTAATTTAACACCATTATCGCTTGAAGCATTTGAGCTTTCCGTTAATGTTTCTAAAACAGGAACGGAAGTAGAAGAAGTCGTGATATCTTCGTGATCATCAGAACTAGTTTCTATAGTTTCTAATTCCAAATCCTCCTCAACTGTGGGTTGTTCATAATCTTCTACGGATTCCGTGTAAGATTCAGGTTCTTCTGTTATAGATTCTTCTGAAACAGTTTCTAGTTCCGGGAAGGCAGGATTTTCTGTGGTTGTAGTACAAATAATAGTGGAATCCAAAAGTGTAGGGCCTGCGAAGGTAGTTTTTTCCATTTGATCCGGGGTTTGCATATCAATTTCTATTTTTTCGGTAATGAAAACTTCCGTAGTTGTTTCCATTTTATCCAGTTTGTCTTTTATCAATAAATCGGTGATATTTTTCGGTAAAGATTTTATAAAGTCCTCTAAACTGGAAAACGCTTTACAGTTCAAAATTTCATTACGTAACTCCTGACTTAAATTCTGACCATTATCGGTTGTGGTCTTTATATCCGTAAAATTTTCCATAATCGTTTTTAGTTTGGGCCAATTAAAGTGATTTTCATTGAATTTATAATTTTCATTAAAGTTTTGTAAATCGCTTAAATATTGATCTTTAAGCTTTTGCACCTTTTCGGGGAATTCCATTATTCCCAGATGGTTACTAAGATCCGAAATATTATTGTGGTAAAGATTTAAATTATTTCTTTTAGAATTGTTCTTAAAATAAGACTTTTGTTGGGAATTTTGGAGCTTTTTGGATTTTGTGAAACGCTTGTGATATTTATGATTTCCTTGTAGCTTTCGATCGTTGAACCAAGGAGTATTGAATTTTGGATTCTCATGAGAATTTTTATACACATTTTTCTCTTTTAATTTATATAATTCATTGAAGTTGTTATTTTCAAACAAATTGGGCTTAAAAACGTTTTCATAGCTTCTCTGAAAGTTCTTAAATTTATTACGCTTTTGATCTGAAAGTTCTATAAAATCGGGCTTTGTGTATAAGTCATTGAAATCTGGCAGATATAAGCTTTCTTGATTTTTATCGTTATTTTGATTGAAATTGATTTCTAAAGAACGTTTTGAACGCTTTATATTTCTATCGGTGTTTCCAGAGCTTTGAGGCCTATTAAGCTCAAAGCTTTTCAATTTCAAACTTTTTATCTCACTTCGTTCCACATTGAAATTTTGCTCTAAAGTTACGTTAGATAAATCTAGCTCAAGCTGTTTCGATTTCACCTCCTCGTTTAATAATTTTAAACGCTTTAAAAAGCTTTTACTTCTGTTGGATTCATCCGAATTTTCCTTAAAAATAATATTCCTTCTTCCAATTTTCCCTGAAATAAACCGAACTTTTGATTAGGATTTCAAATAAATATTTTAAAGAATCTTGCCTGTTCTGAACCGGTCATAGTCCGCAAAATTCGTCTCTTTAAAATCTTTAAAGCTTTTATTAAAATTCAATACGTTAGTAAGATTTTCTTTAAGGTATCTCCATTTATCTCTTCTATTAATTTTATTACTCTTTAAAGTTGTATTTATCTTAAAGCTTTCGGTTGCAGAATTTGTTATTTCTTCCTTTGTTCCGTGTTTTAATAAAGCTTTTTTCTCTTTCTCAGAAAGTTTTGTTATATTTAAAGATTTTGTTAAATTTTTGTTAAAAAGCTTATTTAAATCAAAATATTCAACTGATCTCTTTATTAAACGTTTAAAAGTAGATTGTAATGTTAAAGCTTTTCTCTTTAAGCTTTTTACAAAAGCTCTCCAAAATTCATTCTTCTCTGCTCCATTTCTAAGTGGCAAGAAATTGGATGTTATCGATCTCTTTGCTCTAAAATGTGTATGGTGTTTCCGAAGTTGTTTATTTCTTAAATTTTTAGAGTTGTACGCACTTAAAGCTTTAGAGCTGTGAAATTTTTGATAAATTTTTAAATTTAACGTTGCCGAGGGATTAAAACGTTTAACTCTTTTTAATAATTTTAAAGGTTTCGTTTTATTATTTAAAGTCACCTGTCGAGAGCTTATAGCTTTTAAGTTTGTTATTGATTTGAAAGAAAGCTTTTGATTTTTTAAATTATTTAAAGCTTTTGATTTTCCATTACCGGTTATATATGACTTAAAAGCTTTTTTGTTCTTAATATGATTGTGCTTTTTTAGAACATGCTTTTTAGCTCTTCTCCTTTTTAAAGCTTTCTTTAAGCTTTTCGTTTTTAAATTTTTAATAAAACGTCTTTTATTAGTAAAAGCTTTTGAGTTTAAACTAAAGCTTCTGGTGTTATTAGCATTCATTAGCGATATATTTCTGGTTATCAAAGCCAACGATTTCTCTTGTTGTAAAGAACGTTTTCTTCTTTTCAAAGCTTTATTCTTTTCCAAAAAGCCTTTTTTAGCTTTCAAAGATTTTAACTGTTTTTGAAAATTTGTTGTTTCTGCATTCATATTTTCTCGTAATAACACCTGATTTTTATTAGAAGAAAACTCATTGATATTATGGGAATTCAAAGCTTTTGCAGGTTTAAAAGTTTTATTTAAATCAATCACATTCCCAAACTTTGTGTTATTCACTTCAAAGTGTCCATTTTCTAATTCGTCATTTTTCTTTTTAGTTTTATTGATATTTTTCACATTTTCCAATACCTCCCTCTTTACTCTCTTTGTTTCCTCACTTATTCTCTTTTTCTATCATTTAAATTCCACTCTTGTAATCTCTTTACTGGTATGTCATAGTCCAATGGTTCTCCTTCGAAATTTTCTCCAAAAGCTTCCTCCAATTGTCCATGTCTTCATTGTTACCAAATTTTCTTTGTTTCTCTTTAAGAATTTCTTGCTCCTTTTCTCTTAACGTTTTAGAGATCATTAAATCCTGACGTGTCTCTCCCAATGCATAACTTGGCAAAGAGGCACCAAAACCTTTTTTCATTAGGCGACTACTGGTTTTAAGCTTTATTTCGTTCATGGGATTAAATTTATAGGATCTCTTGAATATTCCCCAATTCCAGGAGAAATCTTTTTTCTTCTCTGAAGCATCTTGTTCTTTCTTCGAAAGCTTATAGTTGGCTTCGTGAGAGAGAGTGTTTCTAGTATTTTCAACTTGATCATTTAAATGAGATTTTGATTTGAAAGATTTCTTGTTGAGGGACGGTGAATAATTGGAGTTATCAAATTCGTTTTTATTTTCTCTTAAGTCTGCAGCTGAAGATTTAAGCTTAAACATATCATCCTCGTCTTCATCTTCATCCTCTTCGGAAGCCTCATGCTCCGTATTCTCTTGATCAAAAGGTTGATAAGCAACATTCAATTTATTCGTTTTCTTAGACTGAGTATCTGGAATTTCACAGTATTTATTCTCTTTTTTAGAATTATAAGATTTTTGTTTAAAAGCTCCCAGGTCTGTGTTCTCTTGTTGGCTACCGCAGTTTTGGCAACAGCTTAAATCTGAGTCTGAACAGGATGACATTTGTTGCCAAGAATTTTGGTCATTATTTTGTAAAAAGCTTTTAAGTTTCTGATCCTGATTATGGAAAGTTTTACGATATTTATCATTCGACTTCCCCGACTTTGATATATTTTTAAATTTAAACCTTTTTTCAGTCCCCGCAATATCTCCATCTTCCTCAACTTCATTCTCTAAATCGCTATCTTTATTCTCTTTCTTCACTTCATTCGTTGCTTCTTTATTAGATTTTTTCTCTAATAAAGAGATTTTTCTTGGTGTTTTCTTACTCTCCTGCTTAAAAGCTCCCAATAAATCCTCCAATTCCTTTAAAGATTGCAAAGAATTTTGTAACTGATCAGGCAATAAAATGCCTCTATTATTTTCTATTCCAGATAAAATTTTATCGCAATTGGGCAGTTTTAAGTCCAAAGTCAATTTATCATTATTAAGATCCTGACTAAACATTTGGTTCTCAGTTTGACGTCGTTGTGGTTGAACGGATTTCTCAATTTCTCTCGCTGGCAGTTTTAGTTCAAAATCAGTTCCAAGGTGATTGTTCAAGTCACCACCATGATTTCCATCCATAACTGCTTCAATGGATGTAGTAAGAATTATGGTCCATATAAAAATGGACCAAAAACTTTTAAAAATATAATAAAAATTCATTATTTTTCTCCAGAAATTCAATAGAATTTTCTTGTGTAAAAAAAAAACTGATGGAAAATATTTTATAAAAGTCATTATGACATATTGACAGTTGACTTAAACAACGAAACAAAAATCTGTTATACATGCAGGGCTCTGAAAAATTTTGACCAATTTTGATTTATAAGGAAATTTTGAATGAAATTTTCTCTAAAATAAGAATTTTGACAAAATTTAAAGAAAATTTAGACAAAATTTTCTCTGTTAAAAAAATTTTATATAAATTTTCTCTATAAAAAAATTTAACCAAAATTTTCTCTATAAAAAATTTTAACCAAAATTTTCTCTATAAAAAAATTTAACCAAAATTTTCTCTATAAAGAAAATTTTAAAGAAATTTTTTCTATTAAGGAATTTCACACGAAATTTTCTCTTTAAAGAAAATTTTAAAAGAATTTTCTCTATAAAGAAAATTTGCACGAAATTTTGTCTACAATAAGAATTTAAATGAAATTTTCACTAAGAAAATTTAAATAATATTTTCTGTATAATGAAATTTTCTCTACAAAGAAAATTTAAGTCAAATTTTCTCTATAAAGAAACTTTATATGCAATTTTCTCTATAAGAAATAAATACGTAAATTTTTCTATATAATTTTGTCTATTTCGTATGAAATTTTCTATATAAAAAAATTTTAACAAAAATTTCAACAAAATAAAAAATTTACACAAAATTTCCTCTATAAAGAAAATTTTAAATAAATTTTTTATATAAAGGAATTTCACACGAAATTTTCTCTTTAAAGAAAATGTAAACAGAATTTTCTTTATAAAGGAATTTCAAACGAATTTTTTTCTTTAAAGAAAATTTAAACAGAATTTTCTCTATAAAGAAAATTTGCACGAAATTTTCTCCATAATAAGAATTTAAACGAAATTTTTAAATTTATTTGAAAATTTAAATCAAAATTAAGTCAAATTTTCTATATAAAGAAAATTTTAACAAAAATTTCAACAAAATAAAAAATTTAGACAAAATTTCCTCTATAAAGAAAATTTTAAATAAATTTTTTCTATAAAGGAATTTCACACGAAATTTTCTCTTTAAAGAAAATGTAAACAGAATTTTCTTTATAAAGGAATTTCAAACGAATTTTTTTCTTTAAAGAAAATTTAAACAGAATTTTTTCTATAAAGAAAATTTGCGCGAAATTTTCTCTATAATAAGAATTTAAACGAAATTTTTAAATTTATTTGAAAATTCAAATCAAATTTAAGTCAAATTTTCTCTATAAAGAAACTTTATATGCAATTTTCTCTATAAGAAATTAATACGAAAATTTTTCTATATAATTTTGTTTATTTCGTATGAAATTTTCTATATAAAGAAAATTTTAACAAAAATTTCAACAAAATAAAAAATTTAACCAAAATTTTCTCTATAGAGAAAATTTACACAATAATTTCTCTATATAAAAAAATTAAAAACAAAAATCTATAAGAAAAATATTTATGCAAAAATTTCCATTAAAAGAAAATTTGAAAATATTTTCTATTAAAAAAGAATCTAGACAAAATTTGCTGGAGAAAAAATTTTCTATAAAAAGAGAAACATTTTTAAAAGGAAATTTAGAAGAAAAAAACTTTGACAAAAATTTACTATAAAATTAAAATTTATATTAATTAAAAAAGCAAATTCTTTAATAAAATTTTCTTAATGAAAAGTTCTAAAAATTTATATTATATTTATTGAAAATTTTCTATTTCTATTCTCTATAAAGAAAATTAATTCGAAATATTTTCCATAAATAAAATTTATATACAATTTTCTCCATCATAGGAATATTTGTTATAGAAAAAAATAATTGATAAACTTTCTGTTAGAGAATATTTTGGATAAATTATTTTACAGAAAAAAGATAATTCGATAAATCGTGTAGAAGAAATTTTGGATTAATTCTCTTTTTCCAAAAAAAAAAAATACGGATAAGTTTTTTTTTTTTTTTTTTTTTTTTGAGAAAATTTTGAATAAATTTTCTTTATAGTGAAAATTTTGGTGACAATTTCTTTAAACAAATTTCGCACAAGACTTCTTTTCTTTTTTAGTTTATTATTGATAAATTTTCCATAGTGAATTTGATAGTGAAAATTTCGGATAAATTTTCTTTTTATAGAGAAAATTTCTTATAAATTTCCTTTAGATAAAATTTCTTATAAATTTTCTTTATAGAGAAAATTTCTTATAAATTTTCTTTATAGAGAAATTTATTGATAAATGTTCGAGTAGAAAAAATTTTTGATAAATTCTCTTTTTCGAAAAAAATGCGGACAAATTCTTTTTCCATTTAGAGAAAATTTTGGAATTATTTTTGTTTTTAGGAAAATAGTTTTTTATTTTTTTCTTTTTAAATTTTTTTGTAGGAATTTTTATAGAGAAATTTTCATATAGATTTTCTTTATCTTTTATTTCCTTCATGGAGTTTTACATTTAAACTTTTGTAATGTAAATTTACATATGTAAATGTGTATTTCGAATAGAACCTTGAATATTGTAAATTATTACAATAGAAACAACACTTTTTTCTCATTCATATAGAAGAATGAATCCTTTAATGAATGTATGAATGAACTTATGAATGTATGAATAAATGTAAAAAAACGTTGTCAGTTTGTTATTGAAATCTCTCAAAGGAAACAACGTCAAACTTTTTAATGTTATCAATTTATACAGGTGTGTGTGGGTGTAGAAGTGTGTTTGTACATTAAATACATTCAATACACACTCACATATTTTATCCATAAATGCATTTATGATTTCTACTAAAAAAATAAAAAAAAAAACTTATTTTTTGTTACAAATAAAAGTTTATTTTGAGTTTTATTTTCCAGAATCAAATTGCAGGTTTTTTCTTTAGAAAGGTGTGTGAGTGTTTAGAAAAGCTTGCTAGGAAAGGGTGTTTGAAAAATATATGTTGGTTTTTCCATTCACTCTAAAAATTTTTCTTTGGAAAATTAAATTTCACCTTAAACTCTTTATAATGAAATATTCTGTTTTTTTTTGCTAATAAAATTATAAATGGAAAATAAAGAAACTTAAAAACAATAAATTTATTTAAAACTTTGAAAACTAAAAAAATAAAATAAAATACCTGTTGATTATTGTATTGTTGTGTGTGAATATAAGTGTTCATATTTACACATATTCACACGAACACACATAGACTCCATCTCATTCGAAGCGAACAATATGCAACAAACATCCACTTGGCTCGACAGCTTCAACAAAAAGCAACAAAATAAAGTTAAAATTTTATAAAAATCTTTTGTTGTTGCGGTTTTTGAACACAATTATTATTGTTGTTTTTTCTCAACTTGTTGGATTCAGATTCAGATTTTTATGATTTTATTTCATTATGAAAATCTTAATTGAATTTAATTGCGTTTCTTGATTTGATTGTTTAAAATGAAAATTTAATAAAGATTTTCTTATTGAATGAAATTTTTGAAATTTAGTTTTAATTAAGAAATCTACTCCGAACTTCTTCCCTACCAAATTTAATAAAAGACGAAAGTTTATTCAAAACTTTGATTATAAGAAAATTTATCTAAAATATTCTATATAAGGAAAATTTATCCAGAACCTTCTTTATAAAAAAATATGTCCGAAATTTTTAATATAAAGAAAATTTATTCAAAATTTTCTATATAAAGAAAATTCACCCAACATTTTCTATATAAAGAAAATTCATCCAAAATTTTCTATATAAAGAAAATTCATCCAAAATTTTCTATATAAAGAAAATTCATCCAAAATTTTCTATATAAAGAAAATTCATCCAAAATTTTCTATATAAAGAAAATTCATCCAAAATTTTCTATATAAAGAAAATTCATCCAAAATTTTCTATATAAAGAAAATTCATCCAAAATTTTCTATATAAAGAAAATTCATCCAAAATTTTCTATATAAAGAAAATTCATCCAAAATTTTTTATATAAAGAAAATTCATCCAAAACTTTCTATATAAAGAAAATTTATCCAAAATTTTCTATTTAAAGATTTTTTTTAATTTTCTATTTAAAGAAAAATTTTTTAAATGTTCTATTTAAAGAATATTTATCCAAAATTTTCTGTATAAAGAAAATGTATCCAAATTTTTCTTTCTAAAGAAAAATTATCTTAAATTTTTTTTTCCAAAATTGTCTTTATAAAGAAAATATGTTCAAAATTTTCTATATAAAGAATTATCCAAAATTTTCTGTATAGAAAAATTATCCAAAATGTTCTCTATAAAAAAATTATCCAAAATTTGTTCTATAAAAATTATCCAAAATTTGCTCTATAAAAAAATTATCCAAAATTTTCTCTATAGAAAAATTATCAAAAATTTATCCAAATTTTTCTATATAAAGAAAATGTATATCCAAAATTTTCTGTTCAAAGAAAATTTATCCAAAATTTTCTGTTCAAAGAAAATTTATCCAAAATTTTCTGTATAAAGAAAATTTATCCAAAATTTTCTGTATATAGAAAATTTATCCAAAATTTTCTGTACAAAGAAAATTTATCCAAAATTTTCTATATAAAGAAAAATTATCCAAAATTTTCTGTATAAAGAAAATTTATCCAAAATTTTCTGTATAAATAAAATTTATCCATAATTTTCTGTATAAAGAAAATTTATCCAAAATTTTCTGTTCAAAGAAAATTTATCCAAAATTTTCTGTTCAAAGAAAATTTATCCAAAATTTTCTATATAAAGAAAATTTATCCAAAATTTCCCTTAAAAAAATTTCCAAAATATTCATTATAATGGAAATGTATCCAAAATTTTTTATATAAAGAAAATGCATACAAAATTTTCTATATAAAGAAAATTTTATATAAAAAAATTTATGTAATTTATTCGAATTTTTCTACAAAGAAAACTTATCCACAATTTTCTATATATAAAGCAAATTCATACGAATTTTTTATTTAAAAAATATTTATTTACAATATTTTAGTATTATGAAATTTTTTTCAAATCATTTTACATATAAAAAACTTATCAAAAATTGTCCATGTAAATGTATCCGTAATTTTTTACATAAAAATAATGATCACATGTTCTTTTAATACGAAATGCCCCACATAAATACAAATTTGCAACCCACTCACTAACACGCACTCACTTGCATTTTTATTAACATTTCACAAACGTTTATAGTTTTCATTCACGGAAAAACCGGCAGAAACTTTTGAATTCATTTTCAATGGGAAAACAAAACAAAACTTTATGTTTTGCGGTTTCAACACGTTAGATTTCTAGTGAAATACAGGAGGGGAAAACAGAGAACTGAATATGAAAATGATACAAATACATGTGTCGTGAAACAAGTTGTACAATAACTTCCGATATCTGTCAGTTCATATGAACATTTCCTTAAATGGGGAAAATGAACGAAAATATTTTTATTTCTAAAATCATTTCACAAATTTTTCTTGAAAAATTTAAATATTTTTCATACAGAAGAATATTTTATTGTTTAAAGTTTTTTTACTGAAAATTTTATATAAATTTTCTCTGAACAAAAAACTTTGGACACATTTTCCTTATATGGCAAATCTTGAAAAACTATAGAAAATTTTGTATAAATTTTTCTTTTTATAGAAAATTTTTGATAAATTTCGTTTAATAAAGAATCTGGATAAATTTTCTTGTAAAGAAAACTTTAAATAAATTTTCTTCTGTAAAATAATTAACAAAAATTTTCTTTAAATAGAAAATGTTGTAAAAATTTTTTCTGTACAGAAAATTTTTAATAAATGTTCTTTATATAGAAAATGTTTGATAAATTTTCTTTATATAGAAAATTTTTGATAAATTTTCTTTATATAGAAAATTTTTGATAAATTTTCTTTATATAAAAATTTTTTGGATAAATTTTCTTTATATAGAAATTTTTTTGATAAATTTTCTTTATATAAAATTTTTTACAAATTTTCTTTATATAGAAAATTTTTTACAAATTTTCTTCATAAATACAATTTGGATAAATTTTTTATATAAAAATTTCGAATGAATTTTGCTTAAAATTTCATTATTTTTAGTAAATTTTCTTTATTTTATATTTTTTGTAATTTTCTTTTTGTTTCCAAGAGTTTTGCTGCAGAATTCATGTTTATTTAATTTGATCAATTGCATCCAAAGTGTCACATAAATTTCAAAATAAATTTTCTTTGGAAAACCCAAATAAATTTTCCAAATTCTCTTTAAATGGTTCAAGTGTAGAAAACTATTAAATATAAAATGAAGTAAATGTTGTTATTTTGTGGCTTCGAAAATGGTCTTGCAACATGAACTGTTGCAAGAATAACTGACAGTTGAGAAAAAAGGTATTTTATTTATTGAAGAAATGTGAAATAAATATTAAAGAAATATTGGAGACGAAAGTGACCAGCAAAAGACTTAAGACTTGAACAAAAGGAAAAATATGATTGTAATAACCATAAATTTGAATCATCATTAATAAAATGTTTGCAGGGTATAACTATAATATTGTTGTGGAGCAATCATATTATTGTCAAAGCACAACCATAATATAGATACCACAACAATGTTCCTATTTTATCCATATTTATACAGGAAAGTCATGCTTTAAATAAGTTATTTTTTTTTTGCCATTTTTCAAAGACGAGATTTTTTGCCAAAACATCATCTAGAGACCAACCACTTCCAGCTGGTCATCATTAGGAGTGAATTCCAAATAATTTCCAAAAACCAGTAAAACGTTTTTCTTTGTTTATCTTCGTATTTTTCTTTATTTAAACACTCTTCAACACCTGTTCCACCTCTAAAACTGCAATTGAACACCAAAAATTGGTAAAAAAGCCGAAAAAAAGGAATAAATTCCAAACATATATTTTGGATAAAGTAAACATCACAATTTGCCAAATTTATACTTAAATTCAATTTGATACATGATGTTGTTGTCCTTGTTGTTTTTGATTATGTTCTTGTTCCTTCTAAATGCCTCTTTGTTCTTTATCCTTTCCAGAGAAAAAGAAGAAAAGTTTATTTAAAATATGTGTTTTTGCTACAAATTCAAGATTTAAATATAAAAAAAATGTGTGTGTATGTGTGTTTGTATTCGTGTGTTTGCAACATGAATTCTTATTTCATAAATTATGCAAAATGCCAAAATATTTTAGTAGACTTCTCTACTACTCAACGTACTTAACTTCTATTACAATTCTCTTTACTCCTCCTCGCTCTTTTTCACCTCCTCTTCTAACATCCTCATCATGTTCGACTCATTCCTTAAAATAGTGAAATATTTATTTCAAATGTAACAAAAATATATATTTTTTTTTTGTTTCATTTCATAGCCTCCACCAACATAAGTGCTGAAGAGAGTATATTAACTTTGTCATTCCGTGTGTAACGCTAAGAAGGAATCGTCTCAGGTACCATAATGTTCATCTGTCTGTTGTTGACACGCTTACATTCGCAATAATTGACAGAGCTCAGTGAAATTTAACCTGAATATTTGTTATAGTTCTGAGAAGTTTCATATTTAAAACTGCAAAATCGGTTCAGTATGTTAAGAGATATAGACTGATTGACTTCTTAGTTCAAGAAAAAATCTTTTAAAAAATTGTCAATTATAAATTCACTCAATATAATGAAATTTCACCATAATATTAAACTTTATGAACTTTATTACGATGCCAAAAATTATCGAAATCGGTCCAGTTGAAAATAGTTATAGCCAAAAATATAACCAATCTTGTGACTTAATAATTGTCCCTCTTATATTTAAGAAAAACTTTTTTTGGTATATCTCTGTGAGTGTATGTATGAGTGCGTATGTATGAAACATAACGTATTTACTTAATATACATTTATCATGGAGGATATTGAAGATTCGCCATAGCCGAATATATCTTTCTTACTTGTTTCTCTAACAAACTGTTCTATACGTTTTTTTTCTCTGCAGCCTTTTTTTATTAACATATAAATGTTTATGTGTGTACATATGTTTGTGTAAGTGTTTGTTCACATTAAGATAATATTTGTAAGCCGATACCTTATTCCAGATCCCTTTAGCTTTTGCTGTATGTGTTTGTTTGTATCCTGCTTAAAGGCACGAGCGTCATTTGTTCATTTCGAGACCCATAAAATGAAATGTTTCATGTTGTAAATATTTTGAAATGGTAATGAAACTCTCTCTCACTCTCCCTCTCTCTCTTTCTACTTCTCTGTCTCGTTCTCTTACTATTCTCCCAAGACTTATAAGTGAATAAGGTAAATAAGTAGGCATATGTAAGTGTGAGTGTGTGTGAGTGTGAGTCTAAAAAACTGGTAGGTGGTTATTTGTTAAAATTAAATACACTTGAAGAAATTTTTCTTCTAAAGAAAATTTTAAATAATTTTTTTTGTAGGGAAATTTTTAGATGATTTTTCTTAATAAAGAAAATTTTCATTAAATTTTCTTTATAGATAAATTCTTAATAAATTTTTGTTACAGAGATATTTTTATATAATTATACTTTAGAGAAAGAAATTCATATAATTCTTAAAGAGAAAATGTCTCTATAAAGAAAAATTTGTCTTTAAAGAAATTTATCCAGAAATGTTCTCTATAAAGAAAATTTACAGAAATTTTCTCTTCAAAGGAAATTTTTCACAAATTTCCTCTATAAGGAAATTTTACCAGAAATTTTCTTCATAAAGAAAATCTACCAGAAATTTTCTTAATATAGAAAATCCTCCGAAAATTTTTTCTATAATGAAAATCTTCTCAAAATATTATTTTTAAATTTTCTCTACAAACAAAAATTTTGTCGAAGTTTTCCCTATAAAGAGAATTTATACGTATATTAATCGTATATTAATTTTCTCTATAATTCAAATTTATCAAAAATTTTCTATGAAAAAGAATTTGTAATTTTCTTAATAAAAAAATTTCTCTATAAAGAAAATTTATCAAAAATTTTCTATGAAAAAAATTTTGTAATTTTCTCAATAAAAAATATTTATCCCAAATTTTCTGTATAAAGAAAATTTAACCAGAATTTTCTCTTTATCCACAATATTCTCTATAAACAAATTTATTCAAAATTTTTTCTATAAATAAATTTTAATTTAAATTTGTGAAAAAATTTTGTAATTTTCTCAATAAAGAATATTTATCCCAAATTTTCTCTATAAAGAAAATTTAACCAGAATTTTCTCTTTATCCACAATATTCTCTATAAACAAATTTATTCAAAATTTTTTCTATAAATAAAATTTAATTTAAATTTGTGAAGAAAATTTAACATAAATTTTCTGTATAGAAACAAATTTAACAATAAATTCTTCATTAAGAATATTTATAGGAATTTTCCCGAATTTTGCTTTATAAAAAAATTTATCCGAAAAAAATTATTCAAAAATTTCTTTATGAAACACAATTATGCAATTTTCTAGAAAAAAACATTTTCACAAATTTTTCTAGCGAAAGTAATTTGTGACAAAATTTTCTATAGGAAAAAATGTTTTCACAAAATCATTTAATTTTCTTAGGAAAGAATATTTTCATGAAATTTTCTATAAAAAGAAATGTTTAGTAAAACTCCTATATAGAAAAAATTCTCGCAAAATTTTCTGTAGAGAAGAAATTCTAGCAAAATTTTTTGTAGAAAAAATTCTCACAAAACTTTTTATAAAGAGAAAAACCTTGCAAAGCTTTCCGTAGAGAGAAATTTCTCGCAAAATTTTCTACAGAAAGATAAATTTTGCAAAATTGTTTATAGAAAGAAATTTGTTGCAAAATTTCCAATAGAAAGAAAAATGTTCACAGATTTTTCAATAGAAAGAATATTTTCACAAAAATTTCTATAGAAAGAAAATTTTCACAAAAATTTCTATAGAAAGAAAATTTTCACAAAAATTTCTATAGAAAGAAAATTTTCACAAAAATTTCTATAGAAAGAAAATTTTCACAAAAATTTCTATAGAAAGAAAATTTTTCAAAAATTTTCTATAAAAAGAAAATTTTTATAAAAATTTCTAGAGAAAGAAAATTTTTCCCAAAAATTTTCTATAAAAAGCAAATTCTCGCAAAAAAAAAATCATAAAAATTTTCAATAGAATAAAATTTTTCAAACAAATTTTCCATATAAAAAAGTTTTTAAAATTTTCTGTATAAAGAAATTTTTTATATAAAGAATTTTTCAAAAATTATTCTACATAAAAAACTCAAAAATGTTCTATTCTTTTATAGAGAAAATTTATTAATACATTTCTGATGACATGTAAAATATTTCTTTCAGTGTTTTATTTGTATCCTCCCATTCTCCTCCTTTTTTTTTGTTTATGTATTTTTACTCGTATTTTTGTAGTAATTTTACGTAGTGCACTTTCATTGAGTAGAAGACCAATGAGCCCATAAACTGTCGGCAACAAATGCAATGCAGCAGTAATTTTTAGACTTCATTCGTGCATTTCATAGTAGTTGTTGTTTTTTTTATTCTCGAATTTTCGTTCTTTTTCCATTTTCATAGCCACATTTTAGTATAACGAGTATTTTTGTGTTTTTTATGTTTTCGCTTTTGTAATACAAACTCAAGTAATTTTTATTAAAAGTTATAAACATTAACTGGAGAAAAACCTCTAGAAAAAAGTGCTAAATATAACAAAAGACTTTTATGGTTGAATATTCATATCATTTAAATATTTTCGAATTTTTTGTCAAATTTTTCCATAAATTATTTCAAATTTAAATAAATTGAAAAAAGTGAATATTTGTTCTTTGTCGAAAATAAAGAAATAACTTTAAATGGAGAAGAGAGAAAAAACAATATTTTAAAATATTAAAGAAGAAGAACGGTACTGTCTAATACCCTACACCATATTAAACCACCCTCGTATAATTTGATTTTCTGATTTATTCTTAACTGTACCGAAAATTATTGTGACTCTAACATTAATGTGAAATGTATGCATTAGGAGCTACAAGAAATTTTGGACCGACCCTCGTTTAATTTTGCACATCGTCTTCTGTTCATATTTGTCTTAATTTCAAAAATTTTTTATTACAATCTTATCGTACATGTGAGATTTACGCCCTTCAAAACGATACTTGTACCGGAGCTTGTATGGAACCTGTGAGAAGCAATGGACCGAACCTCACATAATATGACATATCAATTTAGAATATCACAAGACTTATTTTTGTCAAATTTTATATGTTAAAACCTCAGTTTGGTAGGACATTTGTATAGGAGGTACCTGAAATATTGGAACGATGTGGCCAATCTTAATTGGCTTTATTCTTGGGACAAAATTATAACATGTACTAAATTTCATTCAACTTATTATGAAAAACTGCGATCTGTAGAGTATTCACAACGTTTACGTCGACAGAATGCCAGACGGACAACAAGACGCACGGACATCTTTAACACGACTCAGGGATGATTCTAAGCCGAACGATATACTTAAAGGTGATATAACTCCATCTGCACAAACGCATAATAACCCAACCACCTTTGGTGGTGTAGGGTATAATGTGACATGCGGTGACATGATAATTTTCCTTAGAAAGAAGGAAAGACTGTGTGGATGAGTGTATGAATGTATTATGTCCAATTTAGTTGTTTGGAACTTTTTTTTGTGGATTTTTGTCAAATAAGTAATTTTATATTGCATTTTTATATTATTTCTAACAATAACGTCCTTTTCACTGAATATGAGTATGAGGTATTTGTGTTTTTTTCTATGGTCCCAGAGTTTGGATTTAGTTTCTTAAGGGGATTTTGAGTTTTTATTATTTTTTCATTCTCCTGATGGTGGTTGCTTGATATTATTTGCATTCATTTCATTCATTCATCATGTTTTAGTGTCGTTTTTGTATTCTTTATGTGGCCATTAAGGCATAAAATTGTCACTACAACCCAATCATTCAAAAAATCTTTTCTTGTCTCCTCTCATCCCTCCGCCTGGAAAGTTTTAAAAATATGATTTCTTTTGCTGTTTTTTTTTTTTTTTGTCATGAAAAAGGGGACAATGATGCCATTGCAAGACAATAGAAGTTTTTGTTAGATTTTTTTTTTAGATTTTTAATATTAAATGTTGCATACATTAAGTGATATTTTATGTCTATTTTAGTAACAAGGACTATAATTCTTTTTTACATGTTTTAGATTTTAAAAATATTGGCGAAGTTTCAAAAACAACTTTCTAGAAGACCAATTTTTAAAATAAAGAACCGGAATTATTTAAAATTGTTTAAGTTGATTATTATTTTTAATAAATTACATTTAACAATTTTTCTCCATCCCTCTCTGGCCCTCTCTCAGTGACGTATGATTAATATTTAATTCATAATATAATTAATGTTAATCATACGTTAAGGAGGCCTTTAAAACAACCTTTTTTATAAATCAAGTTGTAATATTTAAATGGTTAATGCGATTTGAATAAAATTTTACACCAGCCCTAGTAGAGATAGTCCTTGACTGATTGTGTCAAAGTTGAACCACATCCCCTTTAAATTACAGAAATATGATACCTCGAATAAAGATACCTTCAAAGTTTTATTATTAAATCCTTTTTTTTTAATTTATATTATCTTATATTTTTTCACTTCCAGTTAATAATTTTCAGTTTAAAAATAATTATTCCTAAAGCTTTTCTAACGTATGAATAATGTAAATTTAAAAATCACAATTAAATATTAATCATGACGACCTACATAATTTTTGAAATGAATTTCATATTCAGAATAGTTGCATAATTTCTGAACCGACTGTTTCAATTCTATAAAATTTCAGATTTTTTATAGCAGAAGAGTATCAGATTGATTAGTTTGAAAAATGAACCCCTTAAAATTTCTCAGGGACCAGAGTTATTGCCTTTCAAACCAGAGCACTTTAAAATATTTTTAATGGATTAAATAACTTTTTATAAAATTCCGAAAATATTTAATTGAATAATGTAATTTATGTTGGATTTGCAAAGTATGGGCCTCAAATCCTTTTAATTAACAACAACTTTTCAATATTAATCGTCATTATTTTGAAATATTCTTTCGATTAATTAGTCGATCCAAAATGGAGGGTCCAGTCTTTTTATACTAACCTTCTATGATCCTTCTAGATAATGCATATCAAATATCATCCAATATACTGGATAGTTCTGAAAGCGACTGAGATCGAAAATATTCCTTAACACATTATAATGATAGAAATGATAGATTGGGTAGAAGTAATAATCATGTGGATTATTCTAAAGCTAAAAAATAGAAAGCATTTTCAAAAAGTGCTCCCATCATCCCGTTAGGAAAGCGCCCGGTTAGATCAGAGCTAAGTTTAAGCTAATGCAATTTCTGACAGGAGCGCTGCCAAAAATTTAAATACTAAAAATAGAGCATGGAACTTGAAGTCAAGCGTTATTAAATTGATCATACGCCTTTTTGAGTTGGAACAACTTTTTCAAAATATCTCAATAATTTCCAAGTGGCTGAGATGATTTTCCTGCAGGTGTTTAAGATCGATTTAAAAAGAGTTTATGAACTTAAAGGTGAAATTTTAAATCCCAAAACCATCCAGGAATAAAGCTATGGGGTCCCAAAATATTTCTTAATTAAATCCTATTTATTCGATTAACATAAAATTTTGGATTGATTACGGAAAATTGGCTCACTGGACAACTTGTCAAAGTTGTCCAATGAGGTCCAAGTCGGTACTGTGGTTTCTAAAGTAGCACCTCACTAAAACTATTTATTTTCTTACTGATTTTTTTAATAAATTGAACTTCTTTTAAATAAACATTAAACCAATAAATTAAAAAAAAAAAAAAACATTGTGTCAATATTTATTTAATTTATAATAATTATTTATTTAACTTTGTGATTTAGACCACAAATAATTATTAACACAACAGAAACCATAAAACCCACAAAACAATTCAATACAAAAGTTATTGTCACTGTTTTAAATCAATACAAAATAAAGTTAACAAATAAGGATGTTATAGTCGTTGATGTCCGAATATGTAACACCCGTACACTACACCAAATAGTAGTTACGAATTAATGCAAGGCCCTCGTATATTTTAATCTTCTGATTTATTCTCAATTGTGCAGTACGTTATTGAGAGATTAACATTTTTATGAAATTTATGCGTTTTAAATGAATTTTGCTAAAGGGTTTAAGAAATTATGGATCGACTCTCGCATAAGTTTGCTCATTGGTTGTTGATTATATTTATCTTATTTGACCAGTTTATGTGAAATTTATGTTCTTAAAAGTGATATTTGAAAGGGGGTTTGTATGGGACCTATGAGAAATAACAGACCAACCCTCGCATAATTTGGCACATCGTTTTAGAACATTATAGGACTTATTTGTGTCAAACTTTATTCAAATCGTTTTATGTTTAGAACTTTTAAGAGTTTAAAACTCATTCAGGAAGGAGTTTTTATGGGAGGTATATGAAATTTGTACCAAGATTGGCAATTTCAAAACACTTTGTTCTTGGTCAAAATAAAAAACGTACCA